>JXTC01000020.1:1319355-1552816 GCA_002914845.1 Trema orientale
TCGAGGGCCCATCTCTCTCTTCGTCAAGCATCTTCAACACATCAGCGGGGTACTCAATGTTAATCGCATCCCCCATCTGCTGCATGTAATACCCGACGGAGTAAGAGTCCCTCTCTACACCCTTCTGCAGGTCGAACTGGTCTGGCGTCACCACCTCCGGGTGACCCTCGAATTCACGGTTCTCCCAACCAGACCGATAGCTCTCGGCAGAAAGGACGTCCACTTGCCGCTGATACCTCAGCTTGAGTTTATCAGCGTCTGCCAGCCTGTCCCTCAGCGCAGCCAACCTGAGCTCCGCCTGGCGCTGCGGCAAATTAGACGCAAGCGGGGCACTTCAGCAAAAATAATAATAATAATAATAATAATAATAATAATAATAATAATAATAATAATGAATGGGGGCTACAGAAAGCTGGTTACCTCGTTGGAACGGTCAAGTCTGCATTGTAGAGAGTGGGCCTCTAACTTCGCCTTCGCCTCTGCCTTCCTGGCCTCTTTGGCATCGTCGAGGGCGCGGTCCCGGGCCACGACGGCAAGTCCCATCTCGGCCACGGCACTAAGCCGTTCCTGCTCCTTCAGCTTGGCCTCAGCCTGGGCCAGACCCGTGAGCTCCGCCCGAGCACGGAGGTCAGGAACCTCAGCCTCCAGAGCCGCGAGCTTCCCCTCCGCCTCCGCCAGCTTGCTGGCCAGCTCTTCACGACTGGCCCTCTCGACGCTCAAAGCATGCGCCACCGCCGTACTGACCTGGGCATCTTCCAAGCTCCTGAACAGGTCAAAGTCAGCCCTAACCGCTGTTAGGGCGACCTCGCTCTGTTCTGCTACCGCAGTCCTCGCTCCCAGCTGCCTTGTCAGCTCCGCCACTTGCGAGGCCTAACAAACCAACACCTGTGTGAGGCTGCGACTAACAACTGCCCCCACATTGACCAGGGATAGCGGCTCGAGCTCGGCGCCCGACCCTCTCACCCGGACGCCGTCCGCTCCCGAAGAGCGTACTTCCACCCCTCCAAGAGGGAGAGCACCGCCTTCCGCCTGTGGCACTTCAGCAGCACCTCCTGATACTGCTGAACTGGGGGGGGGTAGGAGCAGCGGAAGACGACGGCGGCGCAGAGCGAGCCGATGCATCATCAGCAGTAACCGGGCCAGGTACCGCTTCAACAGCTCCGCCGGCCACCTGCAGAGCAGACCCGATCACCTGCGGGGCAGCGGAAGACGGCGGTGGAGCAGAGCAAGCCGATGCATCATCAGCAGTAACTGGGCCAGTTGCCGCTTCAGCAGCTCCACCGACCACCTGCGGAGCAGACCCGGTAATCTGTAATTTTTCGGTCTTATCTTGACCAGCGCGCTCGGATGGACCATGGCGCGCGGACCTCTTCCTACTCAGCACGGTCAGGGTGGCCCCATCGTCCTCATTATCTGAGGAAGGGGCGGCTCTGCTCCTTTTCACCGCCAAGCCCTTGTCCGCCTCAGAGGGGTCGGCCTCACGCCCTCGCTTGGCAGCTAACGAGGGGGAAGAAGACAAGCGAGATTTCAGCCTGGGGGCCCCTCCGCTAAGCTCCGCAATCTCCCCGTGGGCACGGGCACACCCAGACCCCACTCTCGCCCTCAACCCTGAGCCGGCAGCTGGAGAAGCTGCCGCGAGCGACTCCCTGGGCTGGCACGACGACGATCCTCCGCCGGGTTTGGCCTTTATAACAGTTGCCTCCTGAGTCGTGGGCTCGCCCGCCCCTAGGAGAGGCGCCGGAAGGGTATCATCCCCAGACACGAATAGGCCCTCTAGCTCGTCGCCCGAATCCTCCCGCCGGGCGGTAACCCCCGACCCCGTGGCCTCATCCTCGGAAGACACCACCACCCGTCGGCCAGCAGGAACTTTAGGCCGCGCCCGGAGCGCGGCCGCACCCTTCTTCACGAAAGAAAGCTCCGCTGAGGGACCGGCATCCGGACCTGCAGAAGCCAACAAGAACCGAAGTCAGAGGACGACTCAGGCGTGAGTAGCGTAAAGCTCGCCAGAGAAACAGACCCACCTTTTATCCTTTTGGGGGCAGCGATCTCCACGCTGCGGAGCCTGTCACATTCCCTGGCCATCAACGTCACCGCCTTCTCAAGCTCTAGCCTGGTCGGCGGCGTCAGCTCACCGAGTCCTGCCAACTGACTCGACGCCATGACCTGGCGCCCCACCATGGTCAGGCGATTCTGTTCGTCCCGGCGGAACCGGTTCAGGGCGGTGGCGTCAAGCTTCCCCCTAAGGTGCTTGGCGACTGCCCAAGTGTCCAGCGGGAAGGAGAGGTTCAGGACAGCCCTTGGCATCATATTCATGACCTGGGGGCTCAAGACTGCCTGGACGTGGCGACAGTCCCCAACAGACTTGAAAACTATGATGCCCTCCAGTTCTTGAAGCCGACCTGCCGACGGCCGAGCGTCGAACCTGACATCCTCCATCGTACCTGTGGAAAATCAAGCTTTGTGAGAAAAAGGAGATCTAAACGCAAACCCCAATAGCCGGAAGCACTCAGACGCTTACTCAGGGAGAAAGATGAAGGAATCTGGAAGCACTCCCCGTTAACCCAGGGCGAGCAACACGCCCCACCAACCGCATACAGTCTGGAGTGGGAGTCCCACTGCTTATCAGACCACGGCAGACCCCAAAAAATATGGCGCCCTTGAACCGGCTGGAGGTAGAAAGTTGGGTAGGAGCTCTTCTTGGGAATGGGCGTGAGTTTGTAGGCGTAAAAAACTACCTCCAAATCGATGTAGATGTTGAGGAGGATTGACAGAGCGGAAAGCCCCATCAGGATCATTATCCCGTTCGCGTTTAGCTGCATCGGGTGGATCCCTGTAAGGCTGAAAAACTGGTGGACGAGAGGGGGAAGGGGGAATCGTAGTGACTCCAAATGCTTCCTCCCCAGAACGAAGGACCCCTCGGGGGCGGAGTCGTGGAGATACCAATCGCTCGGCCCCTCGACCCTCTGCAGAGTAACCCCATCGGGGAAACAAAGTTGCCCCCTCAGTGAATCCACCTCGGTATCGACGACGGGAGACAAGAACTTCTGATTTGAGGCCATTTCTGGGATTATTGATCAAGAAATCAGAAATTTTCAGAAAAAGAAAGAGGGGAGTTCGAAAACCCTAAGCGAGGAAATGCTAAGGCGTTCGAGAGAAGAGAAAATGAGAATGTTCGGAGGTTTTTGGTAAAGGGAGAAACGAATTAAAAGGGGGCCTTTTATAGAGAGAGAACCCAAGAGTCTTTCCAAGACCTAACAAGGGGGAGAAGGAACATTTGAATTTCAAAATTTGTGGAACCGTGAGACGGCCCAGCACGCATTGGCATCGGTAATCAGCGAGCGATAATGAGGGCGAGCCACGTGTAATCCTAGCACTGGTGGGACGAACGAATGATTTCCCCATTCGACGATTGCTATCCCGTCAAATAGGGAAATGGGGGCAGTTGTGGGGCCCGCTTTTTGAGCATACGCCACGTGTGCATCCAGATGACACGTAATTGAAAGATCACCTGAGAATCACAAGCGCTCAACATGATGGTAATTGGGCCTACGTTGTCGAAGCGGGCCAAGACAGAGCCCATTCGAACTCGGGATGGGCCTGGCCCAACCAGACCCCTATGCCGACAGCTGGGGGTCGGGAGCCTCAAGGGTCTTCCGCTAGAAGGCCCTCGGGGGCAACGCAAAGTTCCAGACCCANAGAGGTATGAATACCGCACACATCGTAGCAAAGAGGTAAGCAATTCTTTCCACTCCCTGCTATCCCCCTTAGAGCCGATATCTGACTTAAGCATCAAAGAGTCTTTGCAGGTATCCCCCCGGGGGCTCCTCCGATCCACTCAGATATTGGACACAGTCAGAAGCAGCAGAGACACGAAGACAGTTGGGAAAACCGCCCCAACACATATTATTCATTTTTTTCTAGTTTTATACCGTTTAAACAACAGATAATTTGGCATCCCAACAATAATGAAGAGGAGCTTAATTGTGGCGAGAAAAACAATTAACTATGATTACTTAAATAAGTAACTTCCTTAAACAAACCAATTGAGGGGAATATTTATGGATGCCTGTATGGTAAAGCCTAACAAATGAGTGGTACTGGTAGAGCATGACCTAATGGCCACTATTTTTTTCTAAGCTTGCGATGAAAATCGAAAGTCTGATACATTTTACTTTTAAAAGAGCTCTATACTCATGTTCTAATATCATTGCTTGATATGTGAATTACAATGTGTTATTATTATTAGAGTATGAGATATTTCAATAAAATCCACATATCAAGTAGGTATGGAAAATATAATGATTAAGTAGATATATATTCATTAGATCTCACTATCTCAATGGGAAATAATTAGCAAATAAATATAATAAAGAATTAGAGAAAGAAAATTATGAGAATATATAGAAGAAGATGAAGTGGGCAATTCTAATCAGGCGAAGATCAAGGAATTCTTGTTCAATAATTGTACTTAGCCTAAGTGATCAATGTAATTGAACACTATAACCAACATAATTCGAATTGTTCCACTGTAAAATTGTTTTGTGTGAACTAATTGGATGTTAATATAATTAAACCAGTGTTTGTGCATATGAAATGCAATTGATATAGTATGAATAATTACGATATCAAATAACAAATATATTTATATTACTTCTCAATCGATTCCAATTGAGTTAAAGTAAATATAATAAGGTGCGAATATAACTTAAGAAGAATCACATATTTTCTCAAATAGGTGATCTAAAGTTTAAATCCATTTCTTACGTTAAAAAAATAAATAAATAAAAATAACCTCAAAACAAATGTAAATAAATTTCATATTTTTTTACAATATAATTTGATTGGTGTATAGTAGAGGTGGCAAAATGGGCGGGCCGCCAGGCTTGGGAGGGAAAATGGGTCAGGCCGGACCGGCTCAGGATTTTAAAAATTGAGCCCAGTCATAGGCCGCCCGGGCTCCTAAGCGGGTCGGCCCATTCTTGGCCCAACTTAAAAAAATAAGATTATTAGTTGTATAATTAGTTAAAAATATTAAAAATTTAAATAATTAATTGTATATTAAAAATATTAGTTGTATATTTTCTTTTTCTATTGATAAAATTTTTTAAATAATTAAATAAGCTAAAAGTATATAAGTTGAATAGTTGATTAAAAAAAAGTTTAAAACAATAATCTTAAGAAAATTATTTAGAATTAGATTGAAATTTGAAAGTCTGAAAAAAAAAGTGAGGGAATGTATATTTATAAATATTGGGAAAAGTTTTATATTTAAATTTATTTAAAAACTTTAAAAAAAATAAAAAAATTATTTTTAGTGGACCAGACTGGGCCGGCTCGTGCAGGCTAGGTTGGCAGGCCGGGCCAGACCAGCCCACGGGCCACAATGACGGGCCGCAGCCCAACCTGTTTTTCTACTTATAGTGTATAGTAAGGAGTAAGGAGATTCTGCTAGTGGTTGGGTACAAAACGGGGTATATGCTCTTTGACTACTTTGCAGGAGTTTCCCTCCTAGTCCATTTGGTGGGGCTTGGTTACATTACACGCTTGAAACAATTCTATTTAAGTTGAGAGGAATTCTAGTTGTATTAAGGTCATGTTTGGTTCAAAGGAATCAACTTTAGAATGGAAAGGTGATTCTAAAAGAAAGTACATTCCTTTGTTTAGTTGTGTTTTTAGCAAAATAATTGTGATTCTATTGGAATCATAATTACATTAAATGGTGGAATTATTATTCCATTCTACTACCAATTGAATTAGAATTCCATCAATTTACAAAAGTTTTAATACCCAGTTTTTCCTACTTTGTCTTTTCAAAATATCTAATTGTAAGGGCATTTCTGCCAACAGAATATTTTTTCCATTCCATTCTAAGACTATTTCAAGTTTCAACCAAACAATGGATTATTATTCCTATTCCTTTTCTAATTTCATTCCATTACGATTCCCATTACCATTCTAATTTCATTCCACGAATCAAACACTACCTAAGAGGAATTCCAGTTACATTAGTGAAACCCACGCTTGCAGTGAAATATAATATGAGAGTATAAAAGAGAGAAAAATGATGCATTTAGCACTCCTCTTAAGTTGAATGCTGGAGATAAAGTCATATTATTTAGTGCAAATTCTTTTTAAAAAAAAACTATAAATTTATAGTGTTACTCTATAAATAAAATATGAAGTGGAAATTTTCTTTGCTGCAACAAATCCAAAGTAAACCAAATTAGTCATGTAAGCTTTTTTTTTTAAATTAAAAAAAAAAGAAAAAAAAAAGAGTTTGTTCATTTTATACTCTACTTTGTTAATATTTATTAAAGGATGCTATAAAAAAAACCACCACTTTTAGCTTTTTATGAAAAAAAAAATCCACACTTTTTTACTAATATCAAATAAAATATTTTATTTTTTTTATTAATTCTCACATGATTCATATATACAGTTAAAATAATAGTTTAAAATTATTGTAAAAATATCTTTATTCTTTAAAATTGTCTATTGGCATCCACAAATATAACCAAAAGGCAACCACTAAGACCGAAAAATGATCTGTAATTTATTGGGAATCCAATAGTAACAGCTTTCAGACATACGAAAATTCTTTTTTTTTTTAATTTTGTTATCTGATTTCAAAATTTAAAATATTCACTTTTAATAATTTTAACTCATATTTTGACTATAGTAGTGGATCTAGTGAAATTTGATAGAAAAATATAAATAGAATATTTTATTTGATATTAGAAAAAAAATGTGGATATTTTTTAATAAAAATATAAAAATAGTGGTTTTTTTTCTTTTGGTATTATCCCTATGTATTAATATACTTATTAATTTTAAATAAGCATATTTTGAAGTATTATATATATATATATATATATATATATATATATATATATATATATATATATATGTATTTGTAGTTTAAAAGGGTATTTGGTAAATTCAGTTGTCGAAATTGGCATTGAACCATAGAGTATATAAATTTATTATCAATTTAGAATCTGAATATCAATGTTAATAATAAACTGAAAATAAGAAATATAAGTTTCATTCAGACAGTCAAAATACAAAATATAAAAATATAACTATCCCTAAAATAAAATAAGAAAGGAATAAGAAGGAAAAAAAAAAAAAGGAAAGAAAACGAACACTTCTAAAAATGAAACTATAAGTCAAGGATTTGTGCAAGAGAGGCTCTATTGCCAATTATCTTTTTTTCTCCCTACCCATATTCTAAATAGACTCAAGTTGAACATTTTCTCAACACTTCCTTTAAAAGTTTCTCATTCCAAAACTCGTGATATTGAATAAAATTTCTTTTCTCACTCATTAGTTTTGAAGACCTATGATTCATTTGTCTTTTTTTCAATATTTGTTTTCTTACAAGAAATTATCCCCAAAATATTGACATTTTGATATATATATATAGGTGAAGTTTCAATGGAAATTTTTATTTTTACTTCATGGATGGTTACAATAATTTGGGTCATTGAATTTTGATCTGATGGTTATAGTAGTATTAATAATTTTACTAAAAAAATCTAATCTAATTAAAAATTACATAAATATAGAAATTTATATATGACTTAAAAATGGGTAACCTGCTTGTGATCGAATGAGCTAGACAATTTGTTTTTTCAATCCATTTTCCATTGTTTTTTATTGTTATTCCAATTTCATATATAGTTGATTCCTTATCTTTCGTTCTCATTCTTTACCTCTCAAGCATATCTTTTGTTCTCATTCCTTACCTCTCAAACATAATTTTTTTCTCTTTTTTTTTTTATTTCACGTAAAAGTTCTATATGTTTTTTTTAACTTAAGTTAACTATTTAATATCCTTAAGCTTATTATTTAATAAAAACAATTTTTTTAATCATAATAGTCGTATAACTTACCTAGTGTATATTTTTTTTAAATAAAATAAAATAAAAAACTTATCTATTGTACAAATTCTCTCGTTTTTTTTTTATTTGATTTCACGAATTGCCTATTATGTTAGTACTTTTTTTGATTTTTCATATAGACTTATTTTAACTTAAGATAATACTCTTTCATATAATAATAGTAGTAATAATAATAATAATAAAAAACTAAATAAATAAATAAATAAACTATACGCATACTTTTTTACCACTTTTTTTATTAGAGTCATACATGATGTTGGAAAAAGTAAAAATATTTTTTGTTTTTTTATTAGAGTTCTTTCAAAATAATAATAATAATAGTAATAATATTAATAATAATAATAGAAAAAACAATATGCATACTTTTTTATTAGAGTCATACATGATGTTAAAAAAAATAAAATATTTTTTATTTTTTATTACAGTCTTACATGATGTTATGATGTTAAAAATATATTTTAAAATTATTATGATGTTACGATGTTTTGTTATGATGCATGAAAGTAATAGAAGAGATTGATTAGATTTTTTTTATAACTTTAAAACTAAGTCGTATATATGAAAATAATAGATATCAATATTTTTTATAAAAAAAATTTCTTGAAAAAAACACATTCTAAATTTTTTTTCTTAAAAAGTCATTCCAACAACTTTGCTATTGCAAGTTATTTTCAACTTGGTTAAAGTACCCATCTATGGAGCAAAAACAAAAATCTTCATTGAAAACTCCCTATATATATATGGGTGATTGTTGGTTAGAATGTGCAACTATAAATTCACACACTTTCATGCAAGTGCACGCAGTCACAAGTAATATAGATTTAGGAGTTAAGAATGTCGAACCCACGAGGATTGATTATTAAGTCTAAGCTAAGTATTAAAATTGGTCAATCCTAACTTTATCCAAATAATCGAAATGTAGATTTTAGAGAAATAAAACAAAATAATTAAAATGGCATGCAAAATGAATAAAAGATAAATCAATAAGAAAAATATCTAGGTATACTAATTCCTCAACTATTTTTTTGTTATGTTATTTCACAATTTCTCTCTTAAATTAATTAATCTTCTATAGTTGTCAACTGAGAATTCGAATGTATTCACAAACTCTTTTCAAAGACATAAGTGAAAATACCTAGACAAGCTAATATGTTACTCCTAACATAAATTGACTAGATTCATTAAGTTTAGTAATTCTCAAAGAGGTTGCACAAGTTACATAGGTATATTCCTATCTTATGCAAACTTACCCCAAATTAGGTAATCTTATGCTATTTTACCTAAGTCTAAACCTAAATTCCCCTTCCCAAGTTCATAAAAGTTTCACTCAACAATCTATTTAGTAATCAAGTAAATAGAAGCAATAAGCATAAGATAAAATAAATAACTCAACAATAGATTCTATCAATGAAAGAAGAGAAATAAGCAAATACAAGATATTAGGTTGGTTCACATAGTAAAACTAGACAAAAAGGAATTTAGTTCATGGTATAGATTGAGAACAATAAAATTTTAATATAATAAATTCAAGAAATATAAAATATCAAAAAGAAAAGAGTTTTAGAATTCCCCCTCTTTGAAGAGCTTGAAGGTGTTCATGGAGGTTGTCAATCTCCTCCTCCAAACTTTATTTTTACTATCTTGAATCCTCCTTAAAAAATTTGCTCTCAACTATACTACTCTCTAAATATGAAAAATACAAAGAAAAACTCACAAGAAAATAAAGAGAAAAAGCTAAGAACAAACTATGGTGTTGATATTGGGAAGAAAATCAAGAAATGGAGTTGATGGACCATGTCATCATCATCATCTTCTTCTCCTTCCATGGCTGCCTCCATTTCTTTCTCTCTATCCTAACATGCCTCTTTCAACCCCAAAGATAGGGTTTTAAAGAGGCGGCTCATGCAAACTTAAGATAGACTGAATCTGGACATTTGGATAGTCAAAAAGTTGATCTCAACTGTCAGTTATTGACCTAAAACGCAGACGGTGGCACCGCGGCGCCCAAAGTTCTAGAGAGTTGGCACTGCGGCGCCACTTTTCTACTGGTATGGCATCGCGGCTTGTCGGATGCGCTATTTCTTCGTTTGAGCTCCGAATTGCCCCATTTTTGTTGCGTTACAACTATATCGGATTCAACTTTGATCCCAATAGTTTGAAAATCTATTTGGGAGGTATAAATTCACTTTAATTCACATTAAACAACCTTATTTTATTTGTCTATATACACAAATATACAAAACAGCAAAACAACAAGAAAAACAATTAAAACAACTTAATATAAACAAGAACATAGCAAAATTTAAAGCAAATTAGTACTAGATAACTCTAAATTTATGGAGTTAATAGTGGTGTTTCAATTGAGATTTTTGTTTTTACTCCATGAATGGGTACTCTAATTTGGGTTATTGGATTTTAATTTAATGGCTAAAATAATATTAGTAGATTTAATAAAAAATTATTATGATTAATACATATATAAATATAGAAAGTTATTTAAAACAAAAAAGATTGGTAACCTGATGAGTTGGTCAATTTATTTTATTTTATTTTATTTATAAGAAAGTAAAACTAGTAAAAAATACTTAATAATCCCAAATCACTCTAAACTATCTGTTGGAATAAAAAACAACAAAAAATGTTCAAATTTTACGCTGTTTCATGCATAATTTTTTTAAAACAAATTTTCTTTCAATGTAGTTGCTTTATTCATTTTTGTTATTTAAGAAAACAAGTTATTCATAATATGAAAATTATGCTACCTTAGATTTTACCTTTCATATAGTAAAAAAGAAATTTTAGGAAATATTAAAGATACAATAATAGTATATATAGTTTTAAATTAAAGGTAATTAAAAAATTAAAGTTTAAATTAAATTTTCAAAAAGGAAATAAATAAAAAAAGAATTAGAAATTAATATATTGAATGAGATGACTTGTTATTGTAGGTTTATTTCTAAATTAGTCAAACTTACCTATCCATAGAGTAAAAATAAAAATGCCCATTAAAAACTCACTATATATATAAAACAACACAGCCACCTATTAAGGCTCTTGAGAATTAGAGAGTTTGAGTTTTTGAATTAATTTTCTAGGGTCTTGACAATTTAAGAGAGTTAGAGTTTTTGAATAAACTTTTTTAGGGTCATTGAGAATTAAAGTCCTTACTAGTTTTTTAGGATTTTTGAGAGCTAATAAAGAGAGTTATAGTTACTAAATTATTTTTTTCAGGATTCTTAAGACAAATTTTAAAATTTAAAATTTGAAATATGCTCATACATTACCATAAAAACTTGATTTAACTAAAATTGTTATGATTATTTAAGATTTTTTTAGATGGTTCTTTTTATCAATTGCATTGAGTATGAATGATAAAATTTAGTTAAAAAAAATATTCTAGTTATTTAATATTATTTATTTTTATTTATGTTATTTTTTTATATGTAGTGGCAAATGATGGGATAAAAAAAGAGAAAAATAGTGGTCATAGAACCACATCCTTCTATCTTTTACTGGATTATAATTATACCACCTAATGTATAACTAAAGTCAATAACAAATAACAAGTCCTCGTCACGTGGCCCCATAACATTACCCAATAAATAATCCATTATGTGGCTAATAACAAATAACAAGTCCTCGTCACGTGGCCCCATAACATTACCCAATAAATAATCCATTATGTGGCTAAAATTACGAGTGTGATTTTTGTTGTTAGAATTGCCTAGAATCATGTTAATAATGCGATTATAATAAACTTTAAAGGTGAACTCAAAAAAATATCATGAAGTTTAAGTGTTTAGCAATTTAAATCTTAAAGTTTGGACTCTGTAAAATAATATCATGTGATTAAGAATTTCTGAAAATTAATATCTTAGATTGATTTTTTAATTAATTTTAGTAACGAAAAAACAATAATATCCTCTATTAAAAATAGATTAAATCATTATTATTCTCTTTAATTTTGAGTATATTATTATCTTTTATCAGTTAAAATTATTTAAAAAATTAATTCATCATATTAACTTTTAAAAATTATTAATTTCAGAATATTATTTTATAAAATCTGAATTTGAAGATTTAAATAACAGAACACATAAATCTCATTTATTTTTTTCGGTTTGCCCAATCCACCAATAGCGAATACTATTTTCAACATTTTTCTCTTGACATGGTTGTCGAAGTCTTCTACTGCCTACAAAAGATATAGACCCCGTTTGTTTCAACCATTCCATTCCATTGGAATGGAAAATTCATTTGAATGTGTGTTTGTTTCAACAATTCAGTTTTTCCATTCAAATGATCTTTTAGAATGTGTGTTTGTTTCAACAATTCAGTTTTTCCATTCAAATGGTCCATCCGAAAAGTTAACCATTGGAATGGTTTTTTTGTGTCTTGAATGAGAATGGAGGGGGAGAGGTGTTTTTGAATGGTCCATTCCAATGTTCCCATTCTAATTACAACACATTCCACTATTTTTTCCATTCAAATGTCTCACATTCCAATTATAACACATTTCACAATTTCTATTCAAATACACACATTCAAATAGGCAAACCAAACGGGCCCATAATATTTTCAACCAAAAAAAAAAAAAAAATGATATCATCATGTGACAAAAATAACGGCAGCTCAGTGTCACTGTTGTCCTCCAGGTGCCCCCACAATCAAATTTCCACCTGTCACTACTTGTTCTTTTTTTTTTTTTTTTTTTTGGGTTTCACCTGTTAACGACTATCCCAGCAACCACCTGGAACCTCGTCCATCCAGGGCTGAGGGCTCCATCTTCTTATTCTGCAATTGACTCATTGTTTATAACTGGGAAAAGCTCTCTCAAACCCATAACTCAGCAACACTAATGGCCGCAGCCGAAGCTTTTTCAGAGATCATCGATGGCGATGTCTACAAGTACTACGCTGATGGCCGCTGGCAGAAGTCTGCCTCTGGCAAATTCGTGGCCATTATAAACCCCACCACTAGAAAAACCCACTTCAAAGTCCAAGGTATAACTTCTCCTTCTCCTTCTTCTTCTTTCGATTTTTGTCGAATTGTTCTTCTTTACACGCGTCGTTTTAGAATCACGCTAGTTACTGTTAGCGTTTACTTTTTATTTATCGTCTCGTTGTTAAAAGTCCGAATTGAGAAATTTGTACGAAGTATTTGAATACATGCAGCCTGTACTCAAGAGGAGGTGAACAAGGTTATAGAAACATCAAAAGTGGCACAGAAATTATGGGCAAAGACACCGTTGTGGAAAAGAGCAGAGTTGCTTCACAAAGCGGCTGCTATCTTAAAACAGCACAGGGACCCAATTGCAGACTGTCTTGTTAAGGAGATAGCAAAACCAGCTAAGGACGCTGTCACTGAGGTATATATATAAAATGTTTTTCACTTTTTTTTACTTTTTACTTGCTTGGTTTGGTTGCATCTTCTTTTAACATTTTTTTTATAACTCCTTAACTATAAATGCTTAATGGGGAAATGGGTGTTGGAATTTTTGTGTTTTGGTTGATTTTAATGAAGGTTGTGAGGTCTGGGGATTTGGTGTCATATTGTGCCGAAGAAGGGGTCAGAGTTCTTGGAGAAGGGAAGTTTCTGGTGTCTGATAGCTTTCCTGGCAATGAAAGGACCAAATACTGCCTCACTTCAAAGGTAATTATAACTATATGTCTATATATTTTTGCTAGAATTAGAATGATTTATGCTTTGCATTTTGGTCTTGTTATGGACCTAGTTACTGGTGGTGCCTGTTTGCTCTGTTGATGGGGGCACTTCCAGATATTTTTTAATTTTTAGGGGAAAGTGGGAATGTGCCAAGAATATCCGGAGAGAACAATTGACCATTGAGTCATTGACTATACTATATTTCAGTATTATTTCTGTTCACCCCCATAAAAGAAGAATTTACAGGCGATAAAAACTAACAAATCATAATTCCACTTTTTTTAATTGACTTTATGCTTCCAAAGTCTGTATACTAGATAGCATACTTGGACTTCCTTCACTTGTATGAAAAATATAGAGTACTCTCTGCAAGAATCCACTTTGTGATTTTTCACAAACAAATCTAGGCTTGAGAGACCTTGTAATATCCCATAATCAGGACTCAAACAAATCTACATAATTTAAGAGTTGAGAGTGTTTAACGCCTTTTGCATATAAGTTCCTTATTGATTGACACATGAATGATCACAATGCAAGCAAGTCTTTGGACTGAACCTATTTATATATATATGTGTGTGTGCAGATTCCGCTTGGTGTTGTTTTAGCTATCCCACCATTTAACTATCCTGTCAATCTTGCTGTCTCAAAAATTGCTCCTGCCCTTATTGCTGGTAACTCCATTGTGCTCAAACCCCCAACTCAGGTGAGGTTTTAACCGTCTTTACGCATGTCAAGTTTGTCAAATGTTGTGAGTTTTGTTTTTCAAACCTATTTCCTTAATCCGTACAGGGCGCTGTTGCTGCACTTCACATGGTGCATTGCTTTCATTTGGCCGGTTTTCCAAAAGGCCTTATAAGCTGTGTCACTGGGAAGGGTTCTGAGATTGGTGACTTCCTCACAATGCATCCTGGGGTCAACTGCATAAGGTAGTTGTTTAGTCACTTCGGAATCCGTTACTCAAATAGTTTTTCCTTGTTTGTTTCGTTCAAATGGAAAGGAAGATCTGTGTATCTTCGTATATGAAACAAGTATTACTAACAAATATGGGATATTATTGATGATCATTCTTTCGCAGCTTCACAGGTGGAGACACTGGAATAGCTATCTCAAAGAAGGCTGGCATGATTCCTCTTCAGATGGAGCTGGGTGGGAAAGATGCATGTATTATTCTTGAAGATGCTGATTTGGATTTAGCGGCAGCTAATATTATAAAAGGAGGATTCTCTTACAGGTGAACAAAAAACCAGTTCGGCTACTAGAAGCGGGCTCGTTTGTGGCAAAGTAGTCATTTAATTCAATGTCTTCTCTTCATGGTCATTTATATGCATTTTTCCAATTAGTTCTGATTTTCATCTTCATTGATAGATGAATTACCAACCACAATTTCATTATAAGAATATGCTTTACCTTTACTTGTTGAAGATAGTGTCCTGATCAGTTTATGTTGCTGTTTATATCAGTGGTCAAAGGTGCACAGCTGTAAAGGTTGTCTTGGTCATGGCTGCAGTTGCTGATACTCTCGTTGAAAAAGTCAATTCTAAAGTGGCAAAATTAACTGTTGGGCCACCGGAGGATGACTGTGATATTACTCCGGTCGTCACAGAGTCCTCTGCGAACTTTATTGAAGGACTGGTAATGGATGCCAAGCAGAAAGGAGCAACATTCTGCCAAGAGTACAAGAGGGAGGGCAATCTCATATGGCCACTATTGTTAGATAACATTAGACCCGATATGAGGATAGCCTGGGAGGAGCCATTTGGTCCAGTTTTGCCAGTTATTAGGATTAACTCTGCTGATGAAGGCATCCACCATTGTAATGCTAGCAATTTCGGCCTTCAGGTAATATCTTCAACTTAATCTTCTGAATTTTGGGAAATAAAGAGCCTAAAAGAAAATAGACAACTACCCACAACAAAAGGCTTTCTGATAAATACATATGAAACCTTTCTTTGTTGTGTTTTTCTGTGATATTGGCTCGGAGGAAGGTGAGACATTATGCATATGAGATTCTGTTGTGAAAAATTGTCGCAATGTCATTTGATGCTTGATAAATCTAAATAGTACATTTTTTTTTCCCAATATTCCATCTATATGATGCGGGAGCCTTAGAAAATGACTAGTAACACTGGATGATTGGCCATTCTAAAGACAAGAACTTATTCTTTGAGATATTATTAAAGTGGCATTCAATCTGCAGGGCTGTGTCTTTACTAGAGACATAAACAAAGCAATCTTGATCAGCGATGCAATGGAGACCGGAACCGTTCAGATCAACTCGGCTCCAGCTCGTGGACCAGATCATTTTCCTTTCCAGGTGCATTTCTTTTGTCTTCTTTTCTCTACTTCTTATCACTTCAGACCAAAATAATAGCACTTTATTGAGACAATTATCTGTTGTATGGCACAGGGTTTGAAGGACAGTGGCATTGGTTCACAAGGAATTACTAACAGCATTAATATGATGACAAAGATAAAGAGTACTGTAATCAATTTGCCTGCTCCTTCATACACCATGGGGTGATAGGATTCTGATTTCTGAGTCAGCCAGGAAATGCTTAACCATACTGCTTCTGCCATTGTGACCATCTACTATATGTATCAGTATAATCACATGGAACTGTCTTGTTTATAAGGTCATTAGTGAGACTGAGATGAGTCTTCTCTCAAACTGTTGGTTTCTTTTTGGTTACAAAGGTAAAATGCTTTAATGGTATGGAAAATGTTATTATGTTAGGTTTTGAGCAGAGGATGATGGTATAAGTCAGAGCTTAGAGCATTGTGATATGTAGTTGATATTTTACATCAAATATTGCAAAATAAATAAAACTGGTCACGGGCTTTGATTTTGTGTTATAGCTATTTTTTTTTTCCTCTTTACAATACTTTTTTTTTTTTTACAAAAAAAATTAGCGGGACATATATCATTAGTAGGTGGTCTGTTGATAAACCAGTACTGGTAGTGGTGGCATTGTGGTAAAAGACATCATTCCATGTTTGCTTGCTTAAATAAACAATATTTATCTTGTTGTCTTGATTTTTGGATTCGTATTTGTTTTGTTTGAGTTTTCAATGTTTGGGGGGAGGGGTTTAGTGACTTATTGCACTAATCATGAGAAAATTTGAATATTTCCCACCAAAAAAAAAAATGTTTGAATAAGAAACTCAATTCAAACGAAAGTGTCAAAATCTGTGATTGATTTAGTAAGTTCCCTAGTGGAAATGTTGTAGATTGTTCGTGTAAAAAAAATATTAAGCATGTATTATTGGTTCAATGTCTAAACTTTTATAATAAGAAATATCATTCTTACTCTCTAGATAATTTTAGCTACTTCTTTTCCATATTGAGAGGGAAAAAAAAAAAAAAAGAAATGACAGGTTGCTCAAACCAGTAAAGTTTTTCTCGGGCGGACGAACATTGAAGAAGACCGAAAAAAAAGAAAAGAAAAAGGAACGAAGAATATTAAAAGAAGTTTGTGCCAACATTAAAATTTCAGCTATAGGGGGGCATAAACGTAAGTCTGCTACGAAAGTGTACGCAAATGCTTCCCTTTCACCCACTCCGCCCGTTTTTGTTCTTCCACGTATAACACAGCAAAATCTTTTGTCGTCATAATTATATTTTTATTTTTGTTTACTGTTCTCTCTTAGATATATATAGAATATAATATAGTTGTGGAAGGGACTGAATGATTGATAAGTTATAAGTAAAAGTAGGAAAAAAACAATTTGATGCCCGATAGTCAGCATATTAAACATATCTTCCAGATAATCTAGTCCTCTATTTTCAGCAAAAAGAAAAAAAAAAATCTCGTCCTCTATTAGTGAAAGTTTTATTTGTCCTTTTTTTTTCCTTATGGAAATTTGTTAAATTTAAATTACACCTTACACTTGAGAAAATTTCCTAATATAACATGCTATTGTTAGTGTATTCCAATTTCTTAAGTTTCCTTTGAAAAGAGTTATTTCATGTTGTACACAATTTTTTTTTTTGAGCAGGTGGAACAAGAATAGAAAATAAAACAATCATAAATTGTTAAGGAAATTAAATAACTCCATTGATTAAATGCTTTTATAATCTTACTAAAAGAAAGCATTATCTTCTATTTTCAACTTGAATATTTTCTTGGATAGACAGGGTGGTATTTTCTTTCCTAATTGAAATTGCCCAACCAAACATAATTTCAATTTTCTTCACTCGGAACAATAAATAGATGGTACAACTAAAATTATTGTTTAGTCGCGTTTTTAAATAGATATTTCCACTAGCACAAAAAAATTTCCAAATTATTGTTTCCAATAAATATAAAAAAAAAAGGCTTTTTTTTTTTTTTTTTTAAGATGCAAACGAATGAAGCCCGAAAACTCAGCGGTCCATTTTTACCAAAATGTCCTCCCAAGAAAAGGGAAAGCGGCATTAAATCTAACGGTCCCAACCAACTCCACGTGGGTCCCACGCCTGAAAATCCAGAGGCGGATTCGAAACCCTGAATTGAAATCGAACTCACAGAGCCCGCGGAATCCGAGCTGATCTTCAATGGATTCTCTTTTTGAAGCGCACAAAATACAAATTCCAGATTACCAAAAGAGGGACCAAAAGTGAAAATTCTATACATATAAATATAAAAACAAAAAAAAGTGCGAATAGCCAAATATATTTTTACGCATTAGTCACTTTTTTTTTTTTTTTTTTAATCATCATATTTTTTATTTTCTGGGAAAAAATATTTCGAAAAACTCTCGCTCCTCTATCTGTCTTCGTCTCTCTCTTTCTCTCTCTAAAAAGAAACCCTAACTTTCTCCATCGTAAAATTTTTTTTTGATGCTTTCTCCCTAAATCCACTTTCTCTCCACGATTCGTGGGTTTTTAGGGTTTCAATGGTCTGAATTTTGAGCTAGAGGTCTGGGATTTGTTAAGGATCTGTACTGAGAAATAGGAGAAGCAACAATGGCGGCGTCGGATAAAGAGCTCGAAGCGCAGCTTCTTGAATCTGGGAATAAGCTTGTGGACCCTCCTTCGTCTGTCGATGAACTCCTCCCTCTTCTCGACGTAAGCCCTTTAGTTTTTATTCGCTCTCTCTTTACCTCAATTCTCCACTGTGGTGAAGTTTGCTTCATAGTGTTTTCT
The DNA here is from genome assembly GCA_002914845.1 of Trema orientale. NCBI lineage: Eukaryota > Viridiplantae > Streptophyta > Magnoliopsida > Rosales > Cannabaceae > Trema > Trema orientale. The sequence goes on from JXTC01000020.1 coordinate 1,338,049, forward strand.
CTCTTATCTACGCATTTTTGGTTTTTTTTTTGTCTCTGAAAGTACTTTCTCTATAATTTTCTTTTTGGTTAGTGAAATGGGTTTGTTCTATTTTCATGTTACGGGAGCTTGTAACTTGGGTTTTGGGATGGGGTGGGTTATTTTCGATCTGTTCTTACTATTCAATATTTTAGCGTTGTATTTCACACTGTTATCTTCTTCAATTTGCTTGTGTTTTACGTGTTCTTGGGTTTTCCTTGGTTTAAGGCTTTGAGCTTAATTAGGGTTTATACATGCACTTGTTATACATACATGAATGAGAAAATGGTGTTTTAGCTCTGTTATGTTGCTTCCTCTTCTCAAATAATAGAACGCTGTTTATTTCTATCACTTCCTTTAATGCTTATTCGATTTGCCAATTCTCTCTCTCNTTTTTTTTTTTTTTTTTTTTTTTGGGGGGGGGTGTTGTGGTGGTGGGAGCCTCTTTATTTATTGTCTGGTGCTCTTGATATGATAATTGGAGTTCCTTTTGTTTTCTTGTTATTGATTACTCAAGTGCCATTATAAGTTCTTGCTACTTTTTTCTTTTGTGAAAAGTGAAGATATTTTCTCCCGTATTAGTCCGAGTTTTTACCTTTACACTGAATGACATTAATCTCGCCTGTTAATACCTGGTCGAATTTTAGTTTTAGTGATGGAATTGTCTTAAATTATGATTATTATTTACATATATGTAAAACTATCTCATCAGGAAGAGAAATACTGTATGTAAGTGATATTGACAAAAGTTTTTTCAGTTGTCGGTTATACTGTTTTAAGCTACTATCAAGGAGTCTGTATATAAGTGCATGAAGTGTGCTTGTCTTTTTCTTACGTTCGATTCCAATCTCAAGTCTCTTTTCTTCTTGGTAATCATAGAGAGTTGAGAGTTGTCTATCAAAGGTTGAACAGTCACCTTCTGACTCAATGGAAAAAGCACTTTCTCCGTCGTTGAAAGCATTGGTTGCTGATAAACTTTTAGGACATTCAGATGTTGATGTTAAAGTTGCAGTTGCATCATGCATCAGTGAGATAACAAGAATAACTGCACCTGATGCGCCTTATGATGATGACCAGATGAAGGTACTTATAATTTATTTAGATCGTTTGGGATTCAGCATAAGGTCTGTCAATTTCATTATCACTGCTTTTTGTCTTGTATGCAGGAGGTCTTTCAGCTTATTGTATCATCATTTGAAAATCTGTGTGACGAGTCGAGCCGATCATACGCAAAAAGGACCTCAATTCTCGAAACTGTTGCAAAGGTCAGGTCTTGTGTCGTGATGTTGGATCTCGAATGTGATGCATTGATCCTGGAGATGTTTCAGCATTTTCTTAAGGCTATTAGGTACAGACCAATACAATCTTGTTTTCTGCTGTTATTTCGTCTTTTATTTCTTGTTGTTGTATTTATTTTTTCCTCATGCACTTAGAATGATGAATACTTTGACATTTTAATCTCTTTAGCAACAGTTAGTTGGCACAGAATTAAATTGTTCTAAATTTTTGTTTGTCCTTATTTGGATCTTATGACGAGAGTTCTTTATTTATTTATTTATTTTTCCATTGAATTTGTAAATTACATCTGAGAGAAAATTATGCCCCTAAATTCAGCCGGGGACCTGAGCTCCTGTTATGATTGATGCCTGGAAATCAAGAATACTTGGTCATTGGGGATGTCAATTATTCCCTTGTGCAAAGTGACGGGATATCTTTACATTCATAGCTTCACGAACAAAAATTGATAAACAGCGTATTAGCCTATTTATGTTCAGTATTATCCCTATGTGGAGTAAATCTTGACTCACTTCAGTTGGTTATTCATGCCTCTTATGAGTTTTTGTGGTAATTCTTGAGTCAGTGATGTTATATTGTGGAAATAATGACGTTAAATATTTTAACGTGCTTTGATTTTTATTTTCCTGTTGAGATATGTGTTTGCATTCTTTTACACCTTTTTACTGATTTTCCTTCTGAAAATTCTCCAGGGATTATCATCCAGAAAATGTTTTTTCATCCATGGAGACAATAATGACCCTTGTTTTAGAAGAAAGTGAAGATATTTCACTGGAGCTTCTCACCCCTATACTCGACAGTGTGAAAAATGATAACGAAGTAATTTACTGTCTGAATTACAGTTTACAAAATTTTGTTTCTTCTTCCCTTTTTAGTTAATAGCCTGTCGACCATACATTTTTTCCCAGGACGTTCTGCCCATTTCTCGGAAACTGGGGGAGAGAGTACTTGAACTCTGTGCTGTCAAGGTTAAGCCTTACTTGGTACAGGCTGTAAGAGACTTGGGTATTTCATTAGATGATTACAGTAAAGTTGTAGCTACTATCTGCCAAGATGCTGATGGTGATGTTGAGCAGAATGAAGTCCAAGCTTCTGATGACAATACGGTACTTTTTCTAATAAATTTTAAGAATAGGAAATGTTAAATCATTGTTTATCGAGTTTTTTTGAATGTAATGTTTCACTGCTTTTTAATCAAACCAGTTGCTGAGCCTGTTCTTTCATTGCCATCATTCAACTTTCGATTTTTAACTCCAGTCTGATTAAAGGAAGAATCTCTTTTAAAGAGCGGGGCACTGATGCAGGATCTCCTTGCCGTCGTTGTCCCTTTAGTTGTCATTTATTTCTCTCTTTAATTTTGTGGCTTACATGGCTTGTAATTAAGAGACTTGTGTCTATTTTAAAGATACTTTTCACTCTCTGTGGAGGACAGAATGTATTTTGGAAGCTCTTTTGCTATGAAAAGACTATGAAGTTTCTCTGAAGTTCCAGCCCGTTTTAAGGCTGGTCTTCTTCTTGGGGATTAAATCCCACGTGTATCTAGACTCCTATGCCAGTATCTAATCAAGAAAGTGAAAGCTGACATGCCTGTAACTTACTCCTTTATGTCTTTTAATTTGGCCGAAAATATTTAGATATCTCTCTGTTTGAATTCTTTTTGTTCTACAAATGCATCCTGGCATGTAATCATGCTTTCTGGCACTTCCTGCATCTGTCTGTGTTACTCATATATTTTTCCTGATTATTTAGATTTATCTTCGGGACCTATTTGGTGTTAATTTTGGGTGTGTAGTTCACTAGTTTTTGTGATTTTTCGTGTTTGTGGGAAGGGGATTTTATTTATCCTTTGTTTAACAGGGATGTTTTGCAAGCAACTGCATGTTATCAGTTTTGGGGCTTTGGGATTCATTCAATAATGCTTTTGTCCATCTATTTAATCTTTTTTCATTTATTTATTTACTTATGATTTTGTTATTCTGACTTAATTATACTTGTTTTTGTCAGGCTGGTGAGAGCAGGTCAGTGAAGCCATCATTAGATTTGGATAAGAGATCCCAGGCATGCTATCTTACCTTATTTATTTTGTATTTTATCCATAGATTTTTTCTTTTTTTAAAAAAATAAATTTCCCTTTGCTGTGTTGCTGCTGTATCTGTAAGATTAAAACTTAAAATTAGTCTTAGTCAACTTATTTCTTAATTCAGGAGGATAATGCAGCGGCCAATGAAGCGGGATCATTAGAACAAGTTGTAATTTCTATGGATAGATCTCCACAGTCTGCTATGAGTAATGGTATCACACAGAATGTAGGAGATGACACTTTGGCTGATTCAAGCTCCCTAAAGAAGCAAGAGGACGATCAACGTATTGAGAATTCCAAAGATTTGGACGTATCAAGCGATGCTGAACCTGATAATTTAGACACCGAGAAGGCAGCAGATACAGAACAAAAGCTAGAGGAGATGACCAAGAAAAGAGGAAAAAAATCTAGTTCTTCTGCGAAATCTTCTGCACCTTCTGAAAGTCCTCACGCTGATAATGAGAAAGAAAGAGAGGAACTGCAAGATCAGGAAGGACAAAGTGAGGATCTTCCTCGTTCTCCAAATGAGGGTCCATCTGCTGAGGCAGCAGTACCTTCAGAAAATGATAAAGGGTCTGATGTTAAGCTTTCGTCACCTAAGGCATTGGAGAGTGAATCTGCTAACGTTGCTTCTGTGTCCCCAAGTGAGAAACTTCCTGAGGAAAGTCGTTCAAAAAAATCTTCACGACAGAAGAAGAAGGATAATTCAGATAAAGAGGCTGCACCATCTGCAGATAATGTGTCCAAAAAGGTAGCTGATGGGACAAGTGATTCAGAGTTGAAGCCCAATAGACGCTCTGGGAAGAAGGTGCCAGCTGCTATTTCTAATGAGAATAAAGCTTCAACAGAGGTTGATGTATCCAAAAAGGAAAGTGGAACTACAAGCGATACAGAGGCAAAGCCTTTGAGGGAGTCAGCTAAGAAAGTAGATGGAGGCAGTAAAAATGAAGATGGATCCTCTGTGAAGCAGAAGGAGGATAAGAAAAAGCGGACCCGGGGAAAAACTCTTTCGGAGAAGGATGTAACAAAATCTTCTGCTAAAGATGATAGCAAAGTACATTATTATGGCTTTGAATACTTTGTTTTTGTGATCACTGATGATGCTATTGTTACGTCTATTTGAAATCCTATAGTAATTTGCTTCTTTTGTTATGAATTGTATAGGATATTATTTCTACACCGAAGTCGTCGGGGAAATCAACTAAAGATGGACTTAAATTTGAGGGGACACCAAAGAGTAATTCTAAGAGAAAACGTACTCCAGGCAAAGAAAAGGTATGTTTCATTACTTCTATTTTGAGGAAGAAGTAGTACATCAATTTCATGTATTATACTAGGCATTTGATTTTTGGGAAAAACTTAAGTGAAATCCATGTATCTTGCAGTTTTCATTTATTTATTTATTTTTTGTGTTTGCAAAGTGGGGTTTGTAAATTTCGAAGTATGTTAATGCTCTTGTGGAGTTGGATCATTGAATAGCGAACAGATTTATAATAAGTATATGTATGTTTTATAAGTTATTTTATTTATTTGTGTAATCTTACTTATACCAGAATGATGTGAGGGGACAAGCATCACATAATGAAAATTTTGAAGCCAAACTTCTCAATGTCGTATATTGGTTTTGTGGACACTTCTGTCCTTTCTAAAATCAATTTTGTTGTCTTTTGAACCCTATCAGGAGTCTGGTGATAAAGATTCTGATGAGAGCCTGGTTGGTTTGAGGGTTAGAGTTTGGTGGCCGAAGGATCAAATGTAAGTACTGACCTTATGTTCCATGTATTGCCTGAGGATTCCATCTTTAGCAGTTTTTTCTGTTTAATAAAACCAAACTTACAATCACTCCTCTTTATTTTATTTTTTCCAAATAAGAAAATATATTTCTTATGTTTGAAGTTTTAATTACTCTTTCATGATTCTTCCCATTTCCTTTATTCCGTCAAGGAGATCACGATTATCTGAATCCACTTTTTTTTTTTTTTTTTGTGTGGATAGAATAAAGGAAAAAACACTAAGATTTATTAGATGTGGGACTAATAGCTACTCATGTTAGAGCCTCGGACCTGCCCAGATGAATGATTTTCTTGTTTGTTTTCTTATGATCATTGTTTAAATATGTACAGGTACTATGATGGTATTATTGAATCTTTTGATCCAGTCAAAAAGAAGCATAAGGTGAGATGGAACAAAGAAGTTCCCTATGTGTGTGTATGTGATGTAGGACTGAATAGGGTTTATTTTTCGTATATGGATGTTCTTTTAATTTCTGCTTAGTTGGCTGTACATTTCCCATCAGCAGCGCCTATATAAGGGCTGTTCCCACTTGTAAACATTTCAGTTTTTATCAGATTAGTACAAGTTTTCCCAAATGCTGGCCACTCAGAGTGTGTGTGTGTTCCTTTTTCTGAGAGAAAGAGAAAGAAGAGAGAGAGAGAAGGAAGGAAGAGGGGGGGGGGGGGGGGGGGGGGAAAGAAGTTGGATTGTGTGCGTCTTTTAAGTGATGTAAGGCCCTTTTTGTCTACTGTAATTTCTCAAAGAAATTTAGGTTGTTTTCAATATAGTCCCCTCTTCTTTTTGTTACTGAATTGACTGACTGAATTATATAGGTTGTGTATACTGATGGGGATCAAGAAATATTAAATCTTAAAAGGGAAAGGTTCGAGTTCATTGACGCTGACTCTGAGTCGGACGAGGTAAATGGCTTTCTGTTTTGGTTTTTAGTGCTTCTATATTTCCTTGCTGTTAGATTCCTGAAGTTTCCCTCTGTTACCAGGAAGGTGAAACTGATCGATCAAGTCCTGATGCTTCCACCGAAACGTAAGTTCCTATTAGTTCAGATGTTTCAACTCAGATTTTATTGTTTGTTACTATATATATATATATATGTATTTTGTGGAACTGCTATACTGTTTAATTATATGCTGCCGACATAGGATGTCCCTCTTTTTTGGTTGGCTTGTAAAAATTCTATAAAAGTCTGAAATATTGTGGTCATAGAGTAGTGTTATAAAATTTTATGATCTATAATGAACTTCAGCATTTGTACGGTTGTTGTATTTTGATGGTAGATTTGCCTCTATAGCCGCTGCTTGAACATAATACTACATTGTTGCTTTGGGAAGCAAAAATATTTTGCTCTTTGATACACATTTAGTTGAATTTACAAATTGATTCGAATTTTCTCTGGTCATTCCAAATTTCTGATCGTTTCTTATTTTTCTTGAGATTGCATTGATGAGCACACACACTATAGTTTATGGTAATTTTTATTTTGATGCCATGTTTTTTTTAACTTTATGATAAGTCCACCCTTTTTTATTGGATAGTTAAGGATTATAAGTTTTTTATATAATTTTGAGTCAAAACTAGTGAATTAACATCTCAAGGCATGATTTCAGAAAAAAAAATCAAGGCATAAGTTGTAGTTGAAACTGGAACATTGTGGCTAAGTTTTTGGTTTTGTTTTCTTGTGGCTAGGTGGAGGACCCCTAGTCCTCTGCCTAGTCCTTTGTTTCTTTTTTCTAATAAAGATTCTTAGTTTCTTATTGAAAAAAGAAAATCTCAAGGCTGAAGACTGTAATAAGAGTCCAGAGGAATAATAATCTTTTAAATGAACAACTCTCACTGTCTCTTCCTCTCACATCTCTCATGTTTAAAACGCACCTTGCGCAGCCTTCTTTTCAAGGATATTCCTCCTACCAAGTTTAGTCATAGTTTTTAGCCTTGCGTAGTAATTTGAGGCATTTTTCAAATTTATTGTTAACAAAAATGTAACTATAAGAATATAAAAAAGGTGAAAGATCTTGTTGTTCTTTCTGAAGAGATAGATGTACATATGCTAATTTCCTCTTACCTCCTACATTGATTTCTTTTGTCAACATAATCAGGCCCCTGAAGAAGAAAGTCAAGATAAAATCTGATGAGCCTACTAAACAAAGAAAGGTTGACCCTTCACCCAAAAAGTAAGTATATAAATTACCCATTTTTACTATTTTTCTGTTTCTTTTGTTCCTAATATCCTAGTTTACTTCCAGGGGTGGAGGTGCTTCAACCAGCAAATCCAAGGGCACAACTCCAAAGTCTGGACGGGGCAGTAAGGCCGATGGCAAATCCAAAGATGAGTCTAAGTCTGTTGGCAAGTCAGAGGATGCGAGTGGTGGCAAATCTAAGGATCATACACCAAGAACTGGTGGTAGCAAATCAGCCAATGTTGCTTCAAAATCATCCAGCAAGTCGAGGAATAATGATTCTCAGACATCCAAGGCTACCAAATCTAAGGATGAAAGCAGCACACCATCCACCAAGTCAAAGCAAGAAATCCAGAAAGCTGGAAAGTCAAAGTTGAGCACGCCAAAAGCAGCCACCCTTTCCAAGGATAAAACCCATCATAGTGGTGGGAAGTCCAGTGCTAATGGTACTGGTAAAATGAAGTCTGGTTCATCAAAGGTTAAAGAGGTTGAGGATGTAAAAGAAAGCTCCTCTGATTCAAAACCGCATGAGAGTTCAAAAGGAAAGTCCCCCAATCCATCCAAGGCTAAGGAGAGTGAGGTCAAGACAGGTAAGAAGCGACGGAGAGGCTCAAAAGGTTAAAGACTTAAATCCTGTCTTCTGCACATTTCTCAGGAAAAAGTGGTGTAGCTCTGCAATTTGATAGTAGACACGCATTGGTTACTTGTCATCATCGTCTTTGACATGGTTTCCAGGCCGTGGCTAGCGTTGTTAATTCACAGTTAGTCGGTAGTGGTTGTAGGATTAAGTCGGCTTTCCTTTGCGTTTATGTTTTCCTTTCTTAGATGGAATTAATGTTATTCGGGAGGAAGCAGTAGAAACCGTTTGGGTAGTTCTTGTTAAAACAGATGCGCGTTATAGATAATGTCATAGATCCACAAACTTGCTGCAAAATCAGAGTGATCTTCAGATGACTGCGCCCTGTCCTTGTTGCATTTTCAAACTAGATTCACTAACCTTATTGAGTTACCATTGAATGTCAACGACTTTTGAAATTTTAGTGATTTATGTTCATTGTTTAGTAGATAAAGCCATGAAGGAGAATGTGTTACTTCATTCAGCTTTCTGGAATCTGAACTAACGTTTATTGCTAGTGTAAAGAGTTCAAAGAATTAAAAGTTTTGTTTTGTGAATGCATATGCTTGAATCTTGTGGGTGCTTTTGGAGTTTCGCTTTGTTACAGAGAACTAAGGAACTGCTCGAAACATTGTAAGGTGAGAGCACATATGATTTAGTCGAATCGGAGAACGTTTGATATTGAATTTGAATATGACCAGGAGAAATACAATGTATATTAGGCATAGGCCAGAACTGGATCGAATATGCTATAGAAGATTGAACATTTAAATTAACCAGATTTCCCCTTCAGACCCGGTAAACTACATATTTTGTACTATATCCTTTTATTGTGAGTAGAAGAAGAAATCCAAGGCTTCTTATAGGGGTTGATTTTGTGGTAGTGGGGTGAAAAGAGAGATTTCATCAATGGTTGAGGAAATATATTTCGTGGGTTTTGTGTCTTTAGGATGTGATTTCGCCATGATTTTATTGACAGCATTTCGACTATATTTAAACATGGATTTCAGACTAACCAGAAGCTAATGTTCCCATGATTCTACAATTCTACTTTCCATTTTGCAGACAATTAGACAGCACAGAAGGGCAGGTAGAGCTAGCTGCAGAGGAAACAGAATCTAAGAACCCATCAACCCAAATCTAACATCACAAGCCCCCTTTAATTCGTCAGTTTCATCTTATTTATATTTCAAATACTTTATACAACCAAAAATAAGAATAGATTAATGAAATGAAAAAGCAAATTCGACGAGTTACATATGAAGCTTCACTATTCAATTCAACAATTGGGAATATTGTCAAGGCAATAATTCGTCACGAGAACCTTCTGGCCTCAACATATAACCATTCTCTTCAGTAGACCTTCGTGTTTTGCTTCTTTTTTCTGCCCCCACTGCTTTCTCTTTCCAAATTATTAAAGCATACAAAATTATTTGATATTAATCATATTACAATTTTCTTTTTTTCTTCTTAAGCACTAACCAATACTTTGTTGCATGGCCACACATTATGTTGCTTACCTTTATATAAATATATTTTGTACCCGTACTAAGTGGATAATTTCCAATTTAAGATCTCAATTGGAGATTGATATGATTACTAATTAAATTCAATATCTTCATTTATTATAAATTATGAATTTCGAATTTAAGATTTCAACATTAGAAAGTAGTGTGTTTACTAATCGAAGTTAAATATCAGACCACTGTATTTTAGATATAAAAAAACTATGCATATTTAATAATTAAAGTGATCATAAAGCTGGTTAGCCAAACGATGATACAATTTAGTCAACAGAGTGACTAAACTCACTACAATAGTTCAATAGCATGCAAATTCCTTACGCATACAAGCCAGTGAGCCACTTTGGTGGTGCACATAGCTATGTACATCTTCATTTTTTATTGTATAAGCTATGTCTTGGTCGTGTTTTTATATGTAAACGACTACATACAGTGACCTCCCGAAAAACAAAAGAAAAAAGGAACACTATTGGGCTAATGATGTAATTGTCATTCATGATAAATAATAGTTTAAAAGCTCAAACTTCTGTGATAATTGCTCCAATCCCCACATGCAACATCGACTTGTCCCCCACTTAGGTAGTTTAACGAATTTAGTGGCTTGCCCTATATATTTGTTGGTGCGTGGTAGTTGAAACTTGAAAATTCCGAGTCCCTTTTGGATGGATGGATGGATGAACATTGTTCCTTTGTTATCATTATTATTATTTTCTTCCCTGATGATATTCCCTCGTTCATTTGTGGGGATCTTTTTTTTCCCCTGCAATAATTTAACATTTGGTCAAATGTTACTGCAAAGTGCAATATCATGTCATGTATATCTTTAAAGCATGGGCCAAAAAGAGTTGAAGATATGGTTCATCAAGCAAAAGTGACTTTCCTTTTGTCCTTTGGCCAAAACCCAATACCGTGGCTGAGTAAATCATTGTGGAAAATTTTTATCACTATGCTTTTCTCTCCTCATGTTTTAGCTGCAGAAATCATGAATACCAAGTCATTGTTCCAAAAACAATTTCAGGCCTTTCATGATCGTGTTTCTGTCAATTCTCATGTTAATGGACCATTTTAGTTAATTTTAAGTGTTTTTTTCCCAGTGTTTTCCACTACTATAAATACCATTTTTGGCTATTAATTATCTTGAAACCTGGCTAATCCATGAATTTGAAGTGAATATATGAAAAAAAAATATATTCAACTACATTTATGATTTCAGTCACCTTATATATGCTCCTTAAAAAAATCTTTTTTTCGTGTTTTGAGCAAATTCTAAAGACTAAAAGTAACTAATTATGAAAACTCATATCTTGGGAGCTTTTAAATATGGCAATGAAAAAAAACCCTAAAAAGTTGACAAATTAATGAAAGGTCTTCAGTTCTACTGTAGAGGAGTACTCATGATCAAGCACTCAGTTTTGACAAGATGCCCAGGTGCAAGGTATATAGCTCTCTCATTATTCATAATCCATATAGCACAAGTCAAAACCAAATATTTGATCTCTCTGACTTGAGTGATTTTGGGATATTGGAATGTATGGACAACTGTTGATGAAAAGCAATCACCTGATTCATTGGCATCCATTACAAATAAAGTTAGTAAATCCCTCAACTAATATTTTTTAATTTTTTTTTTCGGTTGGTGATGTCACACTAATCTATATTTATATAATACAAAAGATGCACGTTAAATTAATTAAGTGGTTCATGCATTGTAATTCACACGAATTGACTGTGTAATTAGAGTTTCTTAAAAGGAATAATGAGGAATTTTTCAAATAGCATGTTAAGAACATTTTCACTCCTAACGGAAAAAAAAAAAAAACATAGGACTCGCTTTGTTTTTTTTTTTCCCCCCTCAATAGAATAGGTAATATAGACTTTTTTCAAATAACATATATTGAGAACATTTTCATCATTTGTTTCACTTTTAGAAACAGAAAAACATGATAAATGTTACCAAATAAGTCCTAAATGTTTAATATACAATATGTACTATTTTTGAAAAATATTAAAGAAAGAATTCTTTAGGCTGAGGTAGAGAGCAAATTGATAATAAAGTTTATTATCTACATATATGGTCTCTGTAGTCCCGTTGCCCACCAAGAGCACGTTTGCTTATGAAGATGCAAGAAAATTCCCGAGATAGGAAGATATCATGCCTCAGACTTTACTCTCAGATAATAAACATACATAAGGTCAAGTATGCATAGAGTACTATATATTTATCCTTAAACTCCACCACTCTTTTTGACACATTTGGTTACAAATAAATAAATACATGTAGAACACTAGAACAATACTCTTTAATTTCTGATACTTTGTCTAGTATTATTTTATCTTAAAAAACTTGGTCTCTATTAGAGGCAGAACCAGAAGCCAATTTCAATGGGGCATAACTTAATTAGGAGATTTTTTTAAACTCAAATAATAATACAAGAAATAATTTCTTTTCTTACAAAATTACCTTACAAGAGTATGTAAATGAATATTTGACACATTAGATAATAAAACTTCAATTTTTTTTTTCATACCCCTCAGCCCTCACACACATTTAATAAAACATTTATTCTTGAGGTATAAACTTGTGCCTTATGCCTTAAGATATAAAAGCTTAATATAATCAGATTTAAGTTCTTATATATTTACATTTAATAAAACATTTATTATTGAGGTATAAACTTGTGCCTTATGCCTTAAGATATAAAAGCTTAATATAATCAGATTTAAGTTCTTATACATTTAAAACTTAAGGATGAAAAGATTTGTGAACTTTGATGAATGACGAAAGAGAGATAAAAAAAATCATTTCGTCATTATAGAGATCAACTTTATAACAAAAAATATTATTAAAAAATAATATATGTATATATATAGATAAGAAAATAAAGTATTAATTTTAACTGATAAGCGTAAAAGAAATTTTTATTAATGACAAATTTTGGAATTGAAAACATTCAAAAGATGTGTAAAAAATTATACTAAACTTCAAAATTTTAATAAGAAGTCTTTTAAAAAGATGGGGTGAGAGCATAAAATAAGGGTGGATATAAAATAATTATAATATTGTTTATTTCTATTTTATCATCTTTGTAATATTAGACTTTTTTAATTTATTTTTATTTTTTTGCACACATTACATTTGGGCTTAACTGATATTTTTTAATAGAAAATGGACAATATAATGTAAGGTATAAATTTGACGAAGTGGGTTAGCTCAAGTGGTAAGAGTACCCACTACGTGGGATCTCGGTCCTAGGTTCGAGTCATACCGAGAGTAGGCGTGAAAACCTATTATCCCTAATGGGATGGGGGTGGGAATTGGATAGTAGTAGGTATTTTCCTTTAATTTGTAATAAGTTGAGATCATTAGTTAAGTCCCAGTTTTTTTTTTTTTTTAAAAAAAAAGGTAAGGTATAAGTTTTAGCTTCTTTATTTAGTGGGAGCAAAACTCAAATTATGAAAAATTTTACTACATTTAAATTTTAAAAAATCTAGTGGGGGCATTTGTCCTCATCGGGCCTTAAAAGTGTCAAAATGGGCCGGGCCAAACGGGCCGGCCCGTGGCCCGTCATTGTGGCCCGCCGACCCGCATTATAACGGGTCCGGGCTCGGCCTAGCCCTAGGTTAGGGCTAGGTTGGGCTATATGTCTAGGCCCGGCGGCTCGACCCGCTCGCCAAAATAATTTTTTTAAAATTTTTTTTAAATAAATTTAAATACAAACTTTTTTTAATACTTATAAATATACATTCCATTGCTCTTCTTTTTTCACACTTTCAAATTTCAATCTAATTCTAAATAATTTTCCAATACTTAAACTTTTTTTTTTATCAACTAGTCTACGTATATACTTTTAGCTTATTTAATTATTTTTAAATTTTTATCAATAGGAAAAAAACATAACATAAGATTTATTTTTTCATAAATTTTATTTTAAATTTATAATATTTTAAACTAATTATACAAATAATAATATAATTTTTTTAGATTTTTTTTTTAAAAATTTAAAATTAGGCCAAAAAGGGCCGGCACAAGCCCGGCCCGCCTTGGAGCCCGACGGGCCTATGGGCCGGGTTGGGCTATATTTTAAAATTCTGAACCGGGTCCGACCTGGCTCGCTTTCTTAAACGGCACGGTCCGTTCTTCCTCCAAGCCCGCTTTGGGCGGGCCGGGTCGGGCCGCCCATTTTGACACCTCTTTTGGGCCTTTACTGCCTTTGCTCATGGTCTCTATTACGATTGAGACATATATAGGTAGATTATATATGGTTGCCAATCTAGTGGGTATTTTTTTTTTTTTTACCTATGTGTAGGTATTTTTTTTTTAGCCCTTGGATCATCATCTAAAAGTGATCCAATGGCTATAATGAGGTGCATGAAAAGACGTGCATCATTAATGCTTTTTCTCTCTCTTACTTTTTAATATAAAAAAATGTGCAAAAAAAATTTTTATTGGTCAAAATGATACCTATGTGTAGGTAAAAAAAAAAAATACCTACTGGATTGGTGCCCATTATATATATAGTTCCCAATCTAACAGGTATTTTGTTTACCTATTTATATGTATTTTTGCCATTGGATCATATCTAACGACTATTATAATTTGAGTAATTGAGAAAAAAATAATAAAAATAAATACATATTATTTAACACTTTTCTCTCTCCACTTTTTACTGTAAAAAGATGTGCGTGATGAATGTCAATTAGGCAAAATTATATTTATAGATAGGTAAAAAAAAAAAAATACATATTGAATTGGTGCCCGATATATATAATGTATACATATAATGTATCTTGTGCTTGTTTTAAGATCATTAAGCTTTGCATTTGTAATAAGTGGTGGTCATTAGTTAAGTTTCACTTTTTAAAAAAAAAAAAAAACAAAAAAAAGATCATTAAGCTTTTACTCAAGGGAACACATAATCTAATTTTAACTTATCATGATCTTAGACTTGAAAATAATTGTATTTTATATGGTCTACAAAGTCAATGAACTGAACTGTTATTATATAATGGATTAATAAATAATTTGATTTTTCATCGTAGGCAGCAGTGCGCTCCGCCACACTTGATGGTAACTGAAAATCAATCTAGCTATATTTTGTGTCATTATATTATATATTGCCGCTCAACCTCATATTAACAAGTCTGTGTAAGATGAAAATTAGGAAAACTAAGGACGCATTTGGTACAGGATTCGAATCTTATTCTTCAAATCCAGAAACAGCTTTTATATAGAAAGTTGGAAGGATAAATATTTTATCCTTCCAACTTTCTATATAAAAGCTGTTTCTGGATTTGAAGAATAGGATTCGAATCATGTACCAAACGCGCCCTAAATTTACCTATCTAGCTAGATAATACAAAATTATGCACAAAACGGGTACAGATTCATAAGTATACAAGTTAACATGATGAGTTTATTAGAGAGAATTTTTATCATTCAAACATAGTTTATTTGTCATTTTACAGTTGGTAAAAGAATATAAGACGTGTAAAAAACAGTTGGTAAAAGAATATAAGACGAATAAAAAATCGATATAAATTATATTGAAAAGTTGTCACATCACTTGACGGGTAAAAAATTTGGTACAATAATATAAGTACTCTTGTCCAGACCTGGTTATTGTCTTTGAATAAAACATTCTCTTGTTAGCTTGTAAAAGAAGGGAAAGCGGCCTTTATTTATTCCGTTTCGTTTGATATGTTTCCTTTTATGGGACCTCCCAAGAAAACTTAAAGCGGGTAAAGAGCTACTGAAAGATTTATACTATAGTTAAAACATACACCACTTCGAATGAAAATTGCAAATGTATATACTGACAATTGTCACATGGGGTGGCAGTTTCCCACTTGCAAAGATTCCTAGACAAAGTATCCCATAGCCATGGACTGTGTGAGGATGGGAGAGAAGGTCTCTAAGAGATGAGGGTTGTGATTTTATTATTGATGTGGTAACAAATAATCGATATATTCTTAATATTTGTATCTATAATATTTGAATAAAGGCAATAACTTCAACTTATTAATCACAATGTAATGTTTCATATACATGTAATCCTTAGCTCATGCAACTCTAAATCTAGGTTTAGTTTTCTGTTGCACCCCCGTCTGCCCAATTTTTTTTTTTTTGGAATGACACTTTGCAAATTTTTATAAAGTTATATTATTTGAAAACATATTATGTCATGTTTTTAGACCTATTCATATTGAAACAAAGGTTAGAACAAATATCATCCTTTGATGAAATAAAAACATAAACTATCACTATATCTAAGCCCAAAAAAAAAAAAAAAGTTGCTTGATCATTTAGAGAAAACATCATAAAATGACCTTGTATTTTAACTTTTTTTTTAAAATACAAAACTCCATATATTTTAAGAACTATGAGAAAAACTCCTACAAATTTAATTTTCTATTACAAAAGGCTTTGTAATTTTTTTTGAAATCCTACCTTTTTATATAAACTAAATTGGGACAATAAATAAAAACTGATAGAATTACCTTTAGTGGATGGTAGATTTATGTTTATGTTATATTTTTTACTTTGTGTTTGGATACATGGATAATTATTTGGAAACTATTTTATCACTTCTGAGGTCATTGGAAAAATCGAAATATCATTGGAAACTAGTATAGATAATTCTTAAGTTTATTTTAATTGTAAATATTACCATTTACTAAAGATAATTTTGTTATTTCCATCAATTTAATTCTCTAATTTTGATGACATGAGGAGGTCAAATTTAAAAATAGTCAAATTGCAAGGTGTTTTGTAATTAAAAAAAAATCAAATTTAAATAAAATTTTCCATATTTCTTAAACCAAAAAGAGTTTCATAAAAAAATTATAAAATATAAGGTCATTTTATGATGTTTTCTCTTATTACTTGTACAACTGATCTAACCTGGTCGGAGAGGAGGAGAAAAAAAACACATACACTCTTAAAAAGCAGTTGCATGCAGTTATTTACATAAAATGAGTACGTGTTAAACACTATATTATAACAAAGTTGTTAGACTATCAGAAAATTTACATGTAGATCTAACATATATTTATTAGCAGCGACAGATCTACGTGGGGGCAAGCCCCCACTCATTTTTGTAAAATTACATTTTTACTCTATATATTTCATTATTCTTTTAATTTAATCTAATTTAATTTATATTTTTAAGATATTTTTCTCATTATTTCTCAAATTTGCCCCCATTCAATTTTTATGTTTCTGTACTTTTCTTTTTCAACTTTACCTCATCTAATATTTTACTTTTTAGGAGTTAATTTCCTTATTTTTCTCTTTCTCAAAATCTAGTCTCAATTATTTCTCTACTTTTATTCTCGGTAATTTTTATAAAAAAAAATTGACTAATACTCCTCAAAATTTATCGGTTTCAATAAATAATAATTAGTATATCAAAATTTAATAAAAACTAAATTTATAATGACTAATTATCTATGTTTGTATATGCATATTGCCTCTTACTTGTTGATCCATATTGAATAGAAATTTATATGTTAACTATTCGGTTTTTTTTTTTTTTTTTTTCCATTAAGAAAAATTTTCACTATGCTCCCACTGAAACAAAATCATAGATCCGTGATTGTTTATTAGTGTGGTTTTTTTTAGGGGTGTTCATCCGATCCAATACCCACTTTTTTAGTATATTTATATCCGATCCGCACTAGGTGCGGATTTCAAATTTCTCATCCAATCCAATCCACATAAAACGTTTAAACTAATCCAATCCAATCCGCAAATGTACGGATTGGACCGGTTACTTTAGATCGGATAGTTGGACTTGATAAATAAACTTTTAAAATTGAGCTTTATGTCTTTTTTGTCTTGAATTATTTAATTTTAGCACAAATTTGAGTATTTTTTACAAATTTAGCTGATTATTGATCATATATATGCATATAAATTAAATACAATCTATTAAAATCTAAAATGAAACTTAATTTAAACTTAAAATATTAAATAATATATATTTTATTTAAAAATCTATATATTCTATGCGGATTGGATTGGATTGGTTATTTTTCAAGATAAAAAAAGTATCCGATCCGCATAAGTGCGGATTTCAATTTTTGAATCCAATTCAATCCGCATAAGTGCGGATATCCGTACTTTGCGGATT
Organism: Trema orientale; assembly: GCA_002914845.1. NCBI lineage: Eukaryota > Viridiplantae > Streptophyta > Magnoliopsida > Rosales > Cannabaceae > Trema > Trema orientale. The sequence continues at coordinate 1,355,682 of JXTC01000020.1, forward strand.
GAATTAGATTAGATCGTACGGATTTTGAACACCTCTAATTTTTTGTTTTTTTTCATTATTAGTGTGGTGCTTAATATCAGAGATCGATGCTCTTTAGTATTTCTTATTCACAAATGGCATTATTGTTTCTTGACACTATTGTGTTAGTATCCGTACATGTGTAATCAAATTGAGCAACACATAAGACGTCCAATATTGTCTAATATTCTTAACCTCCAGTAATCCAGCAATGCATAGATCTTCATTTTGTGAGAGAGCTGTACTGAAATATATTAATGTATATAGGTGAAGAAAAGACAAATAAATATTGGAAACCGAACCCGCATGATATAGTTTACTGCGACCAAAAATAAGATCCCAAAGCATATGTTCATGACATGTATTATACATAGAAAAATGTAAAGAAATAATTCTTCCAGTAAATTCATGGAAATGCCCTGCTATCGATGTTAAAATTCATGAATTAAAATGGTTCTTTAATCATAATTTGTAACAAATTACATATTTAATATGGCAGCCAATCTTAATATGATAGTAATGCTCTTAAGTAATGTCGCACGTACAATCTGATAGTAACTACACTTTATTTTAATATGATCGCGGTCTTCTTGAGTTATAATCTCCCTTTTTCGATTCTTGTTTTAAAATCCAACTAAGATATATAGGAAAGGGAAATAATTGTTGAAACCGTGATAATTTAATCTCAATCAAAATGAACAAAATTGCTCTAAGGTCGTTTCTAATGCATATGCAAATATGAACTTTATATTGACACAAACAAAAAGCAAACTGCTAGTTTGGCACATTATTTGATTTTTAGTCAAAATCAATTAAATGCCAGAATTTGACTTTACTGGTTTACAAAATTGGCACCAAGTGGAACATTTGCTAAATTTAGCACGAAAAACAGCATTTAACACTGCGAGATTCTAGATATAATTCTTGTATCAAGCTTATAAAAGAAAAATGAGAAATTAAAGGAAAGGAGAGAGGTTTAAGATTCAAATTCTCACTTCAAATCTTGGTAATGACGGGTGTCTGAGTTATTTTCTTTTATTTTTATAATTAGTGGTGGTTATTAGTTAAACTCTATTTTTTTAAAAAATAAAATTAAAAAAATTCAAATCCTCCCCTCTCATTTAGGGAAAGGGAAAAGAATGTAAAGAAAAAAAAAGAGAGAGAGGTATAAGATTCAAATCCTCACCTCTCGTTAAGGGAAAGGGAAAAAAAAATGTAAAGAAAAAAAAGGAAAAGAAGGGGAAGAAAGGAAAAGAGAAGACATTTCGGGGTTGTTTGGCATCATAATTAAAAAATAATTTTTTGTTTTTAAAAAAAAAAAGCTGTTCTCTAAGAACAAGGGTGTTTGACATTGTTCTCTGAGAATAGTTTTTAAAAATCGAGTTAAAGAAAACAGAAAATTCAGAGAACTTTTTCTTTTTTCTAAAAAAAAAAAAAAAAATTCTTTCATATGACTTCTATATACACATTTTCTCGTAATTTTCTCTCTCATCATTTTCTCTCATCGCTTTCTCTCTCGTAACTTTCTCTCTCCTCACTCTCTCTCATCACTTTCTCTCTCCTCATTCTCTCTCATCATTTTCTCTCATTTTATTCCATCACTTTCTCTCTCATCATTTTCTATCTCTTCATTTTTTTTAATCACATTATATCTCCTCATTCTCTATTGCTACTTTATTTTTTATAACTTTTTTTATCTTTATTTTCTATCCCCATGCATTCTTTTCACTTTCTCTCTCTTCTGTATTTTCATTATTTTTTTTCTTCTATTTTTTTCAACACTTTTTATTTCCCTATTCTCTCTTATCACTCTCTCTCTTATTATTTTCTTTCAGTAGCTTTTCTCTTGTGACTTTCTCTTTACTCATTTTCTTACTTGAATTTATCTCTAGTCAATCTTTCTTGACTTTTTCTCTCTAAATATTTTTTTTATAATATAAATATGATTTTTTATGTTTATATAATTTTTTTTCCCTAAAAAATATTTCTAGAAAATATTTGCCAAACACCCATTATTTTCTGAAACATTATAAGACAGTTTTTGTTCTCATTTCTGAAAAACATAACTCTGAAAACAAAAAATAATGCCAAACAAATCCTTCATAACTCATAAGGATTAGATAAGATGATCAACTTGTCAGCTTGTAGAGCCAGCAAAATTTGTTGTGAAATTCAATTATAGGTACCGGATTCACCTTGGAATTATGAGTGGTCCATGACCACTCCAACCCCTAACCCCTCACGCCCTAATAAAAGGTATAAGTGACTCCAGAGTTTTTAATGTGAAAAAGAAATAGGCAGAAATGTGGGACATTAGGGAGGGCTTTAGGCGCGTGGTTTCTCATACCCATAAAATCTCATCCTTTTCAGACTGTACCTATTATTAATTTATTGATTTGCACGGCATTGTGTATTCTCTCTCTCTCTCTCTTTATTTTTTTAATTTTTTTTCATATTAATTAGCCTTAAAGGAGATGCACTTTAATATTTATTATCACTTTCCCACCTTAAATGTTCACTGAAAAATATTCCCTATATTTATATTCCTAATAGTACTTCTCTTCATATTGTTTTCCTTAATAAAAAGGTTATAGAGATAGATAATTGCATACTCAAATAACTTCGAATTGTTTTGTGTACTCAGCAGAATATATCTAGATGGGGTAAATACAAATATATCACTGTAGTTTTTCATTTTTTTTTTCCAAATTTAACCCTGCATTTTGGGAAATTACATTTGATCCCTTAAAATTAAAATTTTTTTAATTATACCCCTATAAAATTTGATTTTAGGTCAAAAAAGTTTTAATTTATTGATGAAAATTTAACCTTCATTCAGTGTTTTAAAACAAAAATTTATTTCAAAACCGTTTATAAATTAAGAGAAAGGTTTTTTTTATGAGAGAATAAATTAAGAGAAAGTTATTATCAAACAATATGACATTAAATAAAACAATAGATTTCTACTAATTTTAGAAGTTATTAGAAATTAATTTAGGTTCTAATAAACCTAATGAAGAGTGAATTTTCATCCATTAAATTTTTTTCCTAAAATTATATGTTACATATTTTCAAGAAATTAAGGTTAAATTTAAGGGAAAAAAAATACAGTGGATGTATTTGTAATTGACCCTATATATATAAATCACTCTTGAAGTGAATTTTGATATATATCTTCACATTGTGGTGGTCGTCCTCATTCGAATCCCACGACTTCTTTATAGGGCTGAGGCGAGTGGTCTTACCAACTTGCAAAATTAAACTCTGGGTGGTCTTCTCATTTGTTTTTCATGTAATTAGTTATTCGTATATAATGCATAGATACATGTTTGATTTCATTTTTAAATAAAAGATATATATATGTATGATTTTCATGCTTAATTTTTTTAGACTTAATATAGATATTTGTTTTTTCAATTATGCTCTTACTGAAGACCACTTTGTTGTCCCATGTTGCTATACAATTAATGAGTGAATTGGTTATTATTAATTACGAGTGCCTAAATTACGAATTGCAAATTTATTTCAATTTATATATAAGCTGACTAGTTATTTAACCATTTTTTGGCCCAAAACTTAGTATATAACTAAGTTCAAAAATTTGTAGTTAAATGTCTCACTCATTTAATGAAAAAAATAGAAATACAACATATTCTACAACTAAAACTTTAAAAAATAGACATTTAGCTATAATTTTTAAAATATGAACATCTACTTAAACTAATTTAAAAAATTAGTTATTCGCCTAATTTTTTCTTATATTATTTTCATTAAAAATTATCTGAATGATAAATGATGTTAATTGCCTTTCCTTTTGCTATCCATATCTCCTCCATTGACTCCTTTCACCTTTCTTACATGATCGAGAGATAAATTAGTTCTGTATAAATTTTAATATATAAAGCTTGAACTCGCAATGATAAAGTCAAAAAACTTAAACTAATTGAAAAAATTAGTCATCCACCTAATTTTTTTTAATATTATTTTCATTAAAAATTATCTGAATGATAAATGATGTTAATTGCCTTCTTTTTGCTATCCATATCTCCTCCATTGAATCCCTCCCCTCTCTTACAGTGTTTAATAGTTCAAAGTATAGCTTTGCATGATCCAAAGATAAATTAGTTTCTGTTTAAATTTTAATGTACAAAGCTTGAACTCGCAATGATAAAGTCAAAAAATTAACCAAAAAACCTCACAATAAAATCATGAGGACAATCCATATCTAACTAAAAATTAAGTGGAGCACCGATCTATACTGTTTCCCTTCGCATCTTTATTATCCCCTTATTCATTCATTTATTTATTTATTTTTAAAGATTTTCCTTCATTTTTTTTTGGGGGTTGGTGTGGTGGAGATATCCCTTCACATTCAACATTTTTAAGTTCAACGGTATGTTGCAAGTGCCTACTATATCATTCAAGAGATGCCCATTTATCTTCCTAGTTAAATTAAATCGTTATAGTATGTGGGGCACAGTAAATAATAGCTTCAACTGCCTATTACCATGTGCCGCTATGTACCCTGATTTTGAATTGATTTCCGTCTCTATTCTTTCCTTTAAACATTTGTTTTATAGACATTAATAGTTTACACTTCTCTAACTTAGAGTAGGAGTATATTATTTTCCCTGTAAATTAATTCTTATGAGCATAAATTTCCACTTGTTTTATGTAGTAGGCTATACAACTGGAAACCTAACAATTTACAAAGGGGGATAATAAAATTGGTGCTAAGTTATCTTTCTTCTCTCTCATAAAACCCTAGCTTCTATTCTGTTTATTTCTCAAAAAACTTTGTCGTGACTCTTACAAGAGGCTGGAGAGGAAGTGCTTTAATTTCTTTCTCTGGCCTCTCCTCCTCCTCCCCTATCTTCCCATCTCTTTCGGGGATAAGTGGTTTTTCCTTTTTTCTTTTAATTTTCTAATAAGTTCAGATTTAGATCTAGTTGTAGTACCATCTTTGTGTGGATTTTGTACCACCTGATTTTTGATCTGTATGGGTTTTAAATTCTGTTTACTAGATCTTGAATATGAGAATTTTTTATTTGATTTAGATCTGTAATGCGGATAAGTTGATTTTCCTTTCAGCGGGCGTGGATCTCTTTTGATGTTAGAATCATAGTCTCTACCCGACAATAATGCAGTCTAATAGCAGATGAAGACAATTGTTTGCTAGTGGTTCTTGTTATCTTATTCTCTTGGAGAATTATGGTAGCCTGTAATTCTTGCTATTATTGTGTTTGTGATCCACTTTTCGTGTCCTTTTTTGAGGGGTTTGAAATTGTAATCCCCTGTGTTTGTATTATAATTGAAACTTTTTAGTTTTTATTTGTACTATTCCCTTGATTGAGGAGCTCGGCTTTATCCAAACAAACAAAAAAAAAAAAAAAGAAGAAGAAAGAAACCTAACAATTGTAAAAACTTTATGCCTTCTAACACTTTTTACCCTATAAGACTTTTAATATTATTTGACAAGAGCAGTGCTATCAAACACTTGTGGTCCGACGCTAATAGAGATATAAGATTCACTATAAAATTTGTATATAAATTCTATAATTAACATGTATCTAAATACATGTGCACTTAGTATTTTCTTTTTTATGAATCGCATATACATAGTGTGAGAATATTATATGCTCATTGACGTTTAACTAATAGTTACAATTTCGGAATAGTCCTAAAGAATCTGTAATACCCATGTAATTATAAGTATGCATCAAAATATTTAATAATATATTAAATAGTGATAGAGGGAGAATATATAGAGATAGTGGTTTGTAGAATTGGTCCCCGCCCACTTAGTCGTTGGTATATGTTAATAACTACATAAACCTAAAAAAAAGTCCAAAGGTGACTTTGTTTTTCTTGGGCAACATCATCTCCATTTATAGCTTCATTTAATATTTCAGCCCTCGGAAAAATAGCCAATTAAGCATAACAAGGTTTGTTTGTATCATATATTATTAAACGATAATACAATTATTTTAATATAGAAAAGTATGGCTAGTGGAGTCAACCTAGGATACACTGTAGCACCTCTAATAAATAAATAAAAGTTAAGATTTGCAAATTTCATAAAGTTAATTAGGCAAAATGATTTTGATGCTGCTCATATATATTGTCAATGTTATTGTGGGTTGATAGAGGGTGGTAAATTTAATTTTATTTATTGCATTTATTATTTCATTTTCCGAAGTTCTTCTGAGATTGACTACAGAGATAGAGATGATTTAAAATAAATAATAAATAAAGTTTGGGACTCCGTGTTGACACCAGACAATATTTAAAGGATTAATCATCGATCAATGCTTCCTCTCTCTATTTTGCATTTTATATTTTCATAAAAGGATCATCAATACGTGATTGAAAAAACAATTCGTTGATTCTTTAACCTTTAACATTATCCACGAATTATTTAATACAAATCGCAAATGAAAAAAGCAAATATGAGAGGTTGAGAATGAATATCGTCTCCGACTCTCCGGTCGAGAGCAGAACAGCAATATCAAAATTACGATTTAAATTCTGAATATACTTACTTTTTTCTTATAATTACTTAGCTTTAATCCTATATTTTATTCGTTTCAAAGTTTTGGTTAGCTTTCTAAAGGTGAGACATCACACGGCAGGCCCCTCCAAAATGTTACAATTGGGTATGAAAGTTTGTGAGATGCATACAGACATAAAAGAATTCTAAGTTATTCTCGGGAAAAAAAAAAGTTCTAAGTCCCCCTTACGACGGGAAAAAAAAAAAAAAATCTTACTCGGAACCACCTCATTGGGGTCCGAACTCTTTACCAGGTGGTCTTAGACTCTCAGGTTCAAACTATTTTTTATTCAAATAAAAAAAAGTTATAAGAATTTAAATTTGGAAAACTGCCGTAGATATTTTGTCAAATTTTGACGAAAAGGATAAAATTTGGAAATATCAAATCAACCCCTAAATTTACAAGATTTTATTATGAAAAATTATCAAATTTAACCATTTTTAAAGACCCATATGTAATTATTAAATGTGAAGAAATTTTTTATCAAAATAAATTACCCTTAAGAATAAGACCAAAACACTAATGACACAATTACTTTGCTCTAATTGTAATTGGAATAAATAAAGGAGAAATAAATCGAAATAAAATAAAGAGTATGAGAATCATATTTGTATTATGTTGTTTACTTGAAACTAATAAGAAATGGAATTATATTCATTAAAATACCATTTATTTATTTACTTAACACAGGAAGAATAATGAGAATGCGCTAAATTTACTAAACTGTCTTATTAAATATATGTAAGTTTTAAAGTAGATAGATTTTTGGGGATAAAATTATATTTTATGATTTTAATAATTTAAAAAAAAGGAAAGAAGTATCTATGGGTAATCACATTCCTTAGAGTATTTGTAGGGGAAGCAATCTCATTTTTTTCCCTAAATTTGTGTGAGCCCCACATATTTCTTCACTTCTCATATTTTGGTAAACATTTGAATGAGAATCATTATCCTATATATAATTCTCATTATTTTTTAGTAAATATGCTATAAAGCTAATAAACTTATACAATTGACAAACCTAAACCAAATTATGGGAAATATGTCATTGTGGTACAAAAAAAATATAAAGTTAAGAACAAAAAGAATACATATTTCAAATTCTACCATGAAAAAATATATCTTTATATTACTCAGAATATTTCAAAATGAAAAATCATATTAAATTACTTTTTTAGTTTTTGTCTGTACTTTTTGTTTTTGTTTTTTCTTCTCCTTCATTTTCAAAAAAGGGTGATTTGATCATTATTATATTCAAAAGTTTTTTTTATAACAAAAAAAATTCGGTTCCAGGGATGTCTCTCATATTTCTAGATATATAGGAAATTCAGTCATAATTGAGCATAACATATAGTTTTTTATGATAATTTATTATCAATTTACTGTATATGATACTTGATAAAGTGAGTAATTAATTAATCTATTGTTAGAACTACTTGTAGATGTGATTACAGTTATAGCCTGTTATACTTACAAAATCACCTAATATGGAGAATCATGTGTAGTACTATTTGCGGTCACAACATAAACCATGAGAGTAAATATGCATATTGGCTTCTGTTGGTATCCAACCCAAGCAAGAGTCGTGAGTCTTATGACCAGTAAAAACTCAAAATATTAAATTGCAAAAAGAGAACAAAAAAGAGTTTCTAAATTGGTCATCTAAATTAGTGATTTTGATTCCATCAAAAATTTGCGTAATATATATTTGATGTCTATTAAGATATTTCAATGAAATATTTAAACTACTTAATGTTGTAGATTTCATTTTTTATTTCAAGTATTTTTCTTTACATAGAATGATAATTAATTTGTGTCTTGTCATTAGTTTATCAATTTGCCTATAGCAGTACGTCCAAAACTTAGTAAACAACTCACTACGCGCAGCATTATTCTTTTTTGCTTTACTTAGTGTAATACAACTCTATAAGTAGATAACTCTATAAACATTTATCAATAAAAATTGACAGTTCATTTATAATATATATTAGCATACAAATTGGGTTGAGCAATATTTTTTTGGTCTGTATGTGAGGTTAACTTGACTGATACTTTTTAGAGAATGCTAGCTGTTATATATTCTATCATATGTTGTGTAGAATGTTCCATTTTGATATCTAATTTTCATGTAAAGAAAATGTTAAATATACTCTTTTAGCACTCATCATGTAAAATATGTGATATGTGATTTAACAAGAGAAAAATTGCTGACATCATTTGATGGTAGGAAGAATGCTAATTTTTTTTTCTTACCATGTTGTACACTTTCCTATCTTATTATTATTATTATTGAAGGAATATGTCATATTATTGGATGAGAAACGTTAAAACACTCTATTTTATATAATATTATAAAAATATAAGATATTTGAGTAGAATTTATAAGTCAATTAATGAGATAAAAGAATATAAATGAGAGTAAGAAAAAGAGTGCAGTGGTCCTATTTGATTCACATATTTACATGAGTATTTAAATAGAATTTGTGGAATAAGATATTAGAAGTGAAATAATGAGGAATGAGTTGTAATAAGAATTGGAGACATTAGAATTAACTATATGAAAATAAAAGAGGAGTATTATTTTCATTCTAAGAAAAAAAAAATTCTAATGATTAATGTGATTGATGAATTATTTGAATAAAAAAATTAAATTATTAAAATAAATTCCGTTCCAATAATTAGGTATAGCATTTGAATAGTATGAAATGAGTGGATAAACTGGGTATTGTCAGTTTTTTTTGCTGAGAAATACTAAAACAGATTTGTGGATAAAGATTTTACCGTTGTGCCCTATGAGGGCCATTGTTATTGAAGGCAGCATGGGGGTTATAGTGGGAGGATTGTGTGCAGAAGACCTAGGAGGCAGGCGGGGATATAATTGTAATGTGGACGATCCAAAAAAAAATAAATAAAAGAGGGAAGAACGAGCCAATTTCCAATTTCCACACAAAAGGGCCTGTCTCCCTATATGACGCAGTTCCATCATCCCAATTTCCAAGACGACACATACATACCACTACGGACAATCTGACCCCCTCCAAAACCCTAGGGCCCACCCGATCATTATAATCTGACGGCAGGTGACGAGGCTTTTGCTCAACAACGGCTATTAATCCATCACAAGTCACTGCCACAATGAGAGCTACACGTACCCTAAACAATCTCAGCCAACCAATCATATGTCCCCACCAACCCTGCAATATACACACTCTATAGACCATAGTCTTCATACCAGCAACCAATCCCTAATGTATTGCATTTTTAATTAATTTTTCACTTAAAAAAGACCTTTTTTTTTCCAATTATAAAAAAGAAAAGAAAAGAAAAGAAAAGGTCACAATTTGTATTGTTTTGTTTTGTTTGTCTTCCCCAAAAAACCAACCCTCCTCCTGGTGACGATAAGAAAGGCTAAGCCCCCGACACCCCAAAAGCCATTGAATTGTAGAGACTCTAAGAGAGATACTCTTTTAACTCTTCTCTCTGTCTGTATCTCTCTCTCTCTCTCTCACATTAGAAACACACTCTCTCTCTATATTTATGCATGTGTGTATCTTTACTTTCCTTATTGGGGGTTGTGGCGGTGCAATTATTCATCGGCATAGTTGATTTTTCTCTTTTTTATTTGTTCGGAAAAAGAAAGCACACGTGTCACCGACAGCTAGACGTGTGTTGGGCTGCACCTGCATGATATTATAGATCGAAGAGCAATCGGGTGAACATGGAGAAGAAGAAGATAGAAGAGAGAGAGAGATGTGATATATATATACATATACATATATACTCTTTTTTGGTATCTGGGTTTGTTTGTCACTCATCTTCAGTCAAACCCTAAATCGTGTTTAAGGGTCTCTCTGTTTTTTTCGTTTGATTCTTGTCCTATATCTCTGCAAAAAGGGTATGGATCCTAAGATTTTCAGGGTCTTTTGGTATCTTTCCTAAAATGGGTTTTTTTGGGGGTTTCAGATCTGACTACTTCCTTTTTTTTTTTTTTCTCTTTTTTTCTCTATCTATTTAATTTGTGAGATGGGTTTGTGGGATGGGGTTCTCTTAATTCTCTCTATCTTTATTATTTACTCACAATATTGATCTTCATCTTCTTCTTCTTATTATTTCTTCTTCTTCTTGTTTGGTTTGGTGGGACATAGAAATTGACAGAAGAGAGTGAGCACACAGAGGGCTTTGGCATAAGAGTATGCTATTGCTTTTGCGTGCTCACTTCTCTATCTGTCAGTTTCCAGTGCCGGAATTTCTTTTATCTCTTTCGGCCTGTTACATTTGTTCCATTATTCCTCTCTTAAATTGTAAGTTAAGACCCTCTTTCTCTCCCTCTCAAATCTTGTTTTGGGATCGTGCGTGGAGCTTTAAGGAAACGGTTTCTCCTAGTATGGTACTAAAAATGGTGCTTTTTTACCGTATCTGATATATCCTTTGGACTTTGGTAAGTGTTTTTTTTTTTTTAAATTTTATTTTATTAGTAATTACTACATAATATAATATCGCCACAAAACTACTTAGCTTTAAAGCGTGACTTTTCATGGTGTTTCTGGAGAGAAGGGTATACGTCTGATTACTGTGCTGGATTAGCGGTAAATAACCGTCTAATAATATTAGTAGAATAGCTAGCATGGGACCATTCACGTTATTTTAGCTTAGTATGGTCCTCACTCTCAAATTTTTTTTAACACACAAGATTTTTTTTTTTTTTTTTTGAAAGTTGTAATCTTTTCTTGTTATCTATCATCTTTCGAATATAATTTGTACTGTATATATTTTTAATTTTTTTTTTTTTTTTTGAAAGTTGTAATCTTTTCTTGTTATCTATCATCTTTCGAATATAATTTGTACTGTATATATTTTTAATCGGTGCGCATGCGATATATTCAGGCGAGGATATGTTGTGATTGGACTTTCGTTCTCACCTGAATTTGTTTGCTTTTACACTTGGTAGTACTTGTGATATTGATTTAATGGAGTCTAGAACCTATATATATATAACTTAGAATAGGGTTGATTCTACTATGTATAAATCCAAACGGCCGGGGTTGGTACTAGTTCCACTGCCGAAGCAGGTTGGTACTTTTGTAAGTACAAACACTTAATATGCCATATGTATTGTGATTTGATGTAAGTACAAAGTCTTAAGAAAGTGGCTTTGTTGTTGTTTCTTATATCTTCTCTTCTGTTACCTTTTGTTTGAGGTTCTCCTTTTTGCAGGATTAAGCATATTTGATTTTCTCTAGAACGTCAACTCGTTGTTTTATGTGTATACGCCTCTTACAAAGAAGGAAACTTGGCTTGCAATATCTTGACACGTTTTTAGCACTGCTTGTACCATATGTTACATTCTTATTTCGTGGAATTGGATGTGGTTTTATTTATAATCGTATTCGAGATATATTATCATATGTGATAATCAAGCCAGTTGTCTGTTTGTCTTAAAAGTAACATTGAATTATTATTGATTAGGATGCTAAAACAACCAAATATGAAATTTGATTCTACTTTGTGATATGCAGTTTCTTTTTCCATGACTGAGAGACTATCACAATAAACTGTTGGTTTCTGGAGATGATAAGGTATCTTCTTTTCAGATTATATAACAAGCAATGCGTGGAGACAGTCTACAATCTATGGATTGACAATATCATCTTGACTTAATTGGTTCTGATTTCTCTATTTTTCCTTTCTCTCTCTCTCTTTTTTTTTTAAAAAAAAAGAAAAAAGAAAATACAGCTGGGCTAGCTCTTCCCTTAATATTGGATAGAGCATGCACAGTCAATAATCTTTTGATGAAGTTGCTAGTATAATATAATCTGTGTTTGATAGTTGATCCGGGCAATTGGGCATGAGTTTGTTTTAATTTATACTACGTTGATATATGGTTAGGAGGATTCATTTGGAACATATGTTATATATAGGAAAATTAATAAACAAATGATCATAAGAATATTATGAAGGAACGTGAGAGTATAAGGGATATTGTGTTGGTTTTTCGTAGTGAATACGGGCTAGGTTACTAAACAAGTAGATGCATCTATGATATGGGAGAGAGATTTTTTAATTATCAGTATATCAATTATTTACTCATAGATTAATATTTAACATAAAAGGAGGATGTTTATGAGATATATGGATTCAAACAGCCCAATTTCAGTATATGTTCTCAAAAAGTAATAGGGTTGGATTTCTTTCATCACATAATACAAAGTGGTTTCTTTTTCTTTTTTCCTTATTATTTTAATCACATTTTTCTAATATAACATCTAACTTTGGTATTGTTTATAAATCTGTCATGTAGTAATGAGCAGTTTTTATGTTTCACTAGCTAGTGTATCATAATATTCATATATATATATATATATATCCTGGAAATTAGTTCTTTGAGTTATAACAAGATCATATGTTTGCAAGTTAGGGTAGATAAACTAAGAAAAGTGTTTCGTATGACAATTCTGCATGGAACGAACTTGTAAATGCTATTAGCAATACTCATATTCATATTTACAATTGNATAATAGCTGAACCATTTGAAATCCTACTTACAAAAATTGTGCCTTTGGGGATTAATGCAGCGTTTGAACATATATTTACTGGAAATTGTTTACTATTGCTCTAGTACGTCAATGAAAATGAATTGGATACTAAACAGTATTTGCATATACTTGGCAGTTATATGTGTTTTCTTACGTACAACAGAAAGTGGCACAAAAAGATAGAAAATTTATCCAAATATTTTTAGATTTATGGATGCAATAGGTAATTGGTACTCTTATTACCAGAAGATTATCCTAGACGTTGGTTGTGATGATAATATTGTCACAAGTTTCCTCCTCCTTTTTTTTTTTTTTTTTTTCCCTGGTTTACCGTTTAGCCTTTGGCACTTACAAGTTGTGTATGATCAATATTATATATATATATATATATGTAATGTATATGAAGACTGAAAAAATAATAAGATATAAATTGATCTTGTCTTGTGGTTTGGAATAGAAATAGTTAACAAAGGATTTTGGATTAGGTGCTTTCCTTATTACTATAGTACTCAGCTGGCTCTGTAAATAGTAAACACTGGTAATATGCAATTGTCCTTCAATTATATATGCTTGTCTCTTTTGACTTTCTTGTGCCTTTTGTCCTGTAGGTCGTGTCATTAGTTATATTTACTTTAGTACTGTCTTAAAACAAAAGAGAGATTGGTATTTGAATTTGGCTTATTTCATTCATGTTACTAAGAATGTGTCTTCATGTAGAAAAAGACAGAATTTCCGAGTACCCTTGAGTTGTTGTTGACAAACACCTCATTTGTGGAACAAATACGTACAACAAATGTAATATTTTGAGTTGACTATGCAAATGGGTGCTTAATTTTTCCGACTCACTCTATTTATCTTTTACTAATGAATGAAAAATGCTAGAATAATTAATGATCATGTGAAGTATATATAGTACCACAGACCTTTTCAATATTTCGGATCGGAGAATTTGAAAACTCTAGATTTTGAAGTTGAAAGATAAGCTTGGCAGGTTTACACAAATTTTGATTTATCTTTGGCATCTATTGAGCGGACGATGAGTCATCACTTTGTAAACTGTGACAATCATTGTTATAATAGTTTTTAAGTATTGAATTTTGAGCTGAAATGTATGCTCTTCTAAAGGATGTTGGTAATGGTTTGATTTACGTAATGTTGTAATGTTGTATATGCTTTGATATGCCTTCAAAAGTAAACTATAACTCAGCTTTTATTATTCTCTAGCAAATTGTGTAGAGATACATTTTGGGGCATGTACATGTTGGTAATGGTATCCTATCAATTTAGATATATTTATGCGTATTTGTTAAAAATTAAGAAAGTAAAAGAATAATACATGGAGGTAGATCCTCTAGGTTACTGCTGGGAATATAATCAATGTACGAAAAATCGGACATCTTTTTTCCGGCAAAAGATGAACTTAACTAAACTGAAAAGAAGGCGTGTTATTTTCGCCCTTGTAGTTGAATTTCTTTTTTTCTTTGGTCAGAAGTAGTTGTTATTATACTAGCCTCTAGTCTTCTGTCGCATCAGATTTCTGAAAATGGGGGTATAGTATAATCTTAATTTTTTATTTGTATGCTATGCTACTAAAGTAATGTTTATGCTAGTTGTTCCTAGGAGACTGCCGAGTAGCAAAAGTTTGTGATCTTCTCTCATTCTATTTCTGGACAAAAGCTGTTGCGTGTCTTTGTTGTCCTCTCATCGATTCTATCTTTAGATTATAAGGTAAGGAGCTCTAAAAAGCGTAATTGGTTAAAAAGAAAATGTATATAGTTTTTCTTCTAATTTGTTCTTCTGAAAGGTTTATTTTATGTACCATATGCGTCTTTCCAGTAGCCTGTGAAACTCTAGCAGTCAGAGACACCTAGAAACTAAATGTCACTTACTAAGCATGAGTTTCATATGTTATATATAATTAATTATGACATGGTTGCTTCTGGTCAATTTATGATCTTATCTCGAATTCCATTCTAATTTATGGTTGTTAGGGTTATCCTGTAGTCAAAATGTCAGAGCAAATCAACCCTGCTAATGGGTGCATGCATGAGCCTAATTAACTAGGCTACTAGTTAATTATCGGCGGAGAACTTATTTTTGATATCCTATATCTATATGCATGTGGTCAGTTAGATAATAAAAGTGTTTTTGCTTTGAAGTCCACTCGATGTTTTTAGAGACGCGGAGTTAACATGGTTTGGCTGAAGCTCTGTGGTTTTACACAGGAAAATGCATTCTAAGAGTTTTAAACTTCAGGGCCAGGTTCTCTTTTGGGGAATACTCTATGTTCTAACGTATTGAAGAATGTGAAATAAGGGGACTACCATATATCATCACCACCACAAGCTTATGATGTTCTCCTAGAGATGTGTTCTTTGTTTATGTGGAACAGATACGTTCTTTCAGTGAGGGAATTGTGGTTCTTTTCAGGGCAAAGGCACGACATTTTTTCGGGCAGGTAAATGTATAGTTATTCTATGGTTAAAGTAATTGCTTAATTTATGTGTAAATTCTATGTAGTTGAAAATACTCTCACATATATGTTTCTTTTAGCTGTTCCTTGTCTTAGATGTCTAATTTTTCTCTTTCCCCTGATGACAGAAGAGCTTTGAATGAAAGCTAATGAGTTAGGTGGAAGTGTTTCTATAGTTCTCTTCCATTTAGATTTTGCTGACAAAGCTTGGTGAAAATATTAACTAACCTGTCCCTTGCTTCTCGTTGAGGCTTAAAAAGCTGTCTTCAGTTTCTAATTTGTAATCTATTGTGGTTCTGTCCTCAAATATTTGTCTTCTTTGTATGTATAGTACTATATATATATGTAGTGTTTCGATATATGTGATCAGATGAAGACATCGGTCTTCTGGAGTAGTACTATTTTTAGTAACGAGTTCAATTATTTTACAACAGTATGTAGGATAACACGACATATAAATCCCAGAAAGGAAAAGCTTATGATCTACATATATTCTTTAGTTAATAACTAGAATACATTTCTCAATCACCTGCAGGATACATACGTGGGAGATACTAACAATGTAGCTAAAGCTTGTTCGAGCTGGCCGGCGATTTTGAGGTTTTTTTTGTTGGAAACCTCAGTAAGCTGTCTTCACATTGAAGACTTAGAGCACTCTCTAATGAGATATTGAATCTCAAAAGGTTCAGCTCAATAAATACATGAAGTTTTTCTCACCTGCTAGGAGAAAATAAGGAAACAAAGAAAAGTGGAGTGCAAATGCTTGTATATGGTAAGTTATGTTATTGCAGATATTGCTAGTAAATTGTAGCATTTGTTATATGCCCTTCCAAGGAAAGGAAAGCGGGTGTTCTATGACGATCAAAACTGAGATCTGATAAAAACTAGTGGGTTTATGGTCTTTTGTATAATCATGTCCATAATTCGTAAGTCAATCTGAAATGTGTTACAAGGCTTGGCATATAGAGATTGAGCAGTGGATTATACTCTAAATCGTGTCCCATCTGCCGAGTCAGTCACCACAGAAAATGTCAAATTCAAGTACCTTTAGTTATTGCAAATGGATAAGTAATAGTACAGAGAGAGACAGGTGTTTTAGTGGTGTGGAATAGATCCTCCGTACCCACTAACGGGGCAATGCTCCTCCTCATTTTTCACTTTTACTCCACTTGTACAAAGAGGAAGATGACCCATGTCATGTATAATAATAGTGTCGTCAACGTACAGCCACAAGGTGTGTCTCGTCATGAGAGGTGTACGGCTTTCTGGGAATAATCCAACGGCACTGATGTGATAGCTGATAGAGTCAACACAGCTTGATCCAGGGCCATTTTGCTCTTCACGTCGGGATAAGTGATAGCCCGATGGGCCTTTAAAGATCTATGGAAAATTTAGTACTAATTTGGCACAAAATCACTTTGACCAATTTAAAGGCCCCGTTTGTTTCAATCATTCCATTCTATTGGAATGGAAAATCTATTTGAATGTGTGTTTATTTCAACAATTCAGTTTTTCCATTCAAATGATCTTTTAGAATGTGTGTTTGTTTCAACTATTCAGTTTTTTCATTGAAATGGTCCATCCAAAAAGTTAACCATTGGAATGGTTTTTTTGTTTCTTGAATGAGAATGGAGGGGAGGAGGTGTTTTTGAATGGTCCATTCTAATGCTCTCATTCTAATTACAACACATTCCTCTATTTTTTCCATTCAAATGTCTCCCATTTCAATTATAACACATTCCACAATTTCCATTCAAATACACACATTCAAATAGGCGAACCAAACGGGTCCTAAGTCTTTATAGTTCAATGTCTATTTTTTTTTTTAAATAGTATATTGAGGTTTATTTTGTTTTTATATTTTTGCCATTTCTTTAATAGGTTTTGTTTTTTTTTCCTCAATTTTTTTTTATCATGCTCTCCTCTTCCCGTTCTTTTTCTCCTCGCCTCTCTGTGATGCGAGCTCTCTCTCTCTCTCTCTCTCTCTCTCTCTCTCTATGCTGTCCCCCATCCTATCTCTCTCTCCGCACTCTCTTGGATCTCTCTCGCTCGCACATACATTCTCTATTTCTCTCTATTTCTCTTTTTCTTCTCAATTTTTTTTTCTGGTGATTTTTTTCTTGTTCCCAGTTGGTTCTTCTTCAGCGGTGTCTATTTTTCTGGTAGTGCAGAATGTGTTTTCTTTAATTTTTCAATTTTTTCTAGGTTTGTTTACTGATTGAATCAGAGATTTTGATTTTGATTGTTATTACTGTGTTTTTTATTTTATTTATATACATAGTTATATATGCCTAGTTTAAATTCTTATATACCATAGAGTAAAAGTAACACATCAATTTTCATGTTTCACGATTTTTAGTTTTTTCAGTTCATAATCATATATACTAAGTTAAAAATCCTATAAACTATGCAGTAATTTTAATCTACCATTCTGTATCTTTCAGCAACATTTATAAATATTATTGTTTATGTTTTTAAACTTCAACCTCATATATACATAGTTATAAATGATATATGTCAAATAGTAATTTTTATCTACCATTTTCCACTGTAGTATATATATATATAGGACACCAATCCAGTATATATATATATAGGACACCAATTTAGTAGGTATTTTTTTCTCACATATCCATAGGTATTGTTTTGCCTAATTAAAATTCATTATGCACGAGGTAAAAGGTGGAGAGAGAAAAACATTAAATAATGAATATTTATTTTTATTATTATTTTTTCCAATTACTCAAATTATGGTAGTCGTTCGATAATATAATCCAATGGCCCCGAAAAAAAAAAAAAACTTATAGATAGATAAAAAAAATACCTATTGGATTGGGAACTATATATATATACCATTTTGACTTTTATTACTAATTTGTATTGCTATTGTAGTTAGTTTTTTTGTATATATATTATTTTTTCTAGTGATTAGTGTTGATTTGTTTGTTTTTATGTTTTTTGAGTTATTTTTCGTAATTGAAATTTTTTTTTGGTTGGTTCATATATTTCTAATTTTGGTATATGTGAATTCTGTGGTAGTCTATGTGAATGGTTGTTTATTATGAACATGTTAAAAAATTTTATTGTTTGGTTCGTATATTTAGAATATTGTCGTATATAAGATTCTTATGGTGGTATATGATGTGATTCATATATTTGAGATTGTGGGCATAGTTTTGCAACTTCATGAACAAGATCAGAACTTAGTCTTTGAGTAGAAGCTAAGTATCAGAGCAAATTAATTTTGCATGGAGAATGACGATAAGTTAATTTTTTTGTTTACTGTTTTCCAGGATCTGGTATATAGAATTTTTGTCTTGGTATATATATTTATAAACATGATATATAATAATATATACCAGTTTCAATAATATCTTTTATTAAGTGATTTTATTAGGTCTAGTAATGTCTTTTAGTTTTCTCTTCTTTTTTTCTTTTTTTTTTTTTGTACGCTAATCAGGTTCATACAGTTGATTTTCATATATATATATATATATATAAAGTTTAACACCAGTTTAGAGTTCACTATTCATTTGCTCTAACGTAGTGGTGGTTGTGGGAAGTGGGATTTCGACGGCATTCCATGTTTGCATGTTTGTGCTGTAGTTAGTGCGTTGAACTTGAGTTACTTCAACTACGTATCACATTTTTTCAAGAACTCAGCTTTGGAGCTTGCCTATAATAGGATTATTCATCCAATTGGAAGTCAAGTCAATTGCTTATAGCGGAATTATCCATGAAATTTTTGTTTTTTATTTTGGTTGGTTCTGGTAGATTGATCTTCTTTACCGGTAAATAAAATACTATCATTGTATATACTAATATATCAAATTTTATTTATACAATCATAGTATATGAACATATATATCGAGTTCAAATCTTATGAACCATGAACATGTATACCATTTCTGAGTTGATCGAGTTATGATATATGAAGATATATTTACTTAGTTCAAATTCTTATGAACCTTGAAGAAAAACGTATCTACCTGTCATGTTTCATACCACATGTATGTCCAAGTTAAACAAGAATATTGTGCAGTTCAATATGTCTTAGCACTAGCTAGTCCATGGTAGAAACTTTTTTCTCCATGGTTCATGTTTTTATGCATGGTATATAATGTTATATACCAAAAAATAATATATTAACAAAATTAAAAGTTTATCTACTATAACATGCAGATTATCTACCACATACCAAAATTTACCTATCAGATCAATAAATTTATTTACCCAAAAAAAGAAGGATATTAGCACAACTATAAAATTTATCAATCATAAAATTAAATTATCTACCATAGATATAATTATATCAACTACAACGTTTAATTTATTTACCAAGAAAATAGAATATTAACCCAATTAAAAAGTTTATCTATCATAACATAAAATTTAGGCACCATATACCAAATTATATCTACCATAACCATAAGTTTATCTACCAAAAATATGACATTAATATAAAGAGTAGATATTATTCAGTTATATTAATGTCCCCTTTCTTGTATATTTGTTTTAGTGGATAAAAAAAATGCCATGGTATAATTTAATATACATATCAAATTGTATATTTGTTTTAGTGGATAAAAAAATATCATGGTATAATTTAATATATATACCAAATTAAATATATATTATTATGATATATGAAGATATATACATAGTTCTAAATTTATGAACCGTAAATAAAATCTTATCTTCCATTTCAAATGTTTGCTTCTTACACATATATATATATACAACTATAAAGATGGTTGTACATACATTTTTTTATGGCGAAGAATTCATCGAGCTCACATTTTCCTTTTTTTTTTTTTATAGAATTTTCTCTAGAAAGGAGGGTCTTTTTTATTATTGACTTCTAATGGCTTTTACTGGTCAGCCATTTTGCTATCAATATTAAAAGTAAATTTTATTTAAGTATGTGCATTTAACCGTTTAGCTACTCAAAATTAAGAATAGAACAAAAGGATAATGATATGCTGTCGTTAAGGCAATCAAAATTAATTATCTTTTTCCTCTTATTACTAACCTAGTTAAATTAGTATAGTGGTAAGAGGGTCGAGCCCGCAGATAATGAATATTATACATTAATGGTCCTAAGTTAATACTAGCGAATAAGGGGTTTTGATTAAAAATAAAATGAAAACAAATATAAAAACAAAACAAATAACAACCAAGAGAAAGTCAATAGAAAATAACTGGTTAAAGGTTTATATCCACCTTAGACAAATCTCTCTATCTAATGATAGTTTCTTCACTCATTTGCTCATCTAAATTATTGATCTACAAATGACAATAAGCTCTGTTATCTCTATTATTCCACTTAAATTTATCTAGGTAAAATAAGATTTTCATCTAGATGTGATTGATTAATCTAACCTAGAACAAGCTTTTTAAGTTAACCTAATCAATTTAATTTATGCAGGAAGTTATAGTCAATCCTAGATAATAGTCACACAAACTCAAACTATTTTTATCTAGTATGCTTTCTTCATCATAGCTATAACCTAACTATATTTGCTACTTCAATTAGAAAACTTAGATAATTATGAATCTAGTTGGCCACCTAAATAATTTAACACAATTATCATGAAAATTCAAGCATAGAAGAAAAGCAATAAATTAGATTAAACAATCAACATGAAAAAAGCTATATATCATTAAATAAAAATCATTGTCTGGGGGCTTCAATTAGCCCTAAAAAAATTTCGCTATGCATGTTCTTTAAAATCATCTCAATAATCATAGACATACTTATAGAATTCAAAACTATTAAGATAATGAAAGGAGACAAAGAAGAAGAATAAGAGCTAGTTGGAATAATGATCGTAGGATGAACACTTCTCCAACAGTCTTCAGAATCTTCTCCAAAATGCTGAAATCTCACTCTCTCTAGCCTTTTGGATGTTATCTCTTTTTTCTCTAGGTATTCCTCTCTGAAAAACTGAGTTGGAGAGGTTTTTTAATAGTTGAGGACGGCTAGGAGTCATTTAGAAGAGGTTTTCTGAAGGTGGACTCGTCAATTAGGGCAAATAAGGCAGTTACCCATTTTTAACTGGCACTGCAGCGCTAGGACACGAGTATTCTGTAAGAAACTCCAGAGTGCTGGCATTGCCGCGTCAAATGTCCAGCTATATGGCGCTGGCCCTATTTTCTTCCGATCTTTCACTCTTCAACTTTTCGTCCTCAATTCAGCTCCATTTCATTCTATTGTCTCTGTAATACCTACAAAACATAAAATTAAAAGTAAAAACCTAAAATTCACAAAAAAACTAACAAAATCATATGAAGAAAATGATCGAAATATAGTTCTAATTAGCACCTATCAGATGACTTGTGATTTTGAACAACAAAAGAGGAATTCTTCTACAAATGTTTTGGTTGATAATAATAATGAGGAAGAAAATCATATTTTAGCAAAGTAAGGGACAAGATTAAACAACTAAAGAAATAAACGGGTAAAATTTAAACTATATATACTAATTTTGTTTATAATTGTATATATGTGTATAAAAGTTCGCTAATAAAATTTTCGCCATATATAAGTGCTTGAGCTCGACCAAGTATAAAGTCACACGGAGAGAGACAGAGACGCGAGTGAGCTTTAGAATTATATAAATGTTAAAAAGCCATTTCCCTCTTGCATTATGATATTAATTTAAGTCAAAATCTTCAAGAAATTAAAAAAAAAAATCATCGTGAGCTGTTTATTCACTCTACTCCACCCACGGGCTATTTTCGTCTCTCGCTCACACAACACACACCACTTATTGCGTGTAGAAGACAATAATAGCGGACTCAACTATGACCTCCATAGATCCTTATGAGGTGTTCTGTATTGGCCGCTGTAGAAAAATAATTACAATATGCAATATATAAGGTTATATTAAAACACAATAACATTAATAATAAAGTTTAGAATAAAATTAAAGTTACCAAAATTTTGCTCCAACAACAACCAAGGTATGAAATTTAAATCGTCCAAAGATTAACAAAACCTGCAAAAAAAAATAACAACATTGTCGGTTGAGGCCCATGTGTTACATAGTTTTTTGAAAACTAATTCGCCTTCTCCACCAGAGTGTTTGAGGACCACAATGACGTCAGTCTCCCAGGATACAACGGCGTCAGTCTCCCAGGATACAACGACGAAGAGTAACAAGATAAGTACAGGACTTCTGCTTAAGCAAATTGGATTGCTCAAAACTTTATCACACTCACTTTGAATTCTAGCTAGTTACCTTCCTAGTACTCGAAGAACTGAAGCTAGAAAACGAAAGAACGACGCTTATCAATAAAAGAGCAATGTTGGAATCTTGACACTACACCACACCTCCCAAACCAACATAAATGCAAAAAGTAAATACCTGTGATAAAATTATGGGACATAAATAAAAAAACATAAAGCATTTAGATTCCAATTTTCTCCAATTCATCTTGCCAATTCCATCTGTGGCTCACAGTAAAGTAAAAGTATAAATACCACGCAACTTTTCAAAAACATCCAACATTGAGTACACAATTCAAACTAAAATAAATAAATAAAGCAAAAACAAATGAAACGTGTTACTTTGTTGACTCACTCCCCCCTAACATATTTCCTTCTGATTAATTTGATTGACTGCATCCTAGCTGCTACCAGTTAGTGTAACAGCCTCTGCATCATCAGATATTGAACTAGGCTGTCTAGGAGAAACTGCAAACAAGTACTCATGCATACATATCACATGTTATAAAAAATAAAGAAGCATTTTAATATAACAGAAGTGGAAAAAGTATACCTTGAAAGTTGATAATCCCAAGTACAGTGGTGGATTAAGATTCGTGCAGGAATTGTAGCAAAAGCTCATAGGAATACTAACAAGACAACAAAATAGTGAGTTTTTTCAGGCGTTTCCATTGATATAAATCTACCTTATCTAGCTAGTAATCACAAGCAACATTTTATTACTTTCTTATCCAGGAGATTGTGCAGAAAACTATTAACAACAAACTACTCCTAAGAAAACGATTTTAGTTAACGCAACAAGCAAAAAAAAAAAAAAAAAATGTCATGTCTTTATATTGAAGTTGTCAAAAGTCACAACTCTGGAGGAAAAACAAATGATACTCCACCTCTGCTTGCACGGAAGCTATGTGCATTATTTTAGTTAACATGACAGGAGAAGAAGATAAAGTTGCATACGACCTTAATAAGAACAAGATTGTACCTGACATATTTTCAATCTCTTTCCACTCTCTATCATATTGAGCATATATAATTGTACGTGTCATTCTTAAATATATCTATAATATATATATATATCAATCCAGTAGGTTTTTTTTTTTTTTTTTATACCTATGCATAGGTATTAATTAGGCTAATGAAAAAAATTTTTACACATTTTTTATATTAAAAAGTATGAGAGAGAAAAAATATTAATGATGCACGTCTTTTCATGCATTTCATTTTAGCCGTTAGATCATTGTTACATAATGATCCAACGGTTAGAAAAAAAATATCTACACATAGGTAAAAAAAAAAAAAAAAACCTACCAGATTGGCAACCTATATATATATATATTATTAACACTCATATTGTTGGAACTCACAAAATTTGGCTCTTAAAATTTTAAATAATATATATGCAAAAATATGATGGAGATCGATTGCACCAATCGAGCTCCATTGCAACCATAACAAATATTTAGTCATCCATAAAAAAAACTCAAATAGATCCGATCTAGTTTGATTGAAGCCTATCGAGATATTTACCCCCCTATTTACCTTTCAAATAGATCCAATCGAGCTCGATTGCAATTCGAAATTAGTTATTTGTTATTGCATAATGAGCTCATCAGATCCAATCGGAGCTCAAAACTGCATAAAGAACTCGAACGGATCCAATCGAGCTCGATTGGACCCGATTAAGTTTTACTGATCATCTTCTTCTTCAATCTATTTTCACGTGAAAATTCAAGAAATTCAAGATCAATTCCATACCACCTTGCCTTTCTTTTTAATTTAACCTCCAAATTTTGAAAACTAACACATGAACTAAGTTATAACTTACTAAATCTTTAAATCTAAGCTTGTTTTCAACTTTTAACAAAATTTGACTAGAGACATTACCTGGATTTGAGCTTGCCTTCACACCTCAACCCTTTTGCCTGCCTTAAATCTAAGGATGGTGTGGTACCTCAGATCTATACGAGAAGACAAGATTCAAGAATGCAAGATGGATGGATTCTTTTTTTTTCTCTTTGGTGTACCAATGTTCCTGGTTTCTTTTTTGGGCTCTGCACGAATTTGGCTAGCACGGGGCCTCTTTTTTTCCCAATATTTTATTTCTTTTTTTTAATGAAGGGTGTTATAGGAAAACTACAATATTTATTAATGAGAAGGTTATAGACCTAAATAACACTTTTATAAGTTCATGCACCTAAAAGTAGTGTCATTTAAAGTTATAAAACTAAACGGTCCCTGTAAAATCTGTACAGAAACGAAAGAAACCCCCTCTTACTCTCTATTGAGTCAGACTCTTTGAACTCGGAATTAGGGCTTATTGGGCTCCAACCTATCTCATTTGGGCCTCTTTCTTTCTCCCCTTGCCCACAAAAAACTTAGGCCTGCCAAACCCTAATATCGTCTCTACTATCCTCTTCTTCTTCGCTGAAAATTTTCGGGCCCAGCCCAAAGACCCGTTCCTAATTGTATTTAAAGGTATACTTCGCCTCGCCGATTTTTTTTTAGGCTGAGTAGATATATGACTATTTTTTGGCTCAAAACTCAGTACATGACTACGACCCACTTTTTATAGTAATTTGTCTACACAATAGGTCTGTTGGAAATTTAGTACCAAAGATGCCCCTAAAAGAGCTCAATTATGTATTTCCCTCTCATATGAAAGATTCTCGCCCACATTCCCTCATCCATAACATTTTCTCAGCATTTTTCCTCTCATTCAAAATTTTCTTACCTATTTTCCATCTTATTCGAAATTTTCTACTCACTTTTATTCCAAATTTTCCTGCTCTAGTTTATACGAAAATCTTCTATAAAAAATTGAACCTATCCAAAATCTGAAAACTAAAAATCTCAAAATCTATACAAAATTTTTCTAAAAAAACCCCAAATTTGTACGATTTGAAGCTTACATTGGGGTACAACAAACAATAAATCTTTCGGGCTCATTATCACAAGGTACATATATCAACTTCGCTTACTATATACATATGTATGAATGTATATATATATATGTATATGCGAGTGTGTTTTAGTTTACGTACATATTTGTCGATTTATGTTTTCATATTCCTATAAAATTTTGATTTAAATCTTCTAATGTGCCATATATATCGTGATTCCTTGATTTTTATTTGATATGTAAATTTCGGTATATAGTTCATATATTCTAGAGTTCGTATATTGAATATATAAAATCATCTACTATGACAGATTTTTCAAGATTTACTTGATTTAAATTAGTACATTAATTCGGTAGATTTTTATAAATTTTAGGTTCATAGATCTTAGGTTTTTTGAATATTTCACTGTATTTTGGTTTTCCTCATTAAATCTTAATACATGGTTATAATGACAGATTTGATTTTGTATTTTATATGTTGCATATCAAGTGTTTGATGAAATGCCAAAAAGAAATTTTGTATGTAGTATGGTCTGATATTTATGAGGATTTTGTTGTTTCATGTTTGAAGTGGTGAAAGATGTGTGTATATATATATATATATATTTCTGATGGCTCAAAGGGTATGCAAAAGATGGTTTTTTATTCATGTTGTTTTGATGTGTACTTTATTTAATACTACTTTTACATTCTAGATTTGATTGGTAGACGTTATAAAAATATATTATTAGAAAAGCTATGAACTCTTCATTGTTTCTTATGTAATCCACATTCAATTTTTGTTAGAAAACCTTGCCTAAGAAGATTCAAGTATACATTCACATTAAAAGTCTATTTGTAGATTAATTGGAATAAAAAGGTTAGTGCATATATATGTATATGTATGTCTATATGTATATATATATATACAACATATATATTAGAGTTATTTTGTTAGTTCGTAGGTATATATGTCTATAATACGAGATTCTTATAATTATACAATCATTTTAATTGACACAGCAGCTAAAACCCCAACCTAATTCAAGATATCTCTTTTTCTAAAGAGCTAAAACACATAGCTTTGTGGTATATTGAAATTATGGGTTCTTTCATTTCTTGTGTTATGGCCTTTCACTTGGTTATTGAACCTTTTTACTTTTTAGTTTTGAGGCTGTGACTTTCTTTTATTTTGCATGCTTTTCGTCCAGTTGAAAACTGTTTTTAATGGAAGTTTATTTATTATTCTATCAGCTTTTCTATAAGGCTATCTATAAGGTTTATTAATTTATATTCATTTTTTAGTTCATGCTTAAGCTTTCTCTATTTGTTATATGAACTTGGAAATCTAGTTCACACATTTTATAGATCTTGGACTTTATTTACTTATTTGGATCACTATTAAATTGGATTTATAGTAAGGTTCATGAAAATTTTGTTTTAGACAACTAATTGAGTAATTTGGGTACTACTAAATTGAGGCCTATACTGAGGCCATTTTGATATTGGTTTATGAATTTTTATTGTGATATATAAATAATGACTTAATTTCATAAATTATGAACTATTGATGTTAGGTTCACTTTTTTTCAATACTTGATATTATTAATTAAATTATCAATAGTATCTAGTACATTTTTTTTAGTTCTTATGAAATTGTAATGTGTAGTTTATTATGTGTAGTTTATTACTTTTTCAATTTCATATGAATTATGTGTAGTACATAGTTTTTGAATATGAGCTGTTGGAATTTACAACATCTGATTGTTAGGAAGAGTCAAACCCTTCTACCATTGTTTATGGTTAAACACTTGTATCTATGACTACTCCATTTCATTAAGCCACTTTCTAGTTCATTATTTTCGGTTGTGTGTAAACTGATGCTTATAATTTCTATTTTGACACATATGTGTCTTTGTTGCTCACTAAGTTTTAGTGGTTCATAATTTTTTTATAGTGGTTCACGATTTTTTCATAGTGATTCATGAATTTTTCATCACCAGTTTAATTTGTGTTTAGTTACTAAGTTTATGTGTTTCGTTCATAACCTTCATTTTTTTGTTGAAATTATACTATTTGGTTTATAAATTTATGCCTTTAGTTCATGATTTTACTCCTATGGTTCACATCTACTATGTATATATTATTTAGTTCATTTATTTCCGGCCACGGATGTAGTCTCCTTGAGGGGACCAGTCCCGATCATGTTTTGGCCAACACAAATCATATTTTAACTAATCTGTATTGGCCAAAACATGACTTGTATTGGTCAAAATATGAACGGGATTGGTCCCGCCAGCGGGATTATATCCATGCCCTTTATTTCCTACAGTTATATATGCGGTTCATAAATTTATCGACTTATGTTTGTTTTGGTTCATTATCTGTTTAATTTGTGTTTGGTTAATCAGTTTATCTATTTGAGTTTATATTGATTCTTATAATTTCCTAACATTCAATAGTCTTACCTGCATATATATATATATATATATATATATATATATATATATATATATATATATATATATATATATATATATATATATGGGCACTAATACAGTAGGTATTTTTTTTTTTTTACCTATGCAAAGGTATCAATTGGGTTAATGAAAAAATTTTTTGCACATTTTTTTAGATTAAAAAATAGGAGAGAGAAAAAGCATTAATGATGCACGTCTTTTCATACATCTCATTTTAGCCGTTAGATCATTGTTAGATGATGATCCAACGACTAGAAAAAAAATACCTAAAAAAAGGTAAAAAAAAAAATACCTACCGGATTAGCAACCTATATATATATATATATTCTAGTTTTGGTTCATACCTGATTCTTATTACTACAAGTATGAATCTAGTATTTCAGATACATTTCAGTTTGTGTTCACATAATGAGTTACTGGTATAAAATTTTACTTTAAATTTAGTTTATAGATATATGGTTTATAGGTATTTAGTTCATAGATTTCTATTTTTCTCAATTACACAAATTCCTCAAGTGCATATATTCATAAGCTCGAGTGCACACATTTATGTAATATCCAATTCTGTTTGGTTCATGAATTTTTCATAATGCTTCATAAATTTTTCATAATGGTTTATGGATTTTTCACAGTAGTTCATGAATTTTTCAATATCTGTTTAATTTTTACTTGGTTAATAAGTTTATTTGTTTCGTTTATAATCTTGTATATTTAGTTCATATATTTGTAGAATTCCAATTAAAATGGAGTACATTATATCAAAAACTAAGTAGCCAATCCCCTTGTAGTACTTATTGTTCACACAATAATGATATCAAACCTCTTGAAATCCACAACTTTTTATGAGGAGAGAAAAGAGATCAACTAAGGAGACTTCGCCCTGAACTTTGTAAAAGATATTGAAATACAACAAAATAGGTAAGATAACTCTACAAAATTAATACTGGTATACATAAAATTGACTATAGTACATGACTTTTAATACTTAGTATATGACTTATGAACTTAGTTTGACACCTCGGTGTGATATATGATAATTTGAACGTAGTATATGACTTGTAAAATCTGATAGTTTCTCTTATAAAAATAGGGCCAACTGTAGAATATTTCTAATCAAAAGAGCAGAGGTATTGATGATGAATGTCTGTATAAATGAAGTGATACAAGTGAAAATGACATTTTATTGGCAGAAGATGGACGTAGAACTTTAAATTTATCATTGGGCCAATAACAAGAGGAGGACATGATACACAGTGATACGGAAACACAAAAGTGAAAGTTATATGGAACATACGATCTTGTTTTGGTTTAGGAAAAACAATATGATATTTTAATTTTTTGGTTTAACAAGGATTGTTGTACTGAATACTTCTAATTATGAACATATTGAATATTAGACAATTTTCTCATTGGTTCATATATTTTATGTAATGCGATTTGATATAATAATCTAAACTGTTACTTTTTTGCTTCTAGTTATTCATTTTATGAAGTAAATTCGAGTAATTTAGACTATTTACAAATGATAATGTATTTAAAAAAAAATTTCTCTTTATGGTATATAATCTTTTGAATTAAGTACATAAAAATTTCTTCATAGTTCATACTAGTATGAAATAGGTATATAACTTCTAATACTATGACAGGATATATGAATCTGGGCATTATACTCAAATACCATAACCCAACTAAGAAATAGTACATAAATTTTTCAATTTCGAATATGGTATATTTGTTCGTATACAATCATCGAACTTAAAAAATCATTCATAAACTATTAAACTAGGTACATAAGATTTTCTTCGTGGTTCATATTAATATGAAATTAGTATCTAAGTTCTAATTGTCTGACGAGATATATAAACCAAGGCATTGGAACAAACTCAACTCAAAAACTAATACAATTATTTTTCTTCACGGATCTTAAGAATTAGAATTCAATATATATGTTCAGATACCATAAAGTATATATAAGTTTGTCATAATGATTCATATAATTTCGAACAAGGTATATATAAAAATAATATATAGCATCGTATACCATAATAAAATTTTAATCTACTGAGACTAAGAATTAACGTATCTGAAAGTGTGAGAACAAATAGAAACAAACTAATAATACCCAATATCTAAAGTAACGAATTTGGTATATAACCTCATATACCATAACCAAATTTTAGTATACTAAGACAAAACATTCATGTACCTAAAAGTGTAAGAATACCTAAAAACAAAATAACAATATCCAATACGTAGAGTAATAAATCTGATATATAAACTGATAAACATTGACAAAGCTTCTATACACTATAACCAAAAATTTCAGATTCTGGTATATAAACTTATAAAAATTGATAAAGCTTCCATATGTATGTCCAAAGGCTTATTGTGTAAAAATACCTTGAAACAAAATAACAATATTCAATAGCCCAATGTAATAAATTTGAATCTCGTACATAAATACATATACTATGACAAAATATATATATATATATATATACACCAAGACAAAATTTCATGTACCAAAATATGGAAAAAAACCTCTCTTTTAATAATAAAACAAACTACGAACTCAATACAAGGAGACTATTGATCCCTATAGCTTTTCATCCTCTTCGGAACACGTAATTTGGCAGGAGTTGGATTTCGGCAAGTTTTTCGATTGTGGTCAAATTACTTGCATCGACCGCACTTGACTTACTTTTTTTTTCTTGAAATCACCAATGAAGAGGATTATTTTCCTTTTGGCCTCAAATAACCATGATAACGAATAATAACATGTATCTTTTCCATACCTAGAATAGAAACACGTCAAAAATAAATAAGTAAAAAATAACATGTACACCAGGTATATAAAAAAAAATAAACTGGGTACATGAATCAGTAAATAAGGTACGTAAGCAAATAAACTATATATAACAGAAATATATTTCAAATTTTTATCAAAATAAGAGCAATTTTAACACCTACAGCAGGTATATAAAAAAATAAAATATGTACATCATTCTGTATTCAAGGTTCATAAGCATATGAACCACAATAAAAAGTATAAAAACCAATGGCAAAGTACTAAACAAGTTCAACAATACTATACTACGACCAAAAATATATCACTAACAAAATTACATATACCACAACCATAAATATACAAAACAAACAACAAATAATGACCATGCAATAATCACAAAATGCAAATGCTATATAACACCTTAAAAATCCTATGTACCACGTCCAAAAATATATGAATAAAAAAAGAAAATACTTGACATATTCATAAATAAAAAGTAGAGAACAAAAATACCATATATCATCACAAAAAACATATATACTGCAACAATAAATTCATGAACTGAACTAAAAACAATGAAATTATTCAACAATAAAAATGGAAAAATTGTAATACTATATACTACCACAAAAAATATATGTACCACGATAAAAAATTCATGAACCATTACCAATTACAAAAAATAATTCAAAAATCATAATCCACAACCAAAAAGACCTAACATATTCATAAACAAAGACTAGAGAAAGGAGACACTATATACCAACACAAATATTACATATACCGTGACAAAGAATTCATGAATCAAACTAAAAATCGTGAACATCTTCAACAATAAAAAATAATAAACAGTAATACCATGTACCACTAGAAAAAATATATGAACCAAGATAAAAAATTCATGAACCAGTACCAGTTACGAAAAATAGTTAAAAATACAAATGATCTTTAATTAATAATAAAAAACAAGATTATATAAAAAATTAACATCAGTTACAAAACAAATTAGCAATAAAAATCAAAAGTCCCAAAACAAGACTCAATACAATCAAATAAAATCTAAATCAAAGCTCATATCTACAACACATGATACATACTTCCAAAGATAAAAGAAAAAATTCGCCAACGGCACCGCTAGAGAAGAACCTCAAAATACCAGAAAGCTCGAAAGTTCGATAGAAAATTGATCAAAGTAAGAGAGAGCAGAAAGCCAAAGTTCGTCAGAAAATCGATCAAAATAAGAGAGAGAGAGAGAGAGAGAGAGAGAGAGAGAGAATGAGGGAGAAAGAGGAAGAGATAGAGAGAAAAGAAAATAGAGGGGAAAAAAAAAGAACAAATGAGATAAGACCAAAACTAGAAACTAAAAGATTGATTAACTAAGAAATTTTTTAAACGTGGACATTTAGCTATAAAATATAAAAGCTTGGATCTATACTTAAAACAAATTTAAAAAAAGGGACATACACCTAAATTTCTCTTCTTCTTTTTTTTTCCAAACGAAAAAAAAAAAAAGCGTTATTAAGACGCAACCATCTATGGCCGGCCCGTGTGCGTATCAAATAAGCAGAGCCCAAATCTCATTACAAGGGGCCACTTATTTATATGTTAGTAGGCCTTAACACCGCGTAGCGTTTAGCAGGGGGCACCCGGCCCACTTCCTGACATACCCTTTTCATAACTTTTTTATTTTTTTAGAAAGAAAAAAAAAAATTATAATTTTAGGTTTGGAGCTATTTTGCTGAGTCTATTAGGATTCGAACTGACCCCTCCTTCTCTTATATAAAGGTTTGTTATTCCAATTGATTCTAAGAATCGTCGGAAGAGAGAGAAAAAGAAAGAAAGCGCCAAGGGAGAGAGAGCGAGAACGAGAAAGAAAGAAAAGTAGAGAGAGAGAGAGAGAGAGAGAGAGAGAGAGAGGAGATGGCAGAGAGATTGGGGCAAGAGAAGGAGAAAGAGAAAGAGAAAGAGAAAGAGAGAGAGTTTCGAGTGATGCTACCGATGAGCATCGGTTGCAAAGCTTGCGGGGATAATGTGTACAAAGGCACCAAGTTGAATTCGCGCAAGGAAGATGTGATGGGCGATGGCTCCACATATTTGGGTATCCAGAAAGTCAGATTTTACTTCAACTGCAACAATTGCTCCGCTGTGCTCGCGATCAGGACCGACCCTCAAACTTCTGGCTACGTTGTCGACTCTGGCGCCACTCCATTGTGATTCCACTAATTTTTTTTCTCTTCCTAGTTTTTTTCTTGGTTTGGTTTGGTTTGTAAAGATTCTATTCAGCACTTCTTTTCCCTTTTTTTCTTTTAATAAATTCATTATGAGTGACTTTGAACATTATGATTACTGGTTTTATTTATTTTGATTTACTTGTTTATCCACAAACAAACGTAATTTCCTTGTTCCTGATTGGGCTTTTGTTACAATTCCCTTTCTTTTCGATGCAATGTTCACTTACTAGACTGTTTTTATTCTTCGCTTCTGTGCTGTTCTTTCAATATTTGGAATTTTTGACTAAGGGCAAATTATGAGAAACTTGCTTCGCTCCAAGTCATACCATCCTTGTTAATTATACAACCAAAAAAAAAAAAAAGTAGAACCCAAGGAACCACTCCTAGAAGTCTCCTATTGGATTATAGCAGAAGTGATTATCCATCACAAACCTAAATTAGACTATTAGGTTCTAAAAATTCTATTTATTATATCCTGATAAAAATATTTCTATGTATGTATACATGCCTTTGTTATGCCCGTCTTCTTTCCTCTATCTCATTAAGCTCATCACATAAAAGACTTCATTGAGAACTTCATGATGTTCCAGTAGACTACTTCATTGATATTCACTACAAATAGGCTGTTGGAAATTAGAAAAGAGTTATGATGTTATTAGTTTATCCAGACTCAAATTTTCTTGAGGTAGGGACGTATATTGTTTGTTTTTTCTTTATTTAGTTGTTGGGTAACATAGTTTCTTGTGTTTATGAAATTAGACATACCAAATCTTCTCTTTTCCTTTTACCTTAAACTCTAAGGGCTGTTTGGCACAAGTTTCAAAGACTTTTAGGCTCAAAAAATCTTTTAAGAATGTTTGGATAGACTTTTAGAAGATCTTTTTTATCCAAAAAGATTTTTTAAATTTTTATATATTCATTCTATTTATCATTCTATTTACAGGCCTCCTAATTACAGTATCCATTCTATTTTCAAACTACCCCTTCACTATTGTCGGATGTATCATCACGCGTTTGTACTAATTTAATATAGACGCACCTGCATGTTCATAAATTTTGATTTTGAATTTCTCAAAAAATATAACTTGACATATTCATGCCAATTGCCATATCAATATATCATGCCACGGCTATTTTAAAAAAGAAGTGCAAATATACGGCGCTCAGTTCTCTTAAGATCCCACACCGCAATTTTAGAAAAATGCTACTTTTTAAAAAAATTAGAAGCGTATCATTTTATAAAATAGTAACTATGAACCAAGCAGTTTTCAAATACTGGTAACTAGTAAACTATTTTTAAAGATGGTACTTTCCTAAAACTTTTTAGAAAGAGATACTTTTCTAGAAAAATGAGGTATGTGAATTAGAAAAACGGTTCAGCCACGGAAAATTGACTTGAATAGTTCAAATTTAGGCTAAAATGACTTTTTTAGTTCACTTTTTCAAAATGATATTTATAGTTCAAAATAATGACTTTTTTAGTTGCTTTTGGAGAGAGAAAATATAGTCATTCCAAAACTGCCCTTTTGCCATTTTATGCTTTGTTACCGGTAGTCACATTTTTGTGACTGATGGTCACGGTTTTTTTTTTTACAGAACAATTTATTTTACACTATTACGAATATTGTGAGCTTTTGAAGACATGAGCAGTGTCACAATTTTGTGATTAATGGTCATAATTTTTATGACGCATTTTCTGGGTATCTTTTAAATTGTACATTACTCACAATTTTGTTATTTTTAGTCACAATTTTGGGACTGATGGTCACAGTTTATTTTATATTATTACGAATAGTTTGAATAATTTATATTTTAGTGTAACTAATAGTCACATGTTTGCGATGGGCAATAACAAAAGATTAAAAATCTGCCACTTGATTTATCTTAATTTGTTTAATCACATACAATTAGTCACACAATTAATGTTCCACCAAATATTATTCATTTTCTTCATTGTTTCCAAGAAACTATTGATCAAATTACAATTCAATAATAAATTATGTCAATATCTCTTACAATATGTGAATCTTATTTACTAAATTAGTGCATATCTCACAAATTCAAAATAAGTACTCACATTGGCTAACAATGGCTTAGTAACAGCTGTTTAACAATAGCTAACAATGCTTATAATCCACACAAAATCTAATATTCACATGAAAATCTGTAATTTATAGATTAATAGTCACAAAGTGTGACTTTAGGTCACATAATCCCTAACAGTAGTCAAGATCGGTGACTTAGAGTCACAAACGTTGTGACAATCACATATTTGTGACTACTATCAATGACTTAGTAACAATGTCTGATAATGACCTAACTCACAAAAAAATTTATTTTTCATATGAAAACTATGCCAACAAGATCAGTAGTATGTGTTCCTAAAAAAAAAATAGAAGAAGATTAGTAGTGTTTGATTATAAGTCACACAATTCGTGACATCTATATATTTCTCACAGTTCCAAAAAATACATGATCTGATTTGTGACTATAACTCACAAAATTTGTGACAACTACGCATTTTTCTCTCACTCCCAGTCTGCCATTTTCTTCAACCTCTGTTTTGTAGTTTCCTTTCTTTAGTTTTCAAACGAAGGGCTAATCTGTGACTATAACTCACAAATAATTCTAATCAAGGTTAATGGGAAATAGAAATAAACCAAGGAGTATTAACTCATTTATAGACATATATGATAATCAACAGATTTTTTTTTTATTGGGACCTCTTTGTATCAAATCAAATAAGCCAAAATGTTAAAATCCAGTCTTCAACTCCATAGCAGTTCATACAGAAGCAATTTTTTCCAAAAAAAAAAAGGGAAAAAGCTTGTGTAAGGGACAGTAAGGTCACAATATCTACCTGTCAAGTATACCACTAATTACAAAAGTTAAACCAGCTAAACAATCTAGAGCACCTTCAGGAACTTCCTGAAATGAAGAAATTCCTAATATCTGACTATGACTAACACATATAAAGTAACAAACCCCAAAAATACAATCACCATCTTATGAAAGAAACATAAAGAAATATAAAAAGCAATCACCATCTCTTCCACGCACTTGATCTTGAAGCAAGCACTGCAGCTTAACCCATTGTTGAACAGAGTTGTGCTTAGAGCCGCGGTGTTCACTCTGTACTCTTGGCTGTAAAGATTTCCATACCCATCTACAGAGTCCAGACCTTCCGGGCCTCGCGGGAGTCTTGGCCGAGACCACGATGGGTCCAATTCCGACGGAAGCGATGGTTCCAATTCCTGCGACTAAAGAGATGTGACTGGAACGGTTTCTTAAGATGAAGGGTTGGGCTTTTTGATGGGGAACAGAGATGCCTTGGGGTTATTCGTGGAGGGAATAGAAATGTTGACGATGAAGAAGAAGTCCAAGATCCAGAGTCACCATTTTTGCTTTTGTTCTTTACTCTCTGACATAGAAGGGTTTTTTGGACCTTTTATTCTTTGAAGGGTATTAAAAATGTCATTTTGAGAAAATGAATTAAAAAAGTCATTTGGTCTCGAAATGAGACTAGCCAGTGTCAATTTCCCTTCAGCCACTGTAGTCTTGTAATTTTTTTATGTTTTTGTAGGTAAGTATTAAAAATCCGCAAGGACAAAGGCAGGATTTATTTTCAGTAGAGGCTTACATTGTAACTATATATATATATATGGTTGCCAATCTGGTAGGATTTTTTTTTTGTTAACCCATCCATAGGTATTTTTTTTTTAGCCGTTGGATCATTGATCTAACAGTTACCATAATTTAAGTAGTTGAAAAAAATAATAATAAAAATAAATACTCATTATTTAATACTTTTCTATCTCTTCTTTTTATCATGAAAAAATGTGTGTGACCAATTTTAATGGACTAAAACAATATCTATGGATAGGTAAAAAAAAAATACCTACTGGATTGGTACCCTATATATATATATATATATATATATATATATATATATATATATATATATATATATATATATATATATATATATACTAAAAACTACTAAATTTACAATTGTCTACGATATGATTTCATGCCTTGAAAACGTTATATAATAACTTTATTATCAAGACTATTAAAGATGTCTTTCTCCATATATACAAGTAAATTGTCGTTAGTTTATTGATTACTCATTCTATTGCATAGCCGATTCTTGACAAAATTCATAGAAGAAAATGCTATTTCTACAGTAGCAGTAGCAACCGGTAAAATTAATACCAACGTCACAAGCCGATAAACTAATGGATATATATTTATTTTTTTTATATCAACCATTTTCTTTGCAAGATCACCATTTTTTTATTTTCTCTTTTTTTTTCTAATTTTAATTTGCAGCTTTTATTAGATGATACCTAAATCTGAGTCTTAAGTTACGTGCTATTTTCTTATCTTTATGTTACTGGTCTTTTTAAATTTTAACTATCAACACAACACTTTGGCTCATCAAATTTTGACATAATGTGCAAGCTCATCAGTCCTCTTAGACTTTTATATTCAATAAGTATTGGGCACAATTTCCGAGCCCATCAATCTCTCTTAGACTTTTATATTCAACATGTATTTGAGTGGACTATCAAATTCTCTAGTGGGGGCTTATTGTTTATACACACTTTTTTTTTTTAATTTTTTTGCTGTATATAATTATTTTTTCAAAATTTTAATAGAGGCTTCAGCCCCCACAAGCTCCCACTTGGCTTCGTGCATGACTGCACCTGATGGTCCATATTTGTGGGGTTTCCAGGGACGAAGCCGGGATTTGTTATCACTAGGGGCTTACATTGCAGCAATATATATATATATATGACACCAATCCAGTAGGTATTTTTCTTTTTTAACCTATGCATGGGTATCATTTTGGCCAATCAAAATTTTTTATGCATATTTTTTATAGTAAAAAGTAGGGAAGAGAAATAACATTAATGATGTACGTCTTTTCACGCACTTCATTATAATCATTGGATTACTATTAGATGATGATCTAACAGCTATAAAAAAATATCTAGACAAAGGTTAAAAAAAAAAGAAAAAAAACTACTAGATTGGCAACCATATATATATATACACACACTAAAAACTACTAAATTTATAATTGTCCATGATATGATTTCATGCCTTGAAAATGTTATATAATAACTTCGTTATTAAGGCTATTAAAGATATTTTTTTCTATAGATACAAGTAAATTATCGTTCATCTATTGATCACTCATTCTATTGCGTAACTTATTCTTGACAAAAGTTACAGAAGAAAATATTCTTTCTGTGGTAATAGTAGCAACTGGTAAAATTAATGCCAACGTCATGAGACAATAAACTAATGGATATACATTTGTTTTTCTTGTATCAAACATTTTCTTTGCAAGATCACCATTTTCTTATTGTCCCTTTTTTTTAATCTAATTCGCAGCTTTTATTAGATTAGAGCTAAATTTAAGTCTTGAATTATGTACTATTTTCCTCTTTTTACGTTATTGATCTTTTTAAATTTTAACTATCAGCACAACATTTTAGTCCATCAAATTTTGATATCATGTGCAAGCTCATCAGACCTCTTGGACTTTTATTGAAGCCCCCAAACCTCCACTTGGCTTCGTGCCTGGAAATCCTAATATAAATACTAACATTAATAGTTAGATAGGTGGCCTATCTAAATGTGGCAGAGCGTCTTCTAACAGATCCGAACCCCGCTTTACGAGAATGCAAGAATGGAATGCCTCACCTTATACAGGTCAGTTCAGAGCTATCCGCAACTTTTTCATGTTATTAGAATTCTAAGGCTTCGTTTGGTACGCATGATAGGATATGATAGGATTGGACTATTTTAAAAGATTGGATTGGATTGGATTGGATAGGATGGGATAAGATGAAATTATAGTCCAATCCTATCCTATGGTTGGTGTGCTATTTTTAGTTAGGATAGGTGCGTTTCATAGTTTTAGTTAAATAACGAATTTTGAGGTTTGATTATTTAGAAAAATACCACTTTTAAAAATTTATTTAGAAATGTACTATTTTTAGAAATTAATTTTGTAAAGTATCATTTTTCAAAACGTATTTCCAAAAAACCACTTTTTGAAAAAATATTTTGAAAATACAACTTTTAAAAAAATATTTTGAAAATTACCACTTTTAGAATTATTTTTGGAAAATGACATTTCTTTGTATAATTATTTGCAAAAATACCACTTATGAAAAAATATTTTGACAAATACCATCTCTAGTTTTACCGCTTTTAAAAATTAATTTCGAAAATACCATTTATCACTACTTCAAAAATAAACTATTATTTTTGATCAAATTTATAATCCCTTCCAATCTCAAATGCTCAAGAGGATAAGATTATCGTGGATTATTTTAATCCAATCCAATCTCTCTCATATACATGCACCAAACATAGGATTAATTTAATCCAATCAAATCTCATCCTTATCCTGCATTCCAAACTTGGCCTAAAGGTATTAGGGGATTATGCCCAACAGTATTCTTTTGTTATTTACACATTTTCCTGAGGATGTCAGGATCTATGGTCGTCACTACAAAGTCAGTCAGAGAAAGTTTTCCGTTATTCAGTTGTCATGCCAAGTATTTTAAGTTGCAAGAGGTAAAAGATTCGAAAAATATTCCTTTTGAAGATTGAAGAACAAGTACACATTAACTTACTTTTGACATTTCTTCTGCTCGGTGCACGCTTGCCGACTTTCTGACTGTCGTTTAACATCTCATGCTTTTGTGGAGCGAATCAGAGTTTTGTTGGTTCAAGATTTCAAGCGTCTTGAGAAAAGGACACCGAGTTTTACCATCAGTGCAAGGAAAGTTCTTTTTTTTCTTTTTCCCCAATTTTCCCACTTGATCATAGAACGACAGCTTGATGATTTCAGTCGTAGAAAATGTAGATATTCGGCAGTGCGTAAAGTCAACAACATTTGTCGAGTATAGACACCATTGTGTATAGTCTTGTACACATATGGGACGGACTATCAGTAAGAGTTGGTCAACCAGGAAGCTGGATGGTCATAGAAGAACTTAATGGATCCCATTAGTGTTAATGTAACGCTTTATGTTTTTGGTTTAGTTTTGTATATACTAAAAGCTATTTTAAATCAATGCTTTATTTATACTAAACGCTATTGGTAAATAGCGAATTCGTATGATATTCAAGACATTACCCTTTTAAAAAATTTAAGTGAAGGACCAATATTTTAAATTTGATAAAATAGATGTCCATTCTTTTATATTTTAAAGCTAATTATTCAAGTATATATATTTTTACATTTAGCTATTAATCACTTCCCACTAACTTAATAAATGGTTGTGCAAAAAGAAAAAACTCTCTAAATATTAATGTCAATTTCTAAGAGGATTAGTTACCGTTTTACTTTGACGAAGTGGGTTGGTTTAAGTGGTAAGAGTACTCACTACTTGGGATCTTGGTCCTAAGTTTGAGTCATACCAGGGATAGGTGTAAAAATCTATTATCCTCATCTTAATGGAGTGGAGTGGAGATTGGGTAGTAGTAGGTATTTTCTTTTAATTGGTAATAAGTGGAGATCCTTAGTTAAGCCCCTTTTTTTTATTTAAAAAAAAAAAGCTACCATTTTACTTTATGTTTTTCTATTTTTTTTAATTGATTTTTTTTTTGATAAAAGCAGGCTCCTCAAGAGAATAATATTAACAAAAGCTAAAAAACTTTATTTACAGTACAAGCACAAGTAATTACAATTTTGAACTTCTCAAAAAAGGACACGAAAAGTGAAACATAAATCCGACAATAATAAGAATTGTGGGTTATCATAATTCTCCAAAAGAAGAAGATAAATAAGACTATTATGAAACAATTGTCTTCACCTGCTACTGGATTGCATTTTTGACGTATAAAGACTAGGATTCTAATACCAAAAGAGATCCACTGTTAAAAAGAAAAACAACCAATCTACATTATAAATCTAAATCAAAGAAAAAATTCTTAAATTCAAGATCTAGTAAACGGAATTTAAAACCCACAAAGGTCAAAAATTAGGTAGTACAAAATTCATACATATGTAGTATTATAACTAGATCTAAATCTGGACTTATTAGAATATTAAAAGAAAAAATCTTTCATATCCGAAAGAGATCAGGGAAGATAGGGGAGTAGATTTCTTCTTAGCCTCTTGTGAGAGTGATAGTAGAGATTTTTTAGGAGAGAAAGAGTACAGAGGTTAGGATTTTTTTTTAATTAATCTTGTATTTACATGCACGGCGAATTTATACCTTGAAAAAAACTTTAGAATTTTTATCATCCCTCACGTGAATAAAAAGATATTGGAATTATTTTAGCGGTGGCAATCAATCAGTCAGTTCAAACTATTTTCCTTGTGTAATAATACGAGATAGAACTTCTAAAATTTCTCATTTCTCATTAACAAATATAAATACAATACATTTCAATCTTTTCCTACTTTTCTCAATAACAAATGAATACAATCATTTCAATCTTTTTCCGGTAGGAAACTTTTTCTTTATTAGGAAATTAAGCTAAGCTATCGCTGCATATAGAAACTATAATTTGCGTTAACTAGAAGCAATTTAGGTGGATCGATCACATGGGTTCAAGGTTATCCTGCTAGGTTGGAAAAAAGAAATATCCGGAGTTCCCACTCCTCACTATAGAGAGTATTGAGTAACAAACAAGTGAGTTCAACTTTTGGGTATGATACACTCAGAATTCAGAAATATGTTTAGTCCATAAACTCTAATGGAACAAAATTGAAAATAATCAAATACCCACTCCACCACCAATCATATTTTATTAAGCATTTTCTTTTTCCTGTTATGATTGTGTCAGTACTTATCTATTCATAACCTTTAACCTATACATTAGTATTGTGGTAGATGAGATTGCTGCCATTACTTGGTGGAAACATATATATAATTGATGTCAGAACATAGTTTCTTACTAAGAACCTGATATATAAACCAAAGTTTATGGTTAGGCGATAGGTCAGTTTCATATGCAACCCAATATTTTGGGGAATTCTAAGGTCAGCAATCAAATTTATCAGACAGTTTAAGGTTACTTCAACTTCTTGTGAGGGTTTTATCACTACTACAATAATGCAAATAGACGTAATACAAAGAAAATATAGTGTTCCTCTTGAGAATTGAACACGGGAGCTGTAAGACCAATCACTGTTACTTAGCTGTAGCTCTTCTTCGACTATAATTATAATATCAATTATATTTATTAGTTTTTTAAAACGCCAAAATGGCATCGTTTTACTTAGAAAAAATAATTTAAAAAAAATACACAATAAAATACAAAATAAATCACCATAATATTATCTTATCCTCAAATCAACAAAACTCAATAAAAAAAATCTATAATATTAAATAGACACC
This sequence comes from Trema orientale, assembly GCA_002914845.1. NCBI lineage: Eukaryota > Viridiplantae > Streptophyta > Magnoliopsida > Rosales > Cannabaceae > Trema > Trema orientale. The sequence goes on from JXTC01000020.1 coordinate 1,398,239, forward strand.
GATTTCCTTAGAAACAATATTAAATTTCTCAAATAGCTGGTAGAGAACCAGCGCTAAATGTCTTAAATAGATTTTATTCTTGTTGAAAATAAGCGTAAAATAGTAAATACTGCCAATTGCTTAAAAAAAAAAAACAGCGTCCTTTTAAATTTGGCAACTAGATTCTTTTTAGGATTTTAATAGTGTATTGTATTTTGGTGATAATTCCTTCGCTTAATTAAAATAAGTTATAATATTCCCAAAAAAAAAAGGTTATATTATACCTGATAGGATAGTTATATAAATAGGTTAATCCTTAATTATCAAGAAAATAAACCATACACTGAGAATTTATTTTTTCTGCCACGATATTAAACATTATTGTCACTGTATTTCAAAAACATAATTAAGTTGTGAAGAAGATCGCCACCTTTCTGTAATCCGTTAGTCAAGTCGTGAAAGAAGACCACCAATATGACACTCAGATTATGTCACTAAGAGCAACGTTGCATACTGCCTTCTAGCAGAGGATAGAGAGCCAACAACTTTTTATGAGGCTACTAAAAGCCCGGATGTATCCCTGTGGATGATCCCTTGTCTTGTTCATGGAATCTTGTTTCGCTACCACAAGGAAGGAAGGCCACTGGAAACAAATGGGTCTACAAAATTAATCGTGATAGCAACGATCAAGTAGAAGATTGATGGTAAAGTAATATGCTTAGAAAGAAGGTATTGAATTCAATGAGATATTTTCATCTATGGTTCGACTCACAATAGTCATAGCAATGTGTGCTACGTTTGACCTACATCTAGAAGAGCCAAATATGAAAACTGTTTTTCTTTATGGGGAACTTGAAGAAGAGATTTATATGCTCTAACCAGAAGATATTGCTAAAACGGGCAAGGAGAACTTAGTTTGTAAGTTGAACAAATCTCTATACGGTCTCAAATAGGCACCAATGTGTTGGTATAAAAGATTTGATTCATTAATCATAAGCTTTGGATACAATAGACTCAATTCAGACTACTGCACATACTTCAAATGGTTTGATGAAGATAGTGATTTCATTATCTTATAATTGTACGTAGATGATATGTTGGTAGTGTGCTCCATCCAATAAAGATCGAGTCTAAGAATTGAAGGCACAGTTGGCTAGAGAATTTGATATGAAGGATTTGAGATCAGTAAATAAGATTCTAGGGATATAAATTCACCGAGATAGAAGTAACAGGAAGATTTGGCTTTCTCAGAAAAATTATCTAAAGAAAATCTTGTGACGCTTTAATAAGATTATAAGTCAATTTTTACCACACTTCCTGTTAACTTCAAGTTATCCTCTAAGATATATCATAACAATGAAGCAGAGAGGATGGAGATGTCTCGAGTATTATATGCATCAGCAGTGAGGAAGCCTAATGTTCGCTATGATGTGTACAAGACTAGACATTGCACAAGCAGTGGGAGCAGTTAGTCGGTATATGACGAATCCTAGTGGAGAGCATTAGAATGCTGTAAAGAGGATTCTGAGGGATATCAAAGGAACATCAGATGCTGTATTATGTTATGGAGGATCAGAATTTACTGTAAGAGAATATATTGATTCAGATTTTGTAGGTGATCTTGACAAACAAAAATCTATCATAGGCTATATGTTTACTCTTGTAGAAGGAGCTGTAAGCTGGGTTTTGAAACTGCAAACTATTGTAGCTTTATCTACAATAGAAGCAAAATACATGACTGCTACACAAGCTTGCAAAAATGTTATTTATGTTCAAAGGTTATTGGAGGAGCTCGGATACAAATAAGAGAGGATTCCTTTGTTTTGTGACAGTCAGAGTACCTTGCACATTGCAAAGAATCCAGCCTTTCATTCTAGGACGAAGCACATAGGTGTTCAATATCACTTTGTTTGAGAAGTAGTAGAAGATGGAAGTGTGGATATAAAGAAGATTCACAATAAGAAAAATCTAGCAGATGCTTTAACCAAACCAATCAATACTGGCAAGTTTCAATAGTGCAGATCCTCATATGGTCTATCAGATACGTAAGTAACATGAAGAAGTGACAAGCGAAGAAAAAAAAAATTTATCAAGTGTGAAGACATGATTAAAATCAAGTCTTCATTTCAGGTGGGAGAATGTTGAATGGTCAAATATATTAGTGCTATAATTTTTGAAGAAGAAATGATGTGGCACCAACATTATTGACCAAAGAAAGAAAGGGGAAAAAAAAATGAGAAGGGGGATATACAAGGTAGAGGGGTTCAACTATAAATAGCTCTCTCCACATCCTCATTTAGTATCCCATTCCAAAATCCTCTTCCCCTCTAAGAGAGAGTTTAATCCTGGAATTTCTCTTAGTATCCTACTTATTTTCTACTAAATTGTTTAGAGAGTATTTTCTCATATTTCAAGAGAGAGAGGTTCATTTGTTCCCTCCTTGTATTTAGAGAGAAGTAAATTGTTTATTTGTTCTCTACTAAATTATTTATAGAGTATTTTCTCATATTTCAAGAGAGAGAGATTCATTTGTTCTCTCCTTGTATTTAGAGAGAAGTAAGTTGTAATCTCTTTTTCATAGTAAAATTCTCCACAACCTTGTCCATAGGTGTAGTCTAAATTAGATGAACCACGTTAAATTTTTTGTGTACCTTATCTTTTCATTTTATCCAAATTTTCTTAACCCGTACTTTAACTGCATGTTGTCGCTTCCACAAAACTGATCTCCTCACATAACTCCACCATATATTTATGTTTTTCTCTTCAAATCACATTCAACGAATCTTATGCATAGATGGATTATAAAATTGGTTTTGCAATTTTTTTTTTTGTTTGTTTGAAACAACAAGTACTCAATTTTAAAACGCACGAGTATATGCATATATAATAATTGGTTTTGTGAATACTTATACTTTTAAATGGAGGAGTACACTATGATTCTTAAAACTTTTAATTAATGTGGCTTAAAAGGTATTGCGTTAGGTGCTTATAAACTTGCCTGTGATAATGTTTAATGCCCGCATTCGCCATAAATTATGGGACCCCAAAGCGGAAAGTTGTTCATTATTTCTTTAATTGTTCAAATGCTCCAAAATTGAATAATTCAATGTCTAGTGATCCGTTAATAATACACATGGAGTTCTATGAACCAGTGGATACAAGTACTTCCAACTTTTTATAATAAACAAATAATTCTGTTTATAATAAAAAAATAATTCCGCATTCGAACTTAAAATGCGGTTGGTCAAAAATATGACCCACCATTGTCGTCCAAAATGAAGAACTGATTGAAGGTCAAGGGGCGCGTTGTAAAGAGGCCACTAAACAAGTTTCATACAATTTTTTCCCCCTTCAAATTGGAGTCTCTTAGTTCTTAAAAGAAAAAAAATCCTCAACACTTCCATGATTTATAATTTATTTTTAGATTAATGTTATGAAACAGTTTAATGTGTCAAACACTATATAAGGTATCTATTTTGTAAAAAAATAGAATGATATTTCAGGTGTAACTCTATTAGAATTCGGTATATAAATATTTAGTACTTTAAAGTACTTAAGGTAGCTCATAGTATTACTCTTTAAAATTTTAATTTCATAATTAATAGAGGTATCTAATATCTTTTTTTTGATGAAAGGAAGGTATCTAATATCTACATCCAACGATATATCACAAGAATATGCTGTTATATATGCAGTCCTTTGTGAATTGTTTTTTAACTTTATGATCCATTTCTACAATTGGTCTGTTAAATTTTGAGAGCTTAATATAAATGATAAACTTATATGGTAGATGAACCATATTAGCAACAATATATTCTAAAGAACTTAAGATAAGCTTGGAAAATAATAAATGAAAAAAAAATAGAAGAATCATGCACCATCATATCGCCCAATGTGTCTGTATACATACATATATATTTGAAGATAAGCCAAGCCAAAGACTAAAAAATAGAACAATTTGCTCAATGAAAATACTTTTAAACAGTTCTGGCGGCTATAACCTTTGCTTGGCCATAAAATTCGTCAATATTTTTGTCGGATTTCAAAATAACTACGACAATTTGAAAACCAAAATTAATTTAACAATCTAAAAGTCAACAATTTGTTGGCATATACATTAATTGTTACCCTTGCTAAAATAATTCAGGGATATTATCATTTTTATATCTTGTATTTTGATACTTTATTCAAATTATATCTTATATTTTAGTTATTATCAACATTGATCTTTAGATTTGAAATCTGTTATAAATTTATTCCATGATATCAATTTAGAACAGTTAATTTATCAAGATGTCATTTAAAAAATTAAAAATAAACTATATAAAAATTTATCCGAGAATAAGTTTATTAAATCATATAGGTAAATTAACTACTCTAAATTAATGTCAGTGTATAAATTTGTAATAGATTTTCAATCTAAAAGTCAATATTGATAATAACAAAAATACAAAATATAAATTAAATAAAATATCAAAATATAAAGTATAAAATGACACTAGCCCAATAATTTATACTCCATATGTTTACGCATGTTTGACCTTTTTTTATTTTTTTATTTTTCATCAAACCGTCAAGTGTAGGGATAATTTCACGTTTTTACTGCGCCGTTTCGTGTGTTTTTGTATATAATTCATGAGAATCGCACATCACTATGTTTCTGTATGCTTGTGTTTAATTCAATTTTGAATTGTATATCTACTTGTATGTTGACCACTAACAAGCTAGCCAGAAACTTCAGAACTCTGCAATAACATATTTTTCTAGGTCGGCAACCATATTGAATTTTCTAATAAATAAGAAAATATCTTCACCAATCAAACACTAAAATCCAAAGTAAAAGCTTATATGATACAAAATAATATTTTAAAATAAGTAAAGAACATTTAGAGTAGTAAAGAGTCTTTTTTATTAATTTTTTAATTAAATACAATTTTTATTTTTTTAGGAGTCTTTCTCTCGGCCTTTCATGAGTGCATGTAGTTACTAGTGCATGTAGTTACTTTGGACCTTACGAGGTGCTCATTAAAACATTATTATTTTTGGTTAATTATTGTGTTAACAAAGAGTTCGTTGGCATTAATAATTGCTTGGCATATAGAATGATGACATACATATTGTATTATATGTCTCTATGTATAAATGCGATACAATGCGACGCATTAATTAAAAGGAGAAAAAGCAAAGTGTTTGGCCGTCAACCAGACCCAACTATATAGATACAGAATTCAAAGGCTTCGGAAAAATTATCAGCTCTTCTTTGTTTTTTATTACTGATTTTTAATTAAAAAATTTGACCTAAAACTTAATCCGAAAAGTTTAGTTTCAAATTCATTCGCAGACTAGTTTCAATAGTTATTCAATCAACTTTAATTACATAATTGATCGTTTAAAATTTCAATCTAGCTTATATTCTTTTTAAGTATATTGCCTTCGTATATTTGTCTTTGAAAAAAAATATGATAAAAAGATACTACACACACTTAATAAAAGGATAGTGCTAGGGATTCGTCTAGTTTATCGATCACTTTTTTAGTATTATATAGTAAATAAATTGTCAAATTCAATTGGTGAATTGAAACCTATCACTTGTATGATGACAAATAATTATATGTCATATTAAATAGTATTTAAAAAATAAAATATGAAATAAGATATTTAGTATTATTATTATTATTATTCATAGTAAAAGTGAGTGTGAGGCTAATTTTAAAATTTATAGTGAAATTTATCTTACTAATGTGTAGTGTATAATTAGTGGTGTCTTTTTAGCTTTTTGGGAAAGGGCATTCAAAATCTTTTCTATTTATATTTTTTTTCCAATAAAAATTTTCATTCAATCCAATGCAAACATCAAAATCACATAACACAATAAGACTAAGCCATAGTGGGGAGAAACTTTTTTTTTTTTTTTTTTTTATGTTTTTAATATTTTATGTAACTTGATGGCATGAATATACAGGTCATTTATTCCCTGTGATTGAGAACTCGTCTTGATACTCTATTTGTGTCCAAGCAACTTCATGAAATCAATATATAGGTCATTTATTCTTTGACTCCCGTGATTGAGAACTCATTTTCGTGGGAAAAATATATATATCAATAGTTTAAATGTGCATTATTTTTTATTTTTTTAAAATGTCGATATTAAATTTTAAGTGTATGTATTTCATCATAAAAAAAATGAATAATACACGAATTTCAAATAATAAAACGTAATGTATACCTTATTATTATGATTTGTTGACTTGTTTCTATTATTGGCTGTATGACACTGGATCTAATAGAAATTTCCTTACATAAAGAAAGAAAGTATTTTTTTTATTTGTTAAATTCCTTAAATAAAGATTTATCAGAAGTAAGTAATACCCCACCGGTCCACCCAAAAAAAAAAAAAAAGACATAAATTTATATAAATACTCATAGTTTTACATTCTGTGTGCTTTCAAATAAAAAATCTAAGAAGAGAAAAATACCAGGTGCTCCAATGGCTGCAGGCCAGCCCCCCTCCTCCTCCTCGTCACACCTTTATCTCCCCCAACCCAATAATCAATACAATACCTTCCTTTAACCCATAAGCCTCCACTATTTTTCCCCAACTTCCCCTTTTCATGGAAGAATCCATTGAAATCAGTATCTCCTCGATATTATCTTGGATTCCCTTACTCACTCCTACTACTACCCTACTACACAAAACTTATACTTTGCCCCTCTAATTTTTCCATAGAAAATACAAGAATCATTTTCCCTAAAACCAAACACCCCTTTTAATTTAATGGAAGAAGAGAGACATGTGGTGTTCGGGAAATACGAGATGGGTCGGCTATTGGGGAAAGGGACCTTCGCGAAGGTCTATTACGGCAAAGAAATGGGGTCAGGAGAGAGCGTGGCGATCAAGGTCATAAACAAGGACCAGGTCAGGAAAGAGGGCCTGATGGACCAGATCCAGAGGGAGATCTCGGTCATGCGGATGGTTCGCCACCCCAACGTGGTGGAGCTCCGCGAGGTCATGGCCACCAAGACCAAGATCTTCTTCGTCATGGAGTACGTCCGTGGCGGCGAGCTCTTCGCCAAGGTGGCCAGGGGGAGGCTCAGGGAGGATCTGGCCCGTCGCTACTTCCAGCAGCTGATCTCCGCCGTCGATTTCTGCCACAGCAGGGGGGTCTCCCACCGGGACCTCAAGCCCGAGAACCTCCTCCTCGACGAGAACGGCGACCTCAAGATCTCGGACTTCGGGCTCTCCGCCCTGCCGGAGCAGCTCCGGAACGACGGCCTCCTCCACACCCAGTGCGGGACCCCTGCCTACGTGGCGCCGGAGGTCCTCCGGAAGAAGGGCTACGACGGCGCCAAGGCCGACATCTGGTCCTGCGGGGTCATCCTCTTCGTCCTCCTCGCTGGGTTTCTCCCCTTTCAGGACGAGAACATCATGAAGATGTATCGGAAGGTCTTCAAAGCAGAGTTCGAATGCCCGCCATGGTTCTCGCCCGAGTCGAAACGGTTGATCTGCAAGCTACTGGTGCCCGACCCGGATCGCCGGATCACGATTCCGGGCATCATGCGGGTCCCCTGGTTTCAGAGGGGGTTCTCGAGACCTGTTCTGTTTTCAACCCAAGAACCACCACCGTCCCCTGTTTTCGAAGACGACCGGAAAAGCAGCAATAACGACGAGAAAACGGCGCCGTCGTCGCCCAAGTTCTTTAACGCGTTCGAGTTCATATCGTCTATGTCGTCGGGTTTCGACCTCTCCAACTTGTTCGAGAGCAAGAGGAAAACAGGTTCCATGTTCACGTCGAGGTGTACGGCCAAAGCTATCATGGCGAAGCTCGAGATTGTGGCGAAGGGGTTGAGCTATAAGGTGGCGAAGGTGAAGGACTTCCAGATAAGGTTGCAGGGAGCGTCAGAGGGGAGGAAAGGGAAGCTCTCGGTGACCGCCGAGGTCTTCGAGGTGGCGCCGGAGGTCGCCGTCGTCGAGTTCTCGAAATCGGCCGGCGATACCTTGGAGTACGCCAAGTTTTGCGAGGAAGATGTTAGACCTGCTTTGAAAGACATTGTTTGGACATGGCAAGGTGACCACGTCGACAATTGTTCTAATAACTCGATAATGGACGGCCAAGAATGTAAAAACTTGTTGTAATTATTTTGTATAATGTTTATTCGAGAATTACTAACCCTAGTTTGGGTTCTAAGTTTTCATTTTCTTAAGGACTTTTTTCTTTTAGGGTAAATATGGGTTTTAAGTGCCATTTATGTATATAATTTGTAATTAGCATGTTACAAATGTATGGCTTGGGATAAATGGTAAGGGTAAATTGGGTAAAAAGTCATACACAGTTTTGAGCTGTTTGCGTGTTTTTGTAAAAGTAAAAACTCTTTTGTTTCATATTTTCTTCTAATCCTTAATTTGTTTGGTTGATGTCTGATTGCTAATACAGATAACTAAAATAAACACATGGTTAGTTTTTTTTTTTTTTTTTATATATAACCTAATTGGTTTTTTTTTTTTTTTTTTTGGCGAACCTCGACAAAATGAGGAAAATTATATTAAAAGAGGAAGAAAAATAAGAAACACCACGTTAGAGGGGCATAAACCTGACCTCTCAGGACAAAGAAACAGAAAAAGAAATAAAATCAGTGAAATCGATAATTAGGTTACAATACAATCGTTGTAAACAAAAGATGAAATAAAAGATGGAGCGGACCAACACCAAGTAAGACAAACAAAAGAAGGAGCACGAGAAGCTAAAGAATCAGCTACACGATTACCCTTGCGATAGATATGAGTGACCATAAAATCCATATTAGCAATGTACTCCAATGCTCTACACCAAGTTGATCTTCAACAGAAAAGAACTTTAAGAGAACGGGCTAAAAGAAGAGAAACTACGTAGACTGAATCACTCTCTAACCAGATACGCTTCTATTCATATTTCTAAGCAAAATCAATCGCATGAACTACCGCTGCCAATTCTGTCTCAAAAGTGTAACCAATTCCTAAAGGAATAGAGAAACATCTGTGAACAAACCCTTTTTGAGTCCGAAACATCCTTGATCACTCAGAAAGACCCGGTGAGCCATAAGCAGAACCATCAGTATTGACATTGACCTAGAACAGAGAAGGAGGTCTCCATATAACTTCAACAATGATTGGCGCCTTTCCAGGCCTACCTTTGACCCGAAGCTCTTGTAAAATTAAGAGATCGGTCATAGGGTTAAATATAGAACCAAAAACCAGAGACTCAGTCTCTCTAATAAAATGTCATAAGAGAACAAATGCTGAAGATATAGATAGTTTTTTATCTTCAAAAATTGCCAAATTCCAAAGATGCCATATAATCCAAAAAACAGAGACCAAACTAACTTTTCAGAAAACTCGAAGTTGCGGGCTAAATGAGCAAAGTTGAGCTCTATCCCAAAGATCCCTCACATAGTCCTCCAGAAAGACTGGTATGCAAAATAATGAGGACATGGCCGACTAAAGCTGTACAGCAAAAGGGCAATTGAGAAACAAATGTGATGAGTCTTTTACCAAGGAATGACAGAAACAACAGTAAGACGGAAGTTAAAAGTCTCGCCTCATCAAAGAAGATGCAGTAGGAAGCTGATCATGAAGAGTCCTCCAAAGTAAAACTGACCTTGAAGGAGGAATAAAGGAAGACTAAATCTACTTTCTCTAAGAGCAAATAACTAGAGAATCAGAAAGAGAAACATAAGCATTAGAGCAGGTAACTGCACCATCCAAAGAACCCATCCAGTATAAAGCATCTGGGCCATCTAAAATTACAACTGACTTAATAATATCAGCTATTCCTAGAAAACGATCTGTAAAAGCAGAAGGAAGAGACCAACCCGAATTCGTTAAAAAAACCCCAACCAAACCCTCCAATGGAAGATCAAAAAATATAGAAGAAAATACAAAATCAAACAGCGGAGAATCTAGCCAATTATCCGTCTAAAATTTGACTTTAGAATGTCTTCTAACCAACCAATGAGATTCTATACGAAGATCTTGACACAAAAGGCGAAGCCCAGGCCAAATGGTTATTATATCCATTTTTATTACTGAAATAGAATTTTCTATTATTCCTCCCTTACGGAAAAAAAGAAAAAAAAAAATTCTTCAACATGGCTTGATCCATGATGGACCAAAGTTACGTAAAGTTCACACTTTGAGGATGGGGGTTAACAATTATCAAGTATAAAATTCAACTGCATTGAAGAATTAGTCTAAGGAATAAAAAAGCGTGCCTTTAATCATAGTAAATTTAGAGATAATAATTGTGCTAACTTTCTAAGAATAATTTCCTTTTGCCCAGATTATATATATATATATATAGGTTGTCAATTAGTAGGTTTTTTTTTTTATACCTATGTGTAGGTATTTTTTTTTTTTTTTTACAGTTGGATTATCATCTAAAGGTGATCCAATTATTATAATAAAGTGCGTAAAAAGACATGCATCATTAATTCTATTTCTCTTTTACTTTTTACTATAAAAAAATGTGCATGATAAATTTTCATTAGTCAAAATGATACTTATGTATAAGTTAAAAAAAATACCTACTAGGTTGGTGCCCGCCCATATATATAGATATACCTACACACACATTTTTGCTTGGGTCCACCGGCTACAAATTTCCCTAGTCAAAAATGACTTTCTTAAGCATTTGATAGAAAAGATGAGTTTGCCAAAGAAAGGTTAATTCTTAATGATATTAGAAGTGAATGAGTGATAGTCCTCGTAGTTTTATTCCTAAGAATGGGATTACAATAGTTCATTCCCTGGCTAAGTTTTCTTCATCTCATTCTTTGGAATCTCTCGTATTGTAACTGAGGATTTGCTAGTTATTTCACTAATAAAAATAGAGCTTCCTTCGGAAAAAAGAATAATTTTCCTTTTGCAAAACCTGTATTTAATTAATGTTTACTAACCATGCAAAGCTTTATTCGTATAGGCTTTTATTTTTTTTCATCCCTGCAGGCAAAATAAACTATGAAGTGATTCAATAATTCAATGAGATTTAATTTGATACATGAAAACAAGAACATGATCACATGCTGTGAAATCATTGAGTAATGACATAAAATAATGGCATTTTTGGGTGGATTTCGTTGTCAAAAACTCAACAAGAAATTAACAGGGATCAATATCTATTAATTCCGTGACGAATGAAAATTTGGCACCAAACCATTGAAATAATAACGAATTCATACCTAAAAGACTAACACAGAATTGTAGAACACGTGACACTCTTGTGGCACCACTCAGATCAGTAGTTGAAATAATTTAGATCCACATTTACGTTAAAAAAAATTCCAAAAAGAAAAAAGGTGACACTCTTTAGTCTTGTGGCACCAATTACATATGTAACTTACACATTGGTTGACAGTGACGCTCTTTTAAAATAAATCTATAATTCCGATTGAAAAATATATATATATGTTTCTCTCTAGAACACGCGGCACTTGTGGTACCAATCAGTATTGTCAGTTCAGTACTTTGAAACAAAAACAAAAGAGAAAAAAGAGAGGAAAAAAAATTAAAAAAACAAAATATTTATTTTTTGGATTTAAAAAAAAAAAAACAAAAAAGGTTGGTGGTTGGAGAAGCGTGTAAGTACTAGCTTAATGGCTTTAACAGAAATTCTAATGCTTTCTTTGTCAAAACTTTCTATCAGTCATTCAAGGTTCTAATTTAAAATTTGATTGCATTTAATTTCGTTAAAAGATTTTCATTTGATTCTATTAATATTTAATAATAAGTATTCCATTTTGAAATATTAATTTCTCTCAATCGTTATCATTGCGGCATTGCCTAAAATTTAAGGATATGCATTGTCATGGATTTAGATATTGACATTTCACGTAATTTTATCGCCAGTACATTTCACCAAAAAAAGAAAAAAAAATAAGAAAAAGAATAAAATAAACAAACCAACCTAAAAATAAAATGAATGAGCTATTTTTAGAAATGAAATAAACTTAGCACCGGACACTTGGAACGAAAGGAAACAAATATGGGATCCACCTTCCCCAAGTACTGGACGAAATCCTATCTAGAATCCCCCTTTTTTTCCTTTTTGTTTCTTCGTCACCTTAATTACGACGAGACCCAATTCCAAATGGGCTTATGAGGCTTCACCAAGAATAATGTTGCCATAGGATGAGGGCTTTTTTTGCACGCATTACACTTGGCATAAACGATGTGGACTGCGAATGGATGAATTATTAACTTTAGAGTGAATTAAAATGTATTGATATCTGTGTCGTCACCTCACACCCTACCTACGTACCACTACTTTCACGACTAGAATAATGTTATAGCGCACCAGTGGTGCCCAGCACCACAGTAATGTGTCAGTTTGTCACTGGTTAATCATAATTATAATTTAAGCGGAACTTATGTGGGACCCAATTTGTTAATTAAATCATCCAGTGACAAACAGATATGTCACTGTGGTGCTGGCACCACTGGCGTCCTATAGCATTGCTCCTAAGTAAAACATACATATTGATTGATGTCGATGAATGATGATGATGCTATAATATTTCACTTTTTGGCAGTTAATTATACGTGCACTATTGGTAAGCACATCTAGTCATAAAGTTTCTTTTTATGTTTTTGGAATATAGGTGACTGTGAGGTGTAATGGATTCTCTGTGGAAACCAATATTTGAATCTCTGCTCTATTGATGCAAAAGCTTAAGTATGCTTGATTCATGGTCCAGATCTTGTTTAGTAACTAATATGAATAATTTTCTAGCGCAACAAATTATTTCCTAAAATCTCAACTCAAACAATACCGATACGGTCTCAATTATCTGCTATTAAAAAAAAAAAAAAGTATCCTATTAAACATAACCAGTATATAGAACGTCATGTGGATGAATAATGGAGATAATCCATTATATTTATAGGGCGCGTCTACAGTAGGGGCGCCCCTACGTAGGGCCCTGTCTATTCACCGTTGGATGGGAATCTGTATATAAATAGATTCTCCACAGATTCTCCACAGATTCCCGTTATTCCCCACAGATTCCTATCCAACGATAATTAAGGCATGACCCTACGTAGGGACGCTCCTACCGTAGCCATCCCTTATTTATAACTGGATAATATCAAAAAAAAAAAAAAAAAACCTATCCCTTTAGTGTTTTATCAAAAAAAAAAAAATCCACACATTTTCATTTATATCCAATTAAACCTTTAATTTACATTTTCCAATCAAATTGAACCGGGCTACACTTAGTCAAAATTGGAAGTTTAGTTTGTTAAAAAAGACAATTACCCTTTAAACTTAAAAATATGTATTATAAATAATAAATATTGAAACTAATTATTCTTGTTTTTCTTTTTAAAAAAATATATATTTTAATGAAAATAATAATTATTAAGAATAAAAATTTTTGTCATCTTTTTCTTTTTAGTATTTAATGGTTTTGAATAATTTAAACTCATTTTAACATCAATATTTATTATTTTCACTTAAAATGATTAAAAAAAAGAAAGAAAAAATGAGAAATTTTTAAAATTTTTGTCATTCTCTATATCTCTCTCTCTCTTAAATTAGAAAAAATGAGAAATTTTTAAAATTTTTGTCATTCTCTCTCTCTCTCTCTCTTAAATTTTAATTATTTTGAATAATTTAAACTCTTGAAAAAAAACTCTCTCTCTCTCTCTCTCTCTTAAATTTTAATTGTTTTTGAATAATTTAAACTCTTGAAAAAAAACTCTCTCTCTCTCTCTTAAATTTTAATTGTTTTGAATAATTTAAATTCTTGAAAAAAAAAGAAGAATAAAATTAGAATTTTTTTAACTTTTGTCGTTCTTGTTTCAAAATTGTTTTGAATACTCTTATTATTTTTAGTAATTATTATTTTCACTCAAAATAATTTTTTTTAAAAGAAAGACAATAATAATTGGTCTCAATATTTATAAGTTTTAATATATATTTTATGATTCAAAAGGTAAAATTATCCTTTTAAATAAACTAAAGTTCAAATTTTGACTTAATATGTGGACTCAATCTTTTTTGATAGAAAAATGTAAATTAAAGGTTTAATTTAATATAAATAAAAAAGTGTGGGCTTTTTTTTATAAAACTTTAAAGGCGAAGGGTTTTTTTTTTTTTTTAAATATTATCTCTATTTATAAGGGATATGTACAAGAAGACCTCTTTTTCATCATCTGTCAGATCCCTTTTCTTTTTTATGTACATATATCCCTTTTTAAATTAATGTTTTATCTATTTCTAACTTTACCCTTAATACCAGGAAACTGGAAAGTAGTACCACACAGACTGGTCCCCAATTGCTCTTTCGGCCTTTCGTTCGGCCTGCACCCTTCTGGCAGTTTCTCAGAAAAGGAACTAACTTTATTCAACTTCTTAAAAGAAATAGAGTAAAATCCAATCAAATCAGCTAGTCTTATATTCTTATTTTTGATTTTTTTAATTATAAATAAATCATTCTTTTTTTTTTTTTTTTGAAGGGAAGTATAAATATACCATTAATATGAAATTAGTGACTACTTTTTAGGGCGCGTCTATAGTAGGGGCGTCCCTACGTAGGGTCCTGCCTATCCACCGTTGGATGAGAATCTGTGTATAAATAGATTCCCCACAGATTCCCGTTATTCCCCACAGATTCCCATCCAACAGTGTATAAGGGGTGGCCCTACGTAGGGGCGCCCCTACTGTAGCCCTCCCCTTTTTTTTATTCTCCAATAAGTCACTAATATACTATTGAGTTACCCATTTTTTCATTTTTTTTCTTTGGAGTAAATTTTTTGTTTATGATATACAATTTTTTTTTTTTAAAAAGTGGGGCTTAACTAATGACCACCGCTTACTACAAATTAAAAGAAAATGACACACACACACACTACCAAGGTTTGAACCCCTGACCCTCCCAAACACACACACACAACCCTCAAACCTTGGACCAACTGAGCTAGCCCCAGTTGGCTGTTTATGATATACAATTAATTTAACATCATTACATCATTTTTTTCTTAAATAAATTATCTATAAACTAAATATTTATCACTATTTTTCCTCTTTAAGTAAATCATTCATGTACCATTAAATTACCAACATTTTTTGTTCAATTAAATTATGTAAATCATTGAAATATCACCAATTTACCATCTTGATTTTTTCTCCAGTAGGTAACTATTGACAAACATTTATTTTTTTTCTCAAGTAAGTCATTGATATACCATTGAGTTATCACTCTTTTTTTGTTATTTTTCATTTTTTTTCTCTCAAGTAAATTATTGATATGTTCCTAATTTAACATTATTTTTCTCAAGTAAATCGTAATTATCTACTACCATTTTTTTTCTTTTTCTCCTCAAGTAAATCATTCATATATCATTGATTTACCATTATTTAAATTATTATCTACCACTAATTTACCATCGTTGTTTTTCTTCAAGTAAATCATTTATGTATCATTATTTCACCAGATTTTTTTTCTCTTTTCCCTCCTTAGTAAATGAATTAAATCGTACATATACCATTGATTTACTACTATATTGTCTTAAATAAATCATGTAAATTATTGATATACTACTAATTTACCACCATTGTTTTTCCTCAAATAAATCGCTTATGTATCATTAATTTAGCACCACTTTTTTTTTCGTCAAGTAAAACAATTTTGTACCTCTACTTTACAACAAAAACTACGAGAAATTTAGGTGGATGACCAATATTTTAAATTTGATTAAGCAGATGTCTACTTTTTAAATTTTATAGCTAAATGTCCATGTATATATATTTTTACACTTGATAGATTTTTTTTTTACTAATTTCAGTTACTGTACTAAAATGTACTGGGTATATAATTTTTTATACTTTATATATAAGATTTTACACTTAGTATATAAATATATATACCGGACATTTTGCTATAGCATTTGTTAAAGGGATATCTACTTAATTTAAACCAAAAATTTGGTCATATTTCTATAAGGCCCTTTTATACCATTAATTTATCGCTTTTTTTTTTTTTTTTGGTTCTTCCCTCTAATTTAATCAAGTAAATAATTGATATACCTATGAGTTACTATCATTTTTTCCCTCAGTTAAACCAAATATATTATTGGTACCAATGACTGATTTACTACCATTTTTTTTACCTTAAATAACTTGTATACAATTGATTTACCACCGTTTTTTCTTAATTTAGTAAATCAAATAACAAATCAATATATTACTGATTTTAATTTAATTGACTATTATATTTTTTCCTAGTAAATCAATAATATATGATTAATATACCATTTATATACCAATTTTTAATGGTAAATTATTAATGAGTTATTTTATTTTTTTGGGTAAATTACTAACACTATAAATAGTGCCCAGATTTAATAATTTAATAATTTAGATTTTTAAGTTTCTCCACTGTGTGATCATCAAGAGTTTGATGTAGTAAAGACTTCATCCAAAAATTTACAGAATTGATATATATTTCTGCATTATATATAATATACTTTGATAAGTTATTTTGTGGACGAAAATAACAAGCCAAAGACGTTTTAAAAGGGAAAAAAAACTGATTGAAGAAAATGAACTAATCCATATATCCAAATTTTTGCCACCATTTCAAAAATTAAAAATAAAAAAGACTAAAAGAATTAAAGAATCGTGTATATATACACACATATATATATATATCAAATTCTTCCGCCATAGTCCGCTTGATACTTCCAGTTTTCTAAATTATTGCTTCAATATATATATACCATATGATCAAAGGTGTACGCCATAGGCAAACAACCATTTTTACAGATGAGTGGATGCAAAGGATCTTATCAGATCTGATGGATGCAGTCGTTAGTCGATATATTGAGGGCAGAATAGTAAAAGTCACGCTAACGACTGCTCCAAAATATTTTAAAAGGCCAATTAGTATGACGCATGCTCCAAAGGGGTAACTCATGTAGTTTCCTCTATTTACAATTACCTCCATTCCCATTGGAGCATGCGTCATACTAATTGGCCCCTTTGCCCATAATTTTTTACTCACTAAACTTTTTCTTGCCCTTTTCGATATTGTCAGGAGCTTTTAAGTTGTTGTTCTCAGTTATGTGAATTTTTATCTTGTATAACATTTGAGGGGGAGAAAAAAATGACTTTATACTATATTTTCTTTTTCTTTACTTTTGGAGTAATTAGAGTGGGTGCCTTGTTCATATTTCTCTTTTTGTAGCCAAATTACTAGTTATATGTAATTTTTTTACTTAGTATATACACTGATATATCAGTTATTTTGCTAGAGAATTTTAAAAACCGATGTTTACTTAAAATTCAGTTATTTTGCAATAAGACCTTTTTCTTTTGTCTATATATTTATATAAGAGGTAAATTCATAATTTATGACATAAATGTGAGCTTCTTACAAAACTTTTGGCCCAGAAGTTCAATAAAAACCCTCGAATGGGCTGAAAATTTTGAAAATTCTAGATTTATTTTGAAAATATCATTTTCAAGATTTGATTCAGAAAATACAACCTTTCAAAAATATTTTAAATAACAATTTTTTGTTCAGAATTAATAATTTTCAAAGGTGCTTGAGGTAACCAGTCGAGTTACTTAGGGTAACTAATCGAATTACTTGAGGTGACTAGTTTAGTTACTTCATGTGACTTAATACCTTATCAATTGGTAAAAAGTGATATTTTAATACATTATGAAGTGGTATTTTTTAAATAAATCTAGATTTTTCAGAATAAAATTCGAGGATTTTTTTTTGTTTTGAAATTTTACCGTATAAAATTAAATTTCCTCTATAAATACTGAATTAAGTATTAAGCTTTCAGCGGACATAAATAAAGGAAAAACTGATATTTCCAATAAAGAATCCCGTGATATGGCCATTTGTACAAATACCTCTATAAAAGGTGCATCCAATACGGAAGGAGGCCCAACTTCCCTTTCGAATTACTAATTAGGCCTAGAGGCCCGTCATGCCTGCCCATCTAAATTAAAACAGGGCTGAACTTTAATGGTCTGTAACCGTCAAGCTAGGCTCGGCTGATATCAGAGATTCAAAGTGCTAGAAACATTATCAATTCTCAATTCAAATCTCTGATTTTGACGTCTTTGTTTAAAAACTCTAGTTTTACTGGTTACATAATGGACAGGAAAAACACTTCTCTCTAGATTTATAATTTGAATTACCTAAATTCTTTGGTGGCACTAGACTATGTTTGGTAGGGAGGAAGCGCAAGAGAAAAGTGGAGAAAGAAGATGGAAAGAAAATGGGACACCAATAGTGCCTAACACCACAATGACGTGTCAATCTGTTACTGGATGATTCTAATCAATAAACTGGGTTTCATATGGGCCACACATGAAATGTAATCATAATTCGCTAGTAACAGACTTACACATTATGTGGTGTTGGACACCATATGGTGCCCATAACATTACTAGAAGAAAAAAAGGGAGCAAAAGATAAGGTGGGGCCCACCATTTTTTAACTTCTCTAAATTGAGTAATACTATGAAGCACTATATAGTGCCCAACACCACATGATGTGTCAGTTTGTTACCAGCTAATTATAGTTATACTTCATGTGAGTCCCATGTATCATAGTTTATTAATAAGAATCACTTAGTAATAAATTGACACATCACTATGGTGTTAGGCACCACTAATACCCAATAGCATTACTCCACCAAATTGGATAAAAAATAATAGGGGTGTTCAAAATAACTGTCAAACCGCGGAAACCACCCAATCCAATCCAAACTGCACTGAGCCATGCGGTTTCTCCTCTTAAATGACTGGTTATGGATTAGAAAATGTGAAAACCGACTTGATCGGTTCGGTTCTTGATTTTGGACAAATTCCGTCGGCTACAAACCAAACCAGTCAATAAGTTTGCATGTGTTATTTTTTTAAAAAAGAAATATATGTATACTAATAGTTAAAAATTTAAGACCATTCATTCTAATAGAGTAATAACTACTCCTAGCCCATTTAAGACTATGTTACTTAAGACTCTTAGACTTTAAGTTTTGTTGTTGTAATGTGTTTTAGACTTTAAGTTTGCTCTTCAATTTCGATTAAGTTGTAAGTTGTAACTAAAGTTTAAGTTTAAGTTTACTAGGACTTTCAATTTGGTTGTAACTTTTAACTATATTATGGTTGGTTTTATATTTAGACTTTATATTTTAGATGGAATATGATTATGATATGAGCTTAGTTAATGTTGTATTTATTCAAATTTTTTAAGTTTTCAAACCGCAGAAATCACACGGACCGGCCGCAAAAATGTAGGTGCAGTCGGACCAGTTTAAATCAACCAATTCAAACCGTACTGATTAATGAACCGGCTAAACTACACATTTGGATTAATTTCTGGATTGGCGATTTAGACTGTCTAGACTGGCCATGAACACCCCTAGAAAACAAAAAAAAAAAAAATTTTAGAACTTGTCATTAATAGTAGATTACTTATTTACCCTTATTTTTAAAACAAACTAGCTATATTAGTTCAAAATTGTTAATAGTAATTTCACTAAATTCTCATTTTTCCTCCTTCCTACGTACTAAATAACATAAAAGAAAAGTACTTTCTATCTTATCTCTTCTATTTTTTTTTCTTCATATTTTTTCCTTCCTTCCTACCAAACATAGCATAATGAGAATTATATACTTAAATTTGTATAACAAAACAACTAATTTTTCCTTTCATAAATTAATCAATATTTCCAAGATCCCCATTTGGTTGTTTTCATTTCAAAATGTTTTTCCATCTTGACTGGGATTGGAGGAAAATAAAAAACTACATGTAAATAATTTTTGATAAATAAGACCATTATTCCCTGACGTCAAGTGCGCGCTTTACTTTGAGATAATTGACTTTGTAACATTTCCACAAAATTGGCTTGTTGACCACTGATTTCCTCCTTTTTTTTTTTTTTTTTTTAAATACATTTTTTTAAGATCTTTCATATCGCCCATGCTTCCTCAAATTCAAGAACAGTTAACGCTTTTGCAACCTTCTATACTTTTTCAGGGGTAGAGTGAGACTACTATTGCCAATTTTGGGGCAAAATGTGTCTGTCAAGTATCTCAAGACAAAATGTAACACTTTGCAAAAAATAGGAGGCAAGAGAGTGTTTTGTTCATAATTTTTTTATTGACAATACTTGTGCAAAATAATGATAGTAAACCTATTAAATTATTGGTAATTATGAAAATGAATTCTCACCGTGAGTAATATTTTTATCACAACTAACATGAATACCATTGTTGTTTTCATTTTTCTTTAAACGAATGATTGATATTTGGTTTTCAAGCCAGCTTTCGAACTTGAATTTTACTTGTTTCTGTTTTCACGATTTTGAAAAACTATAAATCTGTTTCCAATATTACGGATGCCGAAGGGACCCATATGTCAAATGAGCTAAGCCACCCATTAAGCACGACGATATACCACGAAAAAATTCGTGCCAAGCACGATATGGTACGAGCTAGGTGACATTGAGTCGTGCTAGTACGATACAAGGTATTGGACCATGATGAGCTCCTGTTTTTAGGCCTGTGAGGTGCTATTAAAAGCTCGTGTGTACATTAAAATATGTAACGGTACCGTTAAGGCGCTGTGGTTGGTCGGGCGCCTACCATGATGTATCCGTACACACGCCATAGTAGGCACTTTATTTAATAGTGATACTATTTTGGGCACAAACATGACACAAGTATGACACGAGCACGATATAGCCCGTAAAGTACAAAAAGCACGACACTAGATACTTAAAAAATATTTTATTTTTCTTAACAGACTAAATGATTGCTTTTGAAATTAATAATATTATAGTCGATTATATTAATAATTATTACTAGATAGGAGTAATGGTTAAATAAAAATTTGTTCTAAGTCTCACGCTTAAATGATATTAATAAATTTGTTCTTTTGTAGGAATATATATTAATTGGTAATTAATTCTAATTTGGGCTTATTATGTCTTGCACGAAATACGTTTAACAACAGTACGAGCACAACACAAGATATGCATATACCTATGAGCGGTGCTAGGTCTAAAATATTTAAATTTAGGCTAACACAAATATGACACGATGTTTTAGTGAGTCGTGATGGGTACGACACGAAACACAAATGAGCTAACTTTTCATGGGCCACGTCGGTACTGCAAGACCCATTTAACATCTGAGGACCCGAGTTCTTTTCATCATGCTTATTATAGCTGCTACCTCCATCTTTTAACACTTATTCTTTTCCATCAAAGGAAACTAAACATAACCGTTCCTCTCATTAATGTTATTTAGCAAAATTAGAATCAATTGTTTATTACACACTTATAAAATCATATGGGCAATACTAAATCTAAATTAATGTTTTTATACGCGATGATTAATTTATATACAAGTAATACCAATATCACGCCCTATTTAATTTCTTCCCACCAAATCACATCTATATTGTATATACGTTAATACTACAATTCATAAGAAAAAAGAAAAAAGAAAAGCAAGTCTACGACTACTAGCTATTCTAGAACTTCCCAACACTTTTTGCAAGAGCAAAGAAATTTTAAGTCTTTGTCCATCTTATTTGTAAAAACAAAAGTTTCTTGACCCTAGACACCAGCTAGTCTTCATGATGGGCCAGCTCTTGGGAACTCCAGAGGGAACATTATTAGGAAAAGTAGTAACCGCGCAAGAATACAAATTAAAGTGAAAAAAGTGAATGATCCAAATCATTGCAGTATTGGAAGAGAAAAGAAACTAGTCTATAAAATATCCCAACTAACATACAATTATTTTACAATTATACAAACCTATATTAACATCAGCAGCCCACATAGGGCTGTGTGATGTCATGCTTATTGTTATGCATAACGAAACCAATTAAAATGTGCGGTTGGTGAGATGATTTAGACTCTGCAAATTAAAAAGACTGACTTCAGTGGGAAGGGTTATTTGCTTGACTTAGAGAAAGTTCAGTCTTCCACATACGTTATATTATATCTGATGTTAACATGAAGTGGGGTACTGGGTACAGTATAAACACCACTTTATGCTGGTTGTCCTCTATGATCTGATTCTTCACCACTCCTTTATAAAATGTGGCTACTTCTTTCTTGGGCCATGATAATATATTTTTATCTCTCATGAGTTATCATTTATTTGGATACAATCACGAATAATTTGGATTGATAGCCAGGTTAGAAGATGACTGTCCATTTATAGTACTTAGGTCAACAATATAGTCTTCACACTGAAAAAACTGATCATTCAGAACTAATAAAATGATAGTTGAAATAATTTACAGTATTTCTCATTATGTATTTGTATTATCCATACAGCAAATATCTTCACATCTCATGATATATACGTGTCTTTCACTCTTTTGTGGGCTCCCAACACATCACAATATGACTATACACGATGCAACACATTTATCTTTTTGCCTATGTTTTTTAGATTATGGTTTGTACTTGAACTAATAATAAGAATAAAACATATGCTCTGAAAATATTTTCATGTGATATTATTGTCCTTGGAAAAGTCTAAGAGTTCCGACCGTAAGATTTTCTCGAGCTGATGTGGCATTTAATTTACAGTGAACCCCACATAAAAGGACTCAATTAACTTATTGACAAGTAGGCCTCAGTGGCACATTTATAACCATATCCATATGATAATGTTTTGGCCGTGTGAACATTAACTAGTTTTATTTGCATGCCATAAAAAAATTGCCACAACAATATTATGAAAAACGACGCATTCACATACAACATGAACTAATAATGCTGATATTCTATCTCTGCTCTATGAAAGGATCTTTTCTAGCTCTCTCTTGATTTTTTTTTTTTTTTTTTTTTGCTTTGTTAATTCCACGCATGACGCACCTTGTTGTACTCATCATTAAACTTCACCTTAACTAATTAGCTAGTGGTAAAGTATAATTAAAATTTGACTTATTCAAATTTTTGTTATTAATTTGAAAAGGAGCACTGGTGTTTTCTTAGCAACTTCGCGAAAAAAAAAAAGGGTTGTTTGAATGACGACACGTATGAGAAACGATATGACGCAGGCATTCTTACCTCATATGCTGACGTGGAACGGCACAAAGAATCCACACGGAATTGGGAGTTTGATTTTGATGTATATGACTATATACGTACTATGACTTTTTCGGATAAACTTGTTGGGGAGTTGATCCTTATAAAGCAGCCAAAAAAATGAATCACGGTTACGTTAATTGGTTCATTAATTTGGGTAATTTGATGGCCATTTAATCCGAGAAAAGATCACCCTGACATGACCAAAGGCACGACTAATAATTGCGGACAAGTAAGACCTGGTCTTATTATAACGTTAATTTCCACCTATTTGTACAACATCTGGTACAGAAATTATTTGGGAAAAGATTCTGTTTATACACCCATTTCCATATGCAAATCTCACGTCAAAATCTAGAAACTCGAGTGTTATCTAGAAGGAGAGGGATGCGATTTTATTAACCCGATAGAGCTACTCCAAAATATGAAAAGAATAATTGCAATAGTAGTATAGTACCATGTTTAATCTCTCTCTCTCTCTCTCTCTCTCTCTCTCTCTCTATACATATATATATATTTACCAGGTAATGTTTTCAGTTGACATGCATATGGTAGAAAATCATGGAATTAGACAATTGGTATCTTTAGTCTTTCTTTTATAGGTGTGGTATCCTTTTTCTTTTTTTTTTGGGAATAGTATTACTCACATGAAATATTTCCATGCTTAAGGAATAATATTAATTAATAAAAGCATTATATATTAATTTTAGTACTCATAGTAATGTGACTAGTTCAACGAAAAAAAGAAATTGCGAGAAAAAATATGTTATTGTGACTATGTGACCGATAAATACGTTACCATACCTACAAATCATGTGCTTATAATGACAGTCATTTTCACGATCGAACGCTATTAATGAACTAAAGGAAAAAAAAAAAAACAATCATATGATTGAGACAATTACTAGGCCTCAACAATTGTTTATTTGGTTTTATATGATGAAAACATATGTAAAAGATTCCAAGTTTTCGCCAATAGACTTTCCAACGTTTTCACATTATTGCATCCTAAACCTAATTAAAGTGTCAACTCTCAAGGTCGAGTTAGTTGGTGTCAACTGTCAACTCTATTATTCTTTTCGTACAATTTACAAAACTGGCTCTGTTCATTAAGCCATATAATTCTACATATCTCTATTGATCAATATACTATGTCTTTCTCATAAATCAGACAAAGCTAGTCACATGAAAAATGTTTCTCCGACAATATATTCGATTTCTTCCGATCGAGTAGTACTCATGATCTTTTTTTCTTAATTGTATCACATGTCTTGGGATATTTCACATTAAAATTCGGCTGTGTTCAGATGATTTCATATATAAGAATTCACAAATCCGAGTAAGTCGACTAGTATAGCCATTTCACATTGTGACCCATGCAATTAAGGTTTCCATCCAATTACATAGTTAGCTTCAATTGATCAAATTGGTTTTCGATATTTTCTATTCCATTTTTTTTTTTTTTGTGAGAAACTCTTCCAATTTTTTAAGATTCCCACTAAACACATATATCAAACAGCGCTATCCACAAAACAAATGGGCAGAGTGTTTCTGCTTTTCTTTTCTTTTAGAAAAATCGATATGTTATTTAAAATGTAGTAAGGTATACTTTAATAAGACGGTAAAACTAAAGTCTATAACGTAACAGGATCGTCTATACAGTTGATTTTTTTTAGGGTTGATATCAGTTTTGGTCCTTAACTTTTTTTGCGTGTATCACTTAGACCCTTATTTTTTATTTTGTAGTATTTAACTCCCCAAATTTTATAATTTCATAACAGGTTTGTCCCTTTAACGTTTTCTGCCAATTTCTGCCGTTAAATCAACATATGCTCTTCATGTGGGTAATTTTAACATCATAATTTATTATTATTTGAAAAAAAAAAATTATTTCTTCTCCTTTCTCTCACTCGTGGCCAACTCTTCCACTGCCTTAAAGACCCAATCTGCAAGCTGTAGCCCCACTTCCTCAAGCTCTTACGTACATGCAATTAGCAAATCCTCTAACAGATCTATAAACCAATTGCCCATTACAAAACTCATTCATATTTAATGCAAATATTCCATTGTTTGGTTTGCATTTTAGATAAAGGAATTAGAAATTTGGAATACTTATTCAATTAAGTGATGGAATATCAATTCCTTCCAAAAACCTTTGCAATCATGATTTCAAAATTTATTAAATTGTCTAAACCTGAACTTTTCTTTTTTGCCCATAAGGATACCAAAAAGTAGAGATATTTTTGTCAATGTAATATCTATTCCATTCCACTAGTTCAAGCAAACAATAGAATGTCATTTCTATTCTATTCTAATTCCATTTCATTACAATTCTCATTGCCATTCCTATTTCATTTCAACAAACCAAACATAACCTCAATATTATCTTAATTTCCACAACCTCGTAACTAGATTCCAGTCTTGTCTTGTCTTTTGTCTTTCTTAATAAGAAAAGTCAGATTCCATATAGTTTAAATAGTTGTAAAGATTATGACTTTTCTTTTTTTCTTTTTGGGACTCTCTCTCTCCTTGATGATCATCATTCATCACCACTGGGGTTGTCAATTTGCCCCTCGGGGCCCCGCTCCTAATGGGGCGAGTTCGAGGGGACTATTCGGGGACGAGGACGAGGACTTATTACATTTTTTTAAAAAAAAAATTATATACTTATTACATTATTTTTTAAAAAAATTATATGCCAACAATTGAGGTGGCATTCCCCGTCCCAAACCCGCCCTGATATACTTATTATATTTTTTTTAGAAAAATTATATATATATATATATATTATACATAACAAAAACAAAATTATATATATATATATATATATATATATATATATATATATAAACATAATACAAATTACATTATGGTGTTTATGGACTCATGATTTTTTTTTTTAGTTTTTGGACCCGTGTTTTGTTTTTTATGTGTTCTTGGTGTTTTGTGTGTTTTTTATTCTAATAAGATTGGAGTTGAGTTTTTATCTCTATGATATATATATTTTTAACTCTATAATATTTTTTTTTTTCAAAATCACTATATGATATTGAATGAAGAGATAAAATGAAATTTCATCTCTAGGAATGAGATGTGACTAAGATTTTTTTTTAATTATTATTTTTATTAGGTGGGGATTCCCCGAGGTCAGGGACGGGAATGGAAACAGGAATGAAATCTAGGGACGGGGGTGGGGGGATGGGGGCATTCCCTGGCCCTGCCCCATTTACATCCCTAATCACCACTAACCATTTGGAAGATAAATATAATTTTTATTTTGATGGCGAAAGACAGAACATAATATTCTAACTTCAAGAAATTTTCCTAGAAAATTCATCCTTAAATAATTTATAATTTATTGGGACTCATCCACATTATCCCCAACAATCCAACATTTATTAAAATAAGTAAAATCTTTTATTCTGGTACATAAAAAATATATTTAAGTTAGTTTCATTCATGACTTGATCTTGATGGGTCATCGTAGAAATATAATTTGCTTGTTGTTATCTTGATTATATATTATTATTATATCCCTCCGGTTCCAACCTGTAATTAATATTCACACTATTAACCTAAAATATACATATAAAAACATATATACATATATATATATAATATATATATGTGTGTGTGTCTTAAACAAACCAATAGATGAGACGGAGATGGGTTCAGGGCTTCTAGTAGTCCATGATATCTGTGCCAAAAGTGTCTTCGAGGAAACTTACAAGATAGTGAATCGATCAGTTTTCAGCCATTTATTTAAAAATGAGCAACGTGGCAATTTAAAAAGCACCAATTGGGACAGCTGTCAAAAGCACATTGGAATATGTAGAGTGTCCTGTTAACAAATTTGCCATCAACTTGGAGACGGTCTTGGTCCTCTCGGTTCAAGTCAAGCGACCCAACAAGAAAATTATTAGGTTTCATTGAATAAGTTATAATAGTAATTATGAAGCTTCTAGAGTAAGCATTGTAAAAACCTGTTTTAAAAAGGGGTAAAAGAGTAAATTTACGAATCAATGGCAATTTAGTAAATAAAGATTTCCAGAATATTTAAATAAAATATCTTGAATATAAAAATGGGAGCTACAGTTTCGGATTTTTACTAAAAAGCCCCTGGAGAAGTCATTCTTCTCGCACGAAGGGCCCGAGAGAGAGAAGGGAGCTCAAGCTCTGGCAGTCCAAGCCGTCGTCCCACTGCCAATCCAGAGCCCAGATGCACCAGCCGCGCTTCTCCCTGGTCGCCGACGAAGCCAACGCCGATGGTCTCGCCTCCATCTAAGCTCGGCACCGGAGCTGGAAGCCATCGAAAACAACGTCCATCGTGGCGTTTTCTAGCAATAAATCGATCGTCCGGCGTCGTTGTCACCCACCACTGGCACGTCTCGAATCCTCTCCAGCTTGCCGTCTATTTCCAACCGGTCATTGATGACAACTCGCCGCCGGTGAGTATTTTCCAGATTTGGCAATTTTTTTAATTTAAAATATAGTATTTTTATAATTATTTTTTAAAAATAATTATTTAGGACGTAAAAATTATACGGTGTGTTAGAGAAGTTAAAATCACGAATAAATATGATTTTGTGACGGTAAAACGGTGTTTGGAAGTATGTTAATTTTCGAAACAAAAAAGTTGATATTTTTCTAAATATTTTGAGGTGATATTATTACGCTAAATGCATATATATAAAATAACCGCAAGTGTATGGGTCGTAAACAAGTAATAAAGTGATAAGTATAGAGTTGTCGATCCCATGAGGAATTAGGTGTTAAATTATCGTCAAGTACCAGAATTATTATGACCTAACTTTATCTATGCAACCAAACTAAGTGAATTTATAAGTTAAATAAATACAAAAATAAAAAAAAATACAAAAAATAAAATATAGAAACTTTATGCACAAATGTACTAGGAGATTGAATTCATCTAACCATCAACTATGTCTTTTGATCATCAATTTCATCCTAATCAATTATTCCTAGTTTATAAACTAAGAACCCAAAGATATTTCTACTCCCTCTCTCGAGTGTCGAGTGAAATCATTCCTAAATCTCAGTTCTAATATCTCTATTTCGAACCTAGAATTTAAGAATTCATTATGTTCAATGGTTCTTTGATCATAGCTTCAAAGGAATTATAGGTTCTCTCAAACTCTACAAATTCTAAGTTATACTATCCTATGGTTGTTTCTAAAATTCCCTTTCTCAAGTGCCAAATTCTAGAAACCAAATCATCCAACAAGTAGCTAATTAGTTAAGAAACATTATTAGAAATTAAGACATAGAATCAAAATTTAAGCTATATCACTCCCCAAGCATAAAACAATTAGTTCAACATAAGAGAATCCAATCTTAATTTCAACAAGAATTTCATATATCCAAACATTTTCATAACTTCAAGCACAATACAAAATTCAAATGAAATTAGGGTGAGAATGAGGAAGAGAAAACTCTTTTGTGGAGGTAGAACTTCAAGCTTCAATCTCTTCGAGCCACTCTCTCAAGCATCCTCTCCAAGATTTTTGCTCCAAAGCTCTTCTTTCTCTAGGATTTTTGAGCTCTCAAGTGTGTGTTTCCTCTCTAACTCTCCACACCTCAAATGGAGGCTTAAGGATATATTTAAGGGCCTCCAAGATGACCTAGGCTTGGTGGAATATCAATCATTCGATCAGATGGCATCAATAGTCCAGATTGGCTCTAAAAAGTTGCTAAAAATGCGCTTCCGGATGCTGTGTAGCGCCGCGGTGCTCCATGGCCAGCGATGCGGTGCTCTAGCCTCTAGAAGTTTGATTTCCAGGTAGCGTTGCGGTGCTACTATTATAGTGCTGCGGCACTCTCGGCTCTGGAACTCAGCACAACAACTTTTCTTTCTGCGGGCGCCATTTCTTCATTGTCGCTCCGTTTTACCTTATTTTTATTACGCTGCGTTCGTATCGGACTCAACTTTCATCCCAAATAGTTGAAATATCCATATTTGTCACTAATTTTTATTGATTCTTATTTATTCATAAGAACTACAAAAGTAAAGAAAAAACACATCAAACCAACATAAATGCTTGAGAACTTACAACTATTTGAGCTGAATGATACTTAATTTGTGAGTGAATTAATCACTTATCAAATATTTTTGTAACTTTCGGATTTTTAAAGCTCATTTAATGCTCAGGACCTCGAAACTGAATTCTGACTTCAGGTTTGGACTTGGTGAGGTCGAAAGACGAATTTTGATATAAAATATGATTATGTTTCAATGTTGCACGATAATCGAGACACGTTGCTCGTAAATAGTGTTGTTTTGCACGCCACGGGCCAGGTCCCGTATTGAAATCCACTTTTGACAAATTATATGTCTAATCTAGCATTTTTGGGTACTCTGAATTTAGTGGTGATCTCCATTTCTCAATATGAGACTCTGTTATAAAAGTCACTTTTTCAAGTGAGCTTACTGGGATTCCGAAACAACCGTTCGAGCACCCAAGTGACCAACGAGAATTTCTTCTAGTGTTGTTAGCTTGGTATAGCTACCATATTGAGATTGACATTTAATTATCTAGTTTTATACTTGTTTTGATTTATAATTAGATTATAATTAATTTATAAAAAATTGCGGTTTACGCAACGGTTTAATAAATTATGAAAACACATTGGATTAAACTTTATTAGATTATGTGGATTTTATTACATATTTTTAAATTGTGATTATGAGGTAATATATCGGTGTGTTGCCAATGTTACAGTACATCCTAGAATAATGCCAAGTAGTATTTTTTAAGTATTGTTTGATGAATATTTTGCACAGTTATTACATATCCTATTACATATTATACATACTAGAGGATCACACACTTGAGTTCCATTATCGCATCATGTTAGTTTAAATCGCTGACGAGTTGCTACAACACTAAGTGAAAGACTTAGGTCCATGTGCAGGTTTTTGGCTGGCGCACCGCCGGGTAGTATCAGGATGCTGGGTACCTTTAGTAAGGAATATTACAGGGCCGCGATAGAAGGATGAGAGCTCATTAATTTACATTAGTTGATATATGATATGTATAATCATGTGTTTCTAGTTTTAGTTTTGAATATGTGAATATTCTGGATATAATTATTTTATAAACTTTGTTTATGAATGGATTTAGAAAAAGGTATTAACCATACAGGTTGATAAAAATTGCATACACTCGAAAAGGTAATTGAATTTCTACCGAGTATATGAATGCTCACCCCCTTACTTCTCCTATTTTTGGGTATTAGTCTATTTGAGATAGTCATCCCGTTGGTCAGACAAGTTGCGGAGCTTGCACTTACATTCCTACTTCTTTTCCTAGGTGGGTGTTTATACTATGTTAACTTTCTTTCTTTGTTCAATTATTTAGCCATTATTTGGCCCAGATTGATAAATTTACTAAGTGGATGTATGAGGCTAGTTTTGTTATTAATTTGCGAACTTAAAACTTCGTGTGATTTTATGTAAATTATTTTGGACGTTGGACTAAAGTCTTCAGTTGAACCCAATTTACCAAAATTTATGATTTCTCAACAAGTATTCAAATGAGATAACAGGAAATTTTCTTGAACTATATGTGATATTTTTCTTAAGTAATTAAAAACTAATAAGAGTTTTTAGGGGTTATGAAATTTATAATGATTTGAGGACCAAAACGAGATTATCTAATACTTGATTTCTCCTGAGTTTTGTAAAATTAATATTTAATTATATCTTCTATTAAAATTACTATAAGTCACAATTTTGATTTTTCGGTCATGACAAGCATGATATGGGGATTTAGAGAGATAAAGATTGCGAATAATTGAGCTCTCAGGCTAATTTATTGAGTTGAGGCTACACTCTGTAAATTTATATTGAAGAGCTTAGTGTACAACGAAAGCCGTTACAACTAATACACTAGATTTATACAAGTGGAGCTTAAAGCTCGGACTCTAACAGAGTGCATTAACAAAACTCTTAACAATCTAACAAACACTTAACAGAGTTGACTAAAGTCAAAGCTTCTAGACACTTAGGCCGACGTGTCTTGTTATGTATTATCCCTACCCCTCCTCCAAAAAAAAAAAACGAGGTGGGGAAACTTCAACATTGAGTTTGCTCCTCATGTGAAGAAATTGAGCAACAGAGAGACCTTTTGTAAGGATATCTGTAATTTGATCTTGTGATAGAATATATCTGATTTCGAGCTGCTTCCTTAATACCATGTCCCAAGTAAAGTGTGTATCTATCTCAATATGCTTTATTCTAGCATAATTGACTGGATTAGCTGCCATTGAAGCCACTCCATGATTATCACTCCACACAACTAGACAGTATGGAAGTTGAACTCTAAGTTCAGCAAGTACTGATTGCAACCAGGTAATTTCTGCAGCAATATGAGCAAGAGCTATGTATTCTACTTCTATGCTAGATCGTGCCATAATATGTTGCTTCTTCGAGCTCTATGATAACAAACAATTGCCAAGAAACACACAATATGCTCATGTTAATCGTATGTTATTAGGTCAACTAGCCCAATCTGTATTAGCAAAGTCCACTAATCGAAGTTAAGAACTTGGTTTGAAGCTAAGACCATGAGTGATCGTACCCTTGAGGTATCTTAGAACTCTCTTACAAGTTTCCCAATGAGTGGTCAATGGATTAAGAAGAAACTGACTAAGCTTGCTCACTGTGTAAGAAATGTCTGGTCGTGTCACTATTAGATATTATAAGGCTCCTATTGTACTTCGATAAAGAGAAGGATTCATCATTGGCTCACCATCTGATTTAGACAGTGTTCTACCAGGGGTAGCTTGGTTAAAATTAGGTTTGGCATTCTCCATGTTAACTTTCTTTAAAAGTCAGTAATATATTTTAATTGAGACAAATAAATCCGAGTAAAATCTCTAAATGATTCTATTCTAAGAAAGTAATGAAGAGAAACCAATTCTTTAAGTGCAAACATGTGACTGAGATCTTTGATAAACTTTCCAATTAGGATAGAATCATTCCTAGTAACTAAAACATCGACATATACAAGGAATAAGATAAGAGTTGTACCAAAATTGTAAATGGACAAAAAGACATTTGACGTAGAATTCTAAAAACCCCATTTTAGCAAGGCTTCTCTTAGTCAATCAAACTAAGTCCTGGGTGTTTGTTTAAGCCCATAGAGTGCCTTTTTAAGAAGTTGAACATGATCTAGATTAGCAGAATCAACGAACCCTTCAGGTTGAGTCATATAGACTCCTTCTTGTAATACACCTTAACAACGCATTATTGACATCTAACTGCTTGATATCCTATTATATGTTTATGGCAAGAGTGAGGACAATTCTGATAGTGGGTGGTTTAATCACTGGACTGAAAGTCTCAGTGAAGTCAACTCCCAGAGTCTGATGAAACCCTTTAGCAATGAGTTGGGCTTTGTACTACTGAAGTAAGCCATGAGCATTAAACTTTGCTTTGAAGACCCATTTGTTCCCAACTATATTATATTGAGTTGATGGGGGAACTAATTCCCATGTCTAATTCCTCATAAGCGCTCTATATTCCTCTTCCATAGCTGCCTTCCAAAAGAGAACGGTAAGAGCTTGAGAGACATTACTTAGCTTAACAGGGCCAGATTGAACAAACAAAGGATGTCGTTAAGTATTAAGCCCTTTAGGCTTATAGATCCCATCCTTGGACCTAGTAATCATTGAGTGATTGTTGATGTTTGAGGTAGGAGCAACTGCTTGAGGAATAGAATCAAAAGTAACTGTTGGAGTGATAGGGTGCCCACGAGTATTTACTGAGTCTTGGGAAGAATTTACTGAGGCTGGGAAACGGGTCATGAGAGCACCAGATGTAGTATCAACAAAGATTGTAGGAGTAGAATTTTGATCTGAAATTAGACAAACAATGTCGCCTATAGAAAAATCTGTAGTATTAGATGTTGATGATATGGGATGCGAAGTAGCTGTAATACTAGGAGCATGAATAGCATCTTGAGATAAAATTAGTTTTAATTTATCACCAAACAACTCCTTATAAGGGAATTTCCTTTCATTAAAAATCACATGTCCACTAATATAGACTCTACCTGAGGAATACGAACACTTATAGCCTTTGTGTTTATCACTATATCCCAAAAAGAAGCATTTTGATCTTTTAAATTGGAGCTTATGTGCATTATAAGCCCTAAAACAAGCATATGCTTTCTTTCTGCTCTGTCGTTCTACTCATAGATATGTAGACATGGATGTTGAACTTTAACACGAAGACTGGCAAGACGTACGTGATGAATTTTATCACTATATCTCAAAAAACATGCGTGAT
This sequence comes from Trema orientale, assembly GCA_002914845.1. NCBI lineage: Eukaryota > Viridiplantae > Streptophyta > Magnoliopsida > Rosales > Cannabaceae > Trema > Trema orientale. The sequence continues at coordinate 1,431,637 of JXTC01000020.1, forward strand.
GAATTTTAATTGGGCAAAACTATACCTATGGATAGGTAAAAAAAATATATCTACTGGATTGGTACCCTATATATATATATATAAGAAATGCTAGCTATATTATCTTAATTTCACTACTTGACACGTGAATTTTACTATAATTTATTACTTTGTTGGATTATTAAAATGTTAAACTAGATGGTATAATCCACATGTCAAGTAATGAGATGGTAGAGTATAAAAGAGAATGCATTTAGTACTCATCATATATATATATATACATAATATGTATGATGGTCTATATTGATCAAAGTCAGTTGAAAATGGTGGTAAATCCTTCCTTATACAAGGGTTTAAACATACTAAACTGTTTTCCATATATTTGGACATGAAATGATTTAGCTATTGATGATTAATTTCTTAGAATAAAATTAAGAAATGACATTTTAGGTTAGTTATACATATATATTTGAATTAGAAAATTGACTCAATTATTACATCATATGGTACCGAATAATTGGTGTCTAATATATATATATATATATATATATAGAGACCGATTCGGTATGTATTTTTTTTAAACCTATCTATAAGTATTATATTACCCAATTAACACATCTTACATAATATATATATATATGGTTGCCAATCCAATAGATATTTTTTTTAACCTATGTATCGGTATATTTTTTTTAAGTCGTTAAATCATCATCTAACAGTAATACAATGGCTATAATGATGTGTATGAAAAGACATACATCATTAATGCTATTTCTCTTTCTTACTTTTACTATAAAAAGATATGCATGATAAATTTTAATTGGCCAAAATGATACCTATGTATAGGTTAAAAAAAAACAATACCTACTGGATTGGTGCCCTATATATATATATATGGGGACCAATCTATATAATTTTTTTAACTTATCTATAGGTATTGTTTTATCTAATTAAAACATTTTCATATCTTTTCGTGGTAAAAGAGAGAGAGAGAAGAAGAGAGAGCATTAACTAGAGTGTATTTAATACTTATTTTATCCAACTACTTAGATCATTATCGATAACAACTAAAAAAAATACACATAGATAGGTAAAAAAAATACCTATCGGATTGGGACCTTGTATATAAATATAAATATTTACAGTTTACTTTGCTTGTAAAAACATTGATTTTAATTAAAGTTATTTTGGTTATTTCATTAGATTAATGGATTAAAGTGAAATGAAATTTGAACTAGGGGTTAAAATGCAAAGTTAGAAGTCTTTTTTTCCCTATTTCAGATTTTCCAAGTGGCACATTTTCCTTAAATTTAATTAAATCCCTAAATTTCTTCCTCTTTCTCTCTATCTCTCACGTTCTCCCTCTCTTTTACATGTCAAACTCGATTTCTCCTCCAATCGTCGGCCATCAGTGTCGACCCAAGCCCGAACTCTGGCCAAAGCAGCTCCCTCACGACTGGACGAAGCAACACCGCCCTCCTCGTGTCGATTTCGCGCAACTCATTGACAGAATTCTGTGCGCAAATCTGCGGCTCTTCGTGGCCTATTTCGTCGTTTTGCCCCCATTCAACGTCGAGCACCACCATAGCCTATGAACCCAAGCCTCCCTCGACCTGGGTTGACCCTTCACCGTGTCTAATTTTCGGCGAATCAGCTTCATTGAGTGTTTGACCACTTTTGGCCCTTTTTATAACAAAATAGTGGCATTTATATAATTATTTTTGTGAACTTCAAGTGGTGATGGTGGAACCTTGTGAGATGATTGCATGGTTTAAGACATGATGATAATTTGTTGTTTTGTGTGAAATGGACAATTGGATTGTGAGAAAATCATATTTGAAAAATGTGGAATTTATGAAATTATTTCAGAAAGATTTTTGCAACTTTTTGGAATTAGTTGCTAATAAGGCCCAAATTTAGGCTCAAGACTTCTAAACTGAATTTGGACTTCGAATTTGGACTAAGTAAGGTTGAAAGACAAGTTTTGATATATAGCATCGATATGTTTTAAAGTAGCACGAAATCTAAGACGCAAGGCTCGGAGTTTTGCTTCGTTTTGCGTGCCACGGGCTGGGTTTTGGCCAGGACCCAAATTGATCGAGCTATATATCTAACCTAGCTATTTTGGACACTAGAAATTCAGTTGTGACGTCCGTTTCTCAATTTAAGACTTCTTTGGAAAACTCACCCCTCAAAGTGAACTTACTGGATTCCTAAAACGACCTCTCGAGTACCTAAGTAACCAACAGAAAATTCTACGATTGCTGATAGCTTGGCGTAGCTATCAAGGCGAGGTAGAGGTTGAATGAGCATGTTTTATATATTTTTTTCAAATGTGCAATATGACCTATTTATGAAAATTGTCGATTTTTATGAATTCAATTGATTTGATTAGATATTTGATGAATATATATAAAAACCCGGATTTTAAAAGGGTAAATTAGGAATTTCACCAATTTTGGGATTAAATAAGAGAGTGGTTTATTCGCAAAATTTCTTTGAAAATAGGGACTGAACTTCAATTATTGAGGACTAGATTGAAAGGAATTTGAAAAATTAGGGACTATTGTGCAATTTTTAAAAAATTGCATACCCCATAAAATAGGTCACGTGGCCTCCTCTTTTCTCTCCCTTTTATCTCTCTTCCTCACTTGACATCTCTCTGCTCTATCTCACTCTCGCTCACGACCGAAGGATCGAGGCCAGCCGAAGCTTGCCACCGGCCGCCGTCGAGCCTGGTCAATGACTGGCGAAGCCTCTCTGCGCCGCCACGAACTCGCCGCCAGAGAGCCACAATCGCTAGGAATGCCGATTTCAAGCTTCGAGTGTTTTGATTTTTTGGCGTCGTTTTGGACCCTTTTAACGCGTGTTCTTGGGCTGGTTGTATTTGTATCATCGAGAGGAATCTCCAGGTATCTATCTCGTGACTCCATTTTTCCAGGTTTGAAAGTTGCCATTTTTGAGTTATTTGAACTTGAGTTAGACTTTTTTATCGGACCGTTAAATTGTGTTTTTGATGTCATTTTTGGAATGTACTCAAGAAATGGAGAAGATTGATATATATATATTAACTATGTTTAGTGACCAGCACGAAAAAATGAAATTGGACGGCTAAGATTTACCTCGTTTTGCATGCTACCGATCCAGTTTCGGCCTTGACCCGAATTGGATGAATTATATGTCTAATCTAGCTATTTTTGGTGCTAGGAATTCAGTGAAGAGGTCTGTTTGTGGATTTGAAGTTCCGTTGAGAAGTTAGTTTTTCACAAGAGAGCGATCGAGGGCTTGGAATTAGTTCCCGACCCGCCGAACGATCGTCCAACGATACTTTGAAGTTCCAATAGCTTGGCATCGCTATTCTAGTGAGGTAGGGATTCGGTTACCTCTGTTTTATATCATTTTTAAATAAAACTTACATTCTACAATATATGATGACAAATGTGATTTTAGAACTATTTGAATAACTATGATGAAATTTGACTATATGGTATATATTGTCTTGCTCTGAGACTTTTCTGAGTCTAGGTTTTTTTTGGGTATATCACAACTAAGGTCGTTATGCTGCTCATTTTTCTATAAAACTTAGTATACTTATTTTATTGAAAAACCAGAGCATGATTATTTTCACACTTCATTTCTATATTATACTGTTATAGGATCATACATGAGCACTGTGTTAGTATCGTGGGTTTACAGTATGGTGCTGTGTACCCCGCCGTCGGTGTAAAGTCCGTAAACCTGTGCGGGATTTAATTTCTCTGACTACCTCCCCATTTGGCAGGCGTAGGCAATAGGATTTCCCCTCTAGGTTTGGTAGGTGACACATGGGTGTCCCTTCTGGGTATGGGCTTAGGTGTTAGGTAGGCTGTTAGGTACACTTAGTACCATTATCCCGGGTTTCCATTGATGAGAGGATAAGAGCTCATGGGTATGGGTTGATTTGTGTCATGTGCTTATGAATTGAATGGTTTTGATTAATACTATTATATATATACATATGGATTTCTGATATTTGACTATTATATATGTATCTTTTGAATTTAAACTAACTATGCAGGAACTTTCCATCACTAAAATATTTTTAATCGAGATAACTACTTTTCTACTGGGTATTTTGTACTCACCCCCTACTTTCCTTCCTCTGGTGGTGTTCAGTGCGACTTTGGTGATCAAGAGGATTAAGAGACTATCTTGACTATAGTTTGTTGTCTTGGTAATGCTAAAAGCTTGATGTTGTTGTGATGTTTGGATTGTTTGGATTTTCATTTAGCATTGAACCAAGATTACTACTTTCTATTAAGTCTGTGAACTTTATGTATGCCATTTTGGTATTTGATATTTGTTGTGGGTGATGATGATGTTTGGACTTAAATTTTATTTATGTTTTTTTTTTATTATTATTCGGTCTATGTTTAATGGTGTATACGAACTGTGGGAGAGGTTCACAGGATGAAATTTTAAATATTTTATTTAAATAGACTCTTTTATAAAATTAAAACTTTTAATATCTTTTAAAAATAAATCAAGGAATTTCCTATCTTAGTGAAATTTCCTTTCTGCCACTGGCCTAGGTTTTGGGTTGTAACAATATACGAACTATTGAGGCCTATTTAATTGTTCTGGGACTGGATTTTATAGTTTTTATGCAAGTTTCAAAATTGTGGTTTTGGAAAAATACAGCCATTATGTTGCCCAATTTTCAATAAATCCCAGAATAATACCAAATGAGTTTTAAAGCATGATTTTTTTGATATATTTGATGTATGGTTCTTACACACTATATGACATGTGCTACCTACCATAGGATCACACACTTGAGTTCCATTTTTGCATCATGGTATTTTAGATTGCTGACGAGTTGATGCAGCGCTAGGTGAGAGACCTAGGCCCCTACGCAAGTTTTACTGACACACCTCTGGGTAGAGGTGTCAAAACGGCGGCCGGCCCGCCCAAAGCGGGCTTGGAGGAAGAACGGGCCGGTCCATCTAAGAAAGCGGGCCGGACCGGGCCCGGCCTGAAATTTTGAAATGTAACCCAACCCGGCCTGTAGGCCCTTCGGGCTCCCCGGAACGGGCCGGCCCGTGCCGGCCTGTTCTTGGCCCAATTTTAAAAATTTTATAAAAAATCCAAAAAAAAATGAGATTATTATTTGTATAATTAGTTTAAAATATTAAAATAAAATTTATAAAAAAATAAATAATATGTTATATTTTTTTCCTATTGATAAAAGTTTAAAAATAATTAAATAAGCTAAAAGTATATAAGTAGAATAGTTGATAAAAAAAAATTTTGAGTATTGAAAAATTATTTAGAATTAGATTGAAATTTGAAAGATTAGATTAAAATTTGAAAGTGTGAAAAAAAAAGAGTGAGGAAATGTATATTTATAAGTATTAGAAAAAATTTGTGCTTAAATTTATTTTTAAAAAATTTTAAAAATAAAAAAATTATTTTTTACGAGCGGGCCGGGCGGGCTTGATTGGCGGGCCGGGCCGGGCCGGCCCGGTGGGCCTAAACATATAGCTCAAACCGACCCTAACCTAAGGCCGGGCCAGGCCGGCCCATTTGGTCCGGCCTATTTTGACACCTTACCTTCGGGTAGTGACAGGATGCTGGATACCTCTAATAAAAGGGTATTACAGGGCCCTGATGGGAGGATGAGAGCTCATTCATATACTTGGTTGATTTATGATATGTACAATTATGTGGCTTTAGTTTTGGTTCTGAATATGTGACTACTCTTGATCTCGAATATTTTGTAAACTTGGTTTATAAATGGATTTGGAAAGGCATTAATTATGCAAGTTCGAAATGTTGCATTTATTCCAAAGAGGTAATTGAATTTCTACTGATCGTGTGAATGCTCACCCTCTATCTTTTCCCTTCTCAGGTGGTGTGCAATGTGACTTAAGCAACTCTGGAGTGGAGTGATTAGGAAAGGAAAGTTGTTCTAGTTTAGTAGTTAGTAACTACTTAGTAATATTTATGTTAGATTTGTAACAACACTTTCAGGCTCATATCATGGATTTAGTCTGTACTACTTATTATGCCTACTTGTGATGATGATGATGATGCATGAATATGTTTTATGAATATTATTAATAATATATGTCTAGTGGAGATCACAAAACTATAATTTGGATTATTTTCATAAACTTTTATAAAAATGTCATTTTGAAACTAGTTATCGTTTTTCTGAAAAATTAAAGTTTCTATATTTTTCTAAAACAACTTATGAATTTCTATTTGTGAAATTGCACTTCCGCTATTAGCCCGAGTTTTGGGTCATAACATTGCCGAACTACTGGAGATAATAATATATCAATTTCGATATTGTACTATCATTACATTGATGTTTCAGTTGAATATAAGCTGAAGATTCTCAAGACTTTCGTTAAAGAAAATCCCACTTTACTGCTAGCTAGAAAAATTTGAGGACGCGTAAATGAAAACTAATGATCCAAGTAATTAGACTTCCTCTTAAATTGCATATTATATATATATATATATATCAGTTTCAATATTGTATGGTATACTAGACTGATTATGACATTGATGTTTCAGTTCAATTAAACAGAAGATTCTTATGACTTCTTGTAAAGAAAGGCGCCCCACTATGCTGCTACAGAAGAATTTGAGGTGCGTGCGCGTAAAATGTTTACTTATAATTATATAAAAGGAGAGTAACCTTCCTCATACGACTCTCTTTTCTCAATTCATTGTTAAACAACGTAATGACCGAAAGTGCTTCCTCATTTTCCTCATAAATTTTCACTCTTAATTTCTTGTCTCCTGTTCCTTTTGGTCATCACGTTGTCATGCCAAGAAAATTCTAGTTGATGATCAAGTAGAGTAATTTATATAACAAAGAAAAAAAGAATTTTACTTTGGCTTTTAGCTAGATTTCATTATTACTACATGTCTACAATTGTTTCAAGTAAAACATATTTGAATATTTTTTATATATAAAAGAAAAGGATAGGGAACCAACCAAGTTTGAACAACTACTCAAAAGCTAGTGAGAGGGGACAAGGCTTTGTCCAATCAAATTAAAGGGCGGCTGAAAGCAGATGGTGACTCGGATACGTGACAAATAAAGTCTGAGCTTGGTTGAAATTTTTGAAGCTTTTGTTTTCAAAACCGTGTGCAGAGAGAGTAAATTATCTCGGTGTTTTGGAGTCAATGTTTGACGAAGAAATTCGTCATAAAGGAAGGTGATTGGATATATGAATTACGTCTAGAAAATTTTATATATGAAAAACATGGAAATCCTACAAATATTTCTACCAACACAACTGGGACAGAATATATCAAACTTATCTATATCTGTTAGAAATTGAATTAATAACGCTTATTCTAAGCTGGATCCACCCATTAAAGGATAACATAAACTTAATTATAAAATATGCTAAAACTATCTTTACTTTTTTTTGGGTATTTAATTTAAATAATAAAATCATACGACTTAAAATTAAGGCGATAGTTGATGACTAGAATAAAAATAACCATATACGAATAAATATTAAATTATGATGTTTTAGAGTACATGTCAGCTAATCATTTATGTGATAGTGTGATGCCACAAATTCAATTCAATTTATGAAAATTCAGGAAAAAAATTAAAATAAAAAAAATTGTCAAAATGTTAAAACTAATTTTAATTTAACTAATTTTTGTCTCCAAGAAGTAGGCTTCGATTCTACCGACATAGGAGGTTTCGTATCAAGTTACAAAAAATAGAAAAAAAAATATAAAATAACAATAATGACTTTTGTATATAAGCTAATTAGCTATCTAGGTAAGCTTAATGAGAGTGACGATGTCAAGATGATGTCGTACGGTAGTGCTGAACGACTTTTCGACCGCTATTTCGTGCAACTTTCCTCCCGTCCTAACGTTTAACTTTATCTTCATCTCTTTTATTATAATATCTATCCCTTCCTTCATATGTTCCCTTATAAATACCACACTCCTCTCTGAGTTTTCCTTTCAATAACGGAAAGGTTAAATTAAAGCAAAACATTTTCAGAGAGAGAGAGAGAGAGAAATTAGAGAGAGATTAGGTAATATTTGCAGGGTTCATTGACAATGGAGTCAACATGGCTTAAAAATTCTCTAGATCTCAATCTTAATCCATTTCAGCATGTGGTCGAAGTTCCCGTGAGTACAACTTATTATAGAATTAGTTTCTTGTTTATTAGTTGATGATCTTTTTTTTTTCTCTCTTTTCACTATACCCACATACATATACATATATGTACCATGTCATATATATCTATATATATATATATATATATATATATATATATCTATATCTGGACGTACGTACTGTTTTGTACTCTTTAAACTCATGTTCATTGGCAAATTTTTTGAATCAGAAGAGAGAGTTGGAAGGGGATTCCGTTAATTTCGTTGGGAAATTAGTTGTGAAAGAAGAGGTGAGTGATCCATGGTCATTACTGAGTCTTTCAAATTCAATTTCATTATGAAGACGATTAGCAATGAATAATATTGTTTTCTCTTGGTCAAACTTTTCTTAAGAGGTCCACGCTCCACGGTTTAGTATAACACAAGCTAGGAATTAAATTAGTTATATACTATCAGTTTTCTTCTTGCTTGTTCCCCTTACTAGGCTTGGTTTTGTACCACAATTAAATAAAATCAAAGTGTTTCAGTGTTAATCCAACGATCATATTATGAATGCCACTTATTTTGTAGATTTGTAATTGTATATCCATCACAAACAAATTTCAAAGAACATAATTATAATTTGCACGGAAAACTACTACTTTCTCAGTGAAATTAATTAAATTAGCCTATTTTGTTATATGTTTTATTTTAGATTTCTCAAAAAGCTGTTTTTTTTTTTTTTGGTCTAATGTCTAATATTGCATATATTTATATACTTCAATTTCACGTTCCAAATCTAGCCAGGTAGCTCATAAATACTAAAATCATGTTATATCATATGCAGGATGGTCATCATGTAATGGCTGAAGAGCTAAGTAGGATAAGCTCCGAGAACAGGAAGCTCACTGAAATGCTAACTATCATGTGCAAGAATTACAACGCTCTGCGAAGCGAATTGATGGAGTTAAAGAACAAGAACTCGGAAAACGAACTAGTCTCCTTAACACCGCGGAAGCGAAAGGCGGACAGTGAAGACAACGACAATGGACTAATCAATGGAAGCAACGTTAATGAGTGCAGCTCCAGCGATGAAGAGTACTCGTATAAATTGCCAAAGGAAATTAAGTCCAAGATTTCAACGGTTTATGTACAAACCGATTCTTCTGATAAGACCCTAGTAAGCTTCATTCTAAACGTGCAAACACGTTTTCAATTAATTAATTTTTCACTATTCCCAGTTACAGCCTGTCTAGCTAAGACCTATATAGACTTCTTTTTTTTTTTTTTCCTTTTGAAAGTTTTTATTAAACTTTATAAGTAATTAGAATATAGTTTTATTTATGATTTTATTGATTTGTCATAATGTAGCTTGTAAAGGATGGATATCAATGGAGGAAATATGGTCAAAAGGTCACTAGGGATAACCCTTCTCCCAGAGCTTATTTTAAGTGTTCTTTTGCACCAATCTGCCCAGTTAAAAAGAAGGTACGTAACACCAAATTAAGCTTTTCGATCAACTTCTTTTTAAAAAATTATATATATATTATATAAACCTTTTGGATCAAAGTCCAAGAAAAGATTTAATATTGGTGATCGTAATATTAATCATATGATCATGTTAATTATTTTCAGGTGCAAAGAAGTGCTGAAGACCCATCTCTCTTGGTGGTTACTTACGAAGGAGAGCACTGCCATAGCCACACCGGCCCAATCCAACATGGTTCATTAATTCTCCCCATTTCAGCAGCCATGAGATCCTTAGGTTCAACTGTAACCCTAGATTTGGTCCGACAGGCCGGTTCGAACGAGAGTCCAAAAATGGCACCGGTTCAGCAGGGAACTGATCAAGCACCTGTTTTGCAACAATTCTTGGTCCAACAAATGGCTTCTTCCTTGACAAGGGATCCCAATTTCACAGCGGCACTAGCTGCTGCTATCTCAGGAAGAATCTTTGACAATACTAGGGCTGAAAAGGGTTAAAATAGTTACTATAATTATTTTCTTTTTGTTTTTCTTTCTTTTATATATAGAAAGGAAGAAAAATAAAAAGAAAAAAAAATGTTGCTACCGATCGAGAGACGATTAGTTGTGTGTTTTGGCTTTTGTTATTGGGCTCGAGGTTGTAGAGTGTTATTAGCTACTAGCTAGATATATATAGAGATCGCTGTAAATAAAATTTTGGTCAGACAATTAATTCTACTGCTTTCGGAGAGTTTTGTAATTAATTAGCTCTATCGGTGCAAATATATATTAGAAAAAAGTACTCAATAAAATCACGTAGCCAAGAGCATGCCAAGCTCTCGGTTGAATATATGATATGGTCTTTTGAAGGAGCGTAAAGTCACAATTTGAAAATTTCTCTTTATGTGAGGAAGTATTATTTTACGTGTGAGAGAAGCGTAACATTGTACAAGGACTAAGGGATAGAATTTGATAAGGTCGGCCGCTTTTTTTTTTAATATTATTATTACTACTATTCGCTTAATTAACATTATTACATATATAACAAAAACTATATCGAGTTTGAAAAACTAATGTTTCACAAAACATATACCAACAATTATTCTAAATATTATGTAGATATATGGTGTATTTGTATATTGGTATCCCACCCAAATTTTATAATAATTTTTTTTATATTAGTGGTGGACCACAAATTTTTTTAAAACTCTCTCTTTCCTTCTTTTCTTCCCCCCTTCTTTTTACATTCCCCCATGCACGACCGCCGATGCAAGCCACCACTGCACAAGCTGCTCTGATCGACGATGATCCGCCCCACCTACCCAAAATGACGTGCTGTTGCGAGCTGAGTCATTCACCACCGTTGCAGTGTCACTGAAGCTCCCCATCGCCGGGCACGGAACATTGACTTTTAATTTAACTATTAGATCATAAAATAAATGTCATATTTGTAATTTACTCATGAAAATATGATAAATAAGATATATATATTAATTATGTTTGGTGATGGACACGAAAAACGAGATCAGACGACTCTGATTTTGCCTCGTTTTGCGTGTCACAGAGTTGGGTTTAAGCCCGAGCCCTAATTGGTCAAGTTCTATATCTAATCTAGCTAATTTGGGTGCTAGAAATTCAGTGATAAGGTATATTTTTCAATTTGAGGCTCCATTAGAAAAACAGCATTTCAAAGCGAGCGACTAAGGGTTCGAAAACGATCCCTGACCCTCAAATGGCTGGAATAAAACTTGTGGTCATCAAATAGATGGTTGAAAATCACTTGTGTCATAAACATTCGACATTACAGAAATTAGACGGTATTCAATGCATCTGTGAAGACTTAAATAATATTTACTCGCTTGAGAAGGTGTTTTACATTGGTTTGGAACGATTGAACCTTTGGAAAATGAATTTAATTGGATTTCTATAAAATTGTTGACTATTTTGCTGACCATGCAGGAACTTGAAAGTAAGTATTTTTATACTAGTTAAAAACCTGTAATTTAATCTCTACTGAGCATTCACATGCTCACCCCCTACTTCTTTCCACTTTCAGGTGTTGAATTGTTTGTGGTAATTGTTCTGAAGGCTTGACAAGCATGTTTGGCATTTGCTTGTAGTTTCATATCTCTTCCTTGGTTGGTTCCTACTCTATGTCTCTTTTCCTTTCCTATGTCAAATTGTTTAGCCAAGAATATTAGTGTATTTACTAAGTGGATATATTAGTATTAGGATGGTTTTGTTACTAATTGAGTACATAGAACTACAAATGATTTTATGTAATCTATTTTGAACATTGGACTAAAGACTTTAATTGAACTCATTTTACCGAAATTTGTGATTTGTTAATAAGTTTCCAAATGAATCAATTAGAAATCTTCCTAAACTCTAATGAACGTTTTCTTGAATAACCAAAAACTAATGAAAGGTTTTCTTTATTAAGAAATTGATAATAATTTGAGGATCAAAAATGAAAATTTCAAATATTTGATTTTCTGAAATTTGAAAAATCACTGTTTATAATTGAATTCACGTAAAATTACTAAAAAATACAGTCTTGAATTTCCGATGGTGACAAATATTCTGTATAATTATCTAAAAGGTATAATTGGTCCCAGCAACGAGTAATAATATATAATATCGAAAGATATATGACCCAACGGGGGATTAAGATTGTGGCCCTTTATGACAAACTGGATAGAATCAACGATCATGGGAGCTGCATGGTGCTGGTACAATGGACCCTTGGAGTATTGCCATGAGTCTATACGGCATGACACGTATACATAGTGTAGACAAAGCCGAAAAAGTTGACTGTAGAATTAATTGTGATATGGCGTTTCTATTGTATGCATCTGACCAATAACTATGCAATACAAACAGTAATATTAAATTGTGATGTATAGCCATTAGAGACAAATTAAGAAAAAATAATCAAATGTTTCTGTGATGACAATGGAAGACTTATAAGTTGCATGATGAATTAATACTATATATTTATCAGTCAAGGTCTTGACTCTTGACTAATAATTTGGTCTTTCTTTCTTTCTAACGACAAAATAACAAAGAAAAACATTACACGTGATGATGACAATCATTAATGGCGCTGCAGTCAAGGTTTGGTAACGGGTAATTATACTTAGACGTCTGCATTTCGTTAAATAGGCAATTGTGGACTCAGATCGTCTGTCCAAAAGACTGTACGTACCCATTTTATTGTTCTAAAAAAATGTCGTCACATCATCTCTTAACGAAAACAAAATAAATAAATAAATAAAGATTACAATATAGCATCATTTGAGTGAACATATATCGTGTAACTTTATTCCTCTTTGCAAAAAAAACCAAAAATGAATCGCTTGTAGGACTGTCTTTAATCACTATCGAGTTTCTCAATGCTTACCAAGGATTTGAGTTCATCTGTGGATATATAACTCACTCCCATTTTCAATGGACTAGAAGAATTTGGAGATATTGGTAATTAATTTTTGTTTTATAACGAAAAATCATCATACTAGAGAAAAATATAAAAGAAAGTTGGAAGCGTCCCAATTATATCGACATGATCTGTCCTTCCCTTGCTACACTATAGAGAAAAACCTAAACTTATTCAAAAACAGAAATAACAACAGTGAAATTTAAGTACCATACATAGATTCAATATATATATATATATGGGCACCAATCCAGTAGGTATTTTTTTTTTTTACCTATGCATAGGTATCAATTAGGCCAATAAAAAATTTTTTCGCACATTTTTTTATATTAAAAAGTAAGAGAGAGAAAAAACATTAATGATGCACGTCTTTTCATGCATCTCATTTTAGTCGTTAGATCATTGTTAGATGATGATCTAACGGCTAGAAAAAAAATACCTACACATAGGTAAAAAAAAAAATATCTACCGGATTGACAACCTATATATATATATTGTTATGTAATTATATAGACCTATATATATCAGGGACGGATTCAGAAATTTTTGTGAGTGAGGAGCTTAAATTTTAACATTTAAAAAAAAATCAATAGCTATGAAATACTACCATTGTCCTAGTGGGTTTTTATGCTTTGAAACTATTGTATAATAATTTAATATCGAGTTATTACTGAAAATCTCTTTCTCAATTTATATAAACCATAAATTGCCATCCATTCATTGAGCTCTCATTCAATTATTATTATTTTTTTCTTAGTCAGTTTAAGACTTCTTTTTTCTTAAAAAAAAAAAAAAAAAAAAAAAAAAAAAACTAAATTTAAGTTTTGAGACAGTGTTGGCCCCTCAAAATTTATCAAAAAACAAAACTTCTTTTTCTTTAAAAAAAAAAACTAAACTAATGTATACAAGTTAGTCATATAGTTGTATATATAGTTCTAGGATTGATAAATTTTTAAGTGAAAGCTTAAATAATTAGTTAGAAGTACTTTTTTAAGGATTTATTTTATCAGAAACCTCTATCTATGTGTGTGCATAAATATATATATGGATAATGCTTGAGGTACCAAATTTTTAATACCAACACACGTGGCATGTGATTTGTCACCACTCAATTGGTGATAATATTTACTCAATTTGTGGTAAGTTTTAACACACTAATTAGATAGTGACAACATACATGCCACATGTGTTGATACAAAAAATTTGGTACAAAAGTTGGGGATATGTAGTGTTATCCAATATATATATATATAGGGCACTAATCCAGTGGGTATTTTTTTTCTTTTACCTATACATAGGTATCAATTTGACCAATAAAAATTTATTATGCACATTTTTTATAGTAAAAATAAGAGAAAGAAATAACATTAATAATGCACGTTTTTTCATGCATCTCGTTATAGCCGTTGGATCATCATTAGATGATGATCCAACGGCTAAAAAAATACCTACACATAGGTAAAAAAAAAAAAATACCTACTGGATTGGCAACCATATATATATATATATGTGTGTGTGTAAATTTTAAAATTCAGTGGAGCTTTAAGCCCCCACTAGCCCTTATTAGATCCCCCACGGGCTAGAATGTGTTTACAAGAGTAAGCGTGTATATATATATATATATATATAAGGCACTAATTCAATAGATTTTTTATAAAAAAAAATTATTTATTTATAGGTATTGTTTTATCCAAGTAAATTCATCTTCTACCTTTTTTCATGCTAAAAAGATAGAAAGAAAAAGCATTAAATAGTATATTTTTTTTCGATTACTTAATTTATTATAATCATGATGATAATCCAATGGTTAAAAACAAAATATTATATAGATAAGTTAAAAAAATATCATAGGACTTATATTATATATATATTCAAATAATTAGGAGATATTAACTAAAATTTATTACTTTCTATATATATATATGGAGGACTTCTCATATAAACGAGGTAGCTAGGATTTATTAAAAAAAGAAAAACAATTAAAGAACTTAATTTGAATAATTGATTGACCGTAAAAATTAGCTCAGAATCAACAGTTCATTTTATTGGATTTATCCAATTGTCCGTTCTAATGCTCCATCGAAGTAGAGAAAAACCATGCGTTACAAAAAATAAAAAATAAATATAAAAAATCAAATCGAGGTTAATTAACTTATAATGGGTTTTCTTAATTATATTAAAAAAAAAAAACTTATAATGGGTTCAGGCCCAATGGCATTCACACGTGGTTATGAACTAAAGGAGCGTGACAGGCAAATATAACCAGCAGGTGAGACGAAAATGACAATTGATCGTATATTCTCCAAGTGGCAAATCCATACATATGATTGGATGGGTTAGGAAGATGGAAGCTTCTGGGAATAAGGCATGTGGGGTTTAAGTGGTTTTCAGTTTTGACTTTCAAGGACAATTGACTTGGATTCTTTTACCAAGACTTTTTGTTTCTTTTGTCTGCCTTGGTTCCGTTCCGCCCCGCCCACCATATTACTTGTTTCTTTTTTTTTCCCCCTTAAAATTTAAAATTTACTGCACCTTTTTTTATATTCAGAAAAAAAAATACTATTTGAGTTATCTATTCTCAATTTAAATATGTATATGAGAGATTCACTAAATTTATTTCCTAAAATGTGTAAATAAGAACACGTTAAGAGTACTGCTAGACATACATTGATGTATCAATAATTTTAACCACCCATAATTTTTGAAATAGAATCTCACTGTATATGTGAGTGGCTCAAAACACATGTCCTATCATTATGAGTGTTTTGTGTGTATATTATGTAAAATCTAGTATTACTAACACCTTAATGCATAAAAAAAAGTACTTTATTCTTATTCTCATTCAATTTATTACGGATCGGTAAATATAGTCTTCTTAGATTATAATAACTCTCGCTTTTTTTCTCTTCTTTTCTTTCTTCTTCTAACTTATATCGAAGAAGTTATTTTCTTCTTCTAACCCACTGAACCCACTAGAAAAGGAGATCTTTTGGATTTCTCTCCTATGTCGTATTTCATTTTCTTCGTTTTGTTTTTTGGTTTTATCTTTAAATAGTCCATTCATTCAAGAAGGTATAAAGAGCTGGTTTGGGATGACTTTTACGTCTCCAATTTAAAGTATTGGAAGATCCTCCTAAGAAAGCTAATGGGTTCATATTTCAGTAAAAAAATCTTATGAGATTTCATCCAAACACCTATAAAAGTAACTTTTGGACATTAAAATATCTTTGAAAGTTATGTCAAACAGGCCCTAACTCTTCCTAGATATAGATTTGTAGTGGTTAATTTTTTTAAGATTTCTTTTATATTTTTTGTCATTTTAATCCATATCTAATTTACGTGGATATTATATTTTGGGTAGGTCTATTGCCACTCTTTATTTTTCTCTTTTGACCTCTCAATAACTAATTTTTAAAGGTCAAAGATAACTTCATATAAAATGATACAAATGGATACAAATAATATTAAATAATTAGAATATTCTTCTTAACTGGATTGTTTTTTCATCACACACTCCCTTAAACACAATTGACAAAACAAATCATCAAAAATAATCTTAAACAATAAAAATACTTTTAGTTAAATTAAGTTTTTATGGTGATAGACGAATATATTATAAACTCAAAATTCTAATGATCTTTCTCTCAAAAACCCTAAAAGATAATTCAAAAACTCTAATTATCTTTCCCTAATTCTCGAGAACTCTAAACATAATTCAAAAATCTCCCTCCTCTAATTCTCAAGAACTCTTAAAAAAATGATTTAATATCTCTAACTATCTCTAGATTTCAAGAACCCTAAAAATGATTTAGGAACTCTAATCCTCTCTCCAATTTTCAAGAACCCTAAAAATAATTATCAAAATATCTTGATTATTAGACAATCAAAGTAAAAGATTGAAGAAGAAGAAGTCAAAGAAATGAGTAATTTTCAAAAGGAATGAGCATTAAAATATTATTTGAATTTTTTATTGATGACTAGTTTTAAAAGTGGTGTGTTAAGAAATGTTCAATTTTAAATTTTGAGGAGAAGTCTGCTTACAAAAGGGTGAGAAGAAGGAAAGAAAGGGAAAAAAAAAAGGTTGGCAATAGAGCCATCTTTATATTTTTTATCTTTTTAATATAGAGTTTTGATCACTACAACAAAGAGGTAATAGAACGACGACTCTAAAGTGGCGACAAATACTATAGGTCAGATCTAAAGTGGCGACAAATTACATTGTCGCCGCTTTAGCATATTTATATTTTCGGAGAAATAAAAAAGACTAAATGTCGCCGCTTTAGATGACCGCGCCAAAATTTTCCTCCAAAAAGTCTAAAGCGGTGACATTTGTTATCACTTTAGAAGGAATACGCCAACTGGCACCACTTTCGGGAAATGTGTAAAAATATTTGCTCTAAAGCGGCCACAATAGTCGTCGCTTTAGATTTATCTATTATAAATAAATTAAAATAATTATAATAAATGTAAAAGATGAAAAAAAAAATTAAGAAATTGGATTTAAAGCGGGGACATTTGTCCCCAAATGTCTCCATTTTAGATTAAATATTTAAAACGTTCGCCGCTTCAAGTTTTGATTTTAAAGCGGCAACAATTGTCGCCGCTTTAGATATTTCACGAAAATTTAGGCAGTCAAACTGCCCGCCATAAGTTTTTTGAGCTTTAAATAAAATATGCGTTTCATTTAAAGCGGCAACAATTTGTCTAAAGCGGCGACAATAGTTGCCACTTTAGATGATCGGTTTCTGTACCCAGAAACTGATCGTTGATAACTCTATGAAAATAGAGTTATTAGGTTCGTTTTTAGTCTTAGATTAGTTGTTTTGAAGAAATAAAAGGTTTAGACTAGGTGTTTTTGCTTACTTTATTTTAGCTTTTCTCATCTTTGGTTTCAAGATTTAACGTAGTTAATTTCTATTAATTTCTAGTACAAATTGCTGAATTTTGGACTTGAGTACTGCAGCATTTAATTGGCAACCTCTTGGAAGAGAAGTTGAACTTAAGTCAAAGTTGGAAGTAACTTTGCTGCAGCAACGTGCCAGAGCAATGTTGAACAGCAGATTCCTTTTTCCAACTGGCATCTATTTCGTACAGCTAGTGCTGACAGCTAATATTAAATACCAGCTAAGGGAAAATGAAGCAAAGTGGTCCTCACTCCTTTATTTGGCTGACACGTGTGCTAGGGTACTTCACTTACCCTAATATAAAAGGAAAAGTGTACTGTAGAAAGAGGAGAGAGCTTGGCGGCTGAGCTAAGAGAAAAATACGAAAAAAGAAAGAAAGGGAAGAAAAACAGTACAGGGAAGGAAGGACGAAGAAGAGGAAGTACTAGCTGCAGCGAAGAGCAAAAATCACCATCATCTAGCTAGACTTTTCCTTACTTCTTTCAATCTTCTTTGTATTTAATTTCTTTTCCTTTTCTTAAACTTTCTGTAATTAATGGGGTATTTAGAACTGCTAATTTTTAAGCCCCAGAACATGAGCTAAGTTTCTTTAGCTGGGATATTGATGAATCTAAAATTGTAATGACAGATTAATTGTTGTTTTGAATGTTTATGGTAATTTCCTCTTGTTCATTCAAGTGAGCTTCATTATTATTTCCTTTTATTGCTTGGCCATCAATATTTAGGATAAACAAATTAGGATTAATTCTGGAAAGGTTAATCTTAGTTGGATCTAGCTTGAATGATGCATGTTTCAATTATCTCCTTAGTAGATCTTTGAATTAGTAATGGTATAGGAATATATTATTACCATGCAAACCCATTGGAATTTGATACTATAAATGGCGTTTTGAGAACTGGGTAAGCATAGGAATATGTTAAATCTGGTCTGAAAAACTTTAAAAATAATAAACTCGGAAGATTATTATGTGAAGATTGACATTTTCGGTTACTGGAGAGATTTTGCTATAGGCGTTGCGGCAGCAATTAAACCTAGATTTGCAATTAAGGAGGATTCAATATTCCCAGTTTAATCCCACCACTGATTCACAATCACTTGATTAGATCGTGCTATTTTCTACTTAATATTTACATTTCTTTTGCATCCTTTTATTTTTACTATTTTATTGCAAATCTTTATTTCTCATTCCTTAAACCAATTTGTTTGACATTTAGTTTTTACAATCAATTTTAGTAATCAATCCCTGTGGAGACGATACTTAACTTACTACTATATTACTTGTTCGACACGTGTACTTGCGTAGCTATTATAAAATCAGCAACAAGTTTTTGGCGCCGTTGCTGGGGATTGAGATAACTAAAGTTACTTGTAGAAGCTATTTTGTATTTCTTGCCTTTATCTTCTCTTTATTTGTTTAAGTGTCTGTGCTTGCAGGAATTTATACTTGTATATGAATAATCAGCGAGATCAAGAGTTAGTGCCCTTAGATCCTGAGATAGAAAGAACATTTCGAGCAAGAAGAAGGGAGCAACAACAAGGGTTAGCTGATATTGAAGGAATGACTGAAGCTGCTGGTGCTAATAATGCTGCAGCAATGGCAGATGACAGAGACAGAGCAATCCGAGAGTATGCTGTTCCTATACTCAATGGGTTGAATCCTGGCATTGTTAGGCCCGAGATTCAAGCACCTCAGTTTGAATTGAAGCCGGTCATGTTTCAAATGCTCCAAACTGTGGGGCAATTCAGTGGGGTACCAATAGAGGATCCACATCTTCACTTACGGTTGTTCATTGAAGTGTGTGATTCCTTCAAGCTACAAGGAGTTACAGATGAAGATTTAAGGCTAAAACTCTTCCCATACTCTTTACGAGATAGAGCAAGAGTATGATTAAACTCTATACCCCCGGATTCGGTGGCCACATGGAACAACCTAGCGGAAAATTCTTGATGAAATACTTTCCACCAACAAAAAATGCCAAACTCCGCAACGATATTACTTCATTTCAGCAGCTTGATATTACTTCATTTCAGCAGCTTGATGGAGAATCATTATATGAATCATGGGAGCGTTTCAAGGAGTTGTTGAGAAAGTGCCCACACCATGGAATCCCGCATTGGATTCAAATGGAGACATTTTACAATGATCTCAATGCACATACATGGTCAATGGTGGATGCATCGGCTAATGGTGCTCTTTTGGCAAAGTCTTATAATGATGCCTACGAAATTTTGGAGCGGATGACCAACAATAACTATCAATGGCCGACTGAAAGAATGGCTACAGGAAGGCGTGTTGCTGGAATTTATGATGTAGATGCAATTACAGCGTTGACAACCCAAGTTTCGTCGCTGTCCAATATTCTGAAATTTATGAATATAGCTGCTGGAGCAACTGCAGAGCAATCTGCTGCAGTATCTTGTGTTTATTGTGGAAAAGGACATTTATTTGACAGCTGCCCATCTAACCCTGCTTCGGTGTGTTATGTTGGGAATTTCAACAAGAAACAATCCGTTTTCTAGCACTTACAACCAGGGACGGAGGTAGCATCCTATTTTTTCATGGAGCAATCAAGGGGTTAATCCATATCCAACTCCGAATAGACCAGCCCACCCTCCTGGTTTCTAACAGCATCTGCCACAGCAATAACAGTACCAGAAACAGCAACATTCAGAGCAATCCAGCTCAATGGAAACATTATTGAAAGAATACATGGCAAAGAATGATGCCATAATTTAGAACCAATCCGCCATAATTCAGAGTCAAGCGGCTTCACTCAGAAACTTGGAGAATCAAATGGGGCAGTTAGCTAATGCCCTGAACAGCAAGCCCCAAGATTCTTTGCCAAGTGATACAGAAAATCCAAGGTGAGATGGTAAAGAACATTGCAAAGCAATCTCTTTAAGGAGCGGAAAAGAGCTGGAAAGGCCTGTGTTAAGGCCTAAACAACCAAGAGAGCCCTCTTCAATCCAAGGAGAAGAGGAGAAGGAAGATAGAGTGGAAAAAGTAGCAAAGCAGGTTGCTGAAAAAGAGAACTCTGCTGCAGCAAAACTGCCCAGAAAAGCATAATGACACACCACCACTACCTTTTCCTCAACGATTTCAAATGCAGCAGCAAGACAAGCAGTTTAATAAATTTTTACATGTTTTAAAGCAGCTGCATATCAACATACCATTGGTGGAAGCCTTAGAACAGATGCCAAAGTATGTTAAATTTATGAAGGACATTCTCTCCAAGAAAAGAAGGTTGGGAGAGTTTGAAACAGTGGCACTTACCAAAGAGTGCAGCTTAATCTTGCAGAGTAAAATCCCTCCTAAACTTCAAGATCCTAGAAGTTTTACAATACCATGTTCTATTAGTGACACCTACTGTGGGAAAGCCTTATGTGACTTAGGAGCAAGCATAAACTTGATGCCCATGTCAGTCTTCAGAAAGTTGGGGATTGGGGAGGCAAGACCAACTACCGTCACCCTTTAGCTTGCAGATAGATCGTTTGCTTACCCTGAAGGAAAAATAGAAGATGTTTTAGTTCGGGTGGACAAGTTCATATTCCCCGTGGACTTTATTGTGCTAGACTATGAGGCTGACAAGGAGGTTCCTATAATCTTGGGAAGACCGTTTCTTACTACGGGAAGGACATTGATTGATGTGCAAAAAGGAAAGCTCACTATGCGAGTTGATGATGAGCAAGTCACTTTCAATGCTTTCAAGGCTATAAGATTTCCAGATGAGATAGAAGAATGTTCAGCTATCAATGTTTTAGATTCACTTGTAATTAATGAATTCCAGAAAGCTTGTGATAGTAACATGTTCTTGGTGCACACGAAGGACGGTCTAGAGGAAGAACCGGAAGAAGAAGGCTATGTTCCATGGGTAGAAACAAAGCATTCACTTGCTAGACCCGGAAAACAATTTGAGTCCCTCGAATTATTAGAGAGGAGTTTCAAGCCTTCTAAACCATCTGTTGAAGAGCCCCCAGTCTTGGAGTTGAAACCATTGCCCTCTCACTTGAAGTATGCATACTTGGGTGAGTCAAACACATTACCGGTAATTATTTTTTCAGCTTTGAGTTTGGAGCAAGAGCAGCAATTACTTGCAGCATTAAGGAAGTTCAAAAAGGCAATCGGATGGACAATTACCGATATAAAGGGGATCAGCCCTACAAGCTGCATGCACAAGATCCTGCTAAAAGATTGCTCCAGCAACTCTATAGAACAACAGCGAAGATTAAATCCAATCATGAAGGAAGTTGTGAAGAAAGAGGTAATTAAGTGGCTGGATGCAGGAATAATCTACCCTATTTCAGATAGTTCGTGGGTCAGCCCAGTTCAGTGTGTGCCAAAAAAGGGAGGAGTTATAGTGGTTGCTAATGATAATAACGAGTTAATTCCTACAAGAACAGTGACTGGTTGGAGAGTGTGCATGGACTACCGGAAACTCAACAAGGCCACAAGAAAAGACCGCTTCCCATTACCGCTCATTGACCAAATGCTCGATAGACTTGCTGGTAAGGAGTATTATTATTTTCTAGATGGATATTCAGGCTACAACTAGATTGCTATAGCACCAGAGGACTAGGAAAAGACAACATTTACTTGCCCTTATGGAACATTCGCCTTCAGAAAAATGTCATTCGGTCTTTGTAATGCTCCAGCAATGTTTCAGCGATACATGATGTCTATTTTTAGCGATATGGTGGAGAAAACTCATGTATATTGGGGAGCTGAATTTGACGGAGGAAAGAGCTCAATCACTTTGCAAGAGCCATGAAGGAGCAAGAAGTCGGGCTGACGACTCTAAACTAAGCGCTGAGTGGGAGGCAACCCACTACATGTTTCTCATCCCTTTCTCTTTTAAGTCTTTTATTCTTCTACTCTCTGTTAAAAAAAAAAAAGAGAGAGAAAGAGGAAGGAGGTGTGAAAACTCGATTCTTACCTTGTGGTTAATTCTTGTGCAGGGATAGATGTCTGAAAACAGGGACAAGTGGAAGAAAGGGAGTCAGGAAGATATTCTGGTAGCCAAGTACAAAGAGATAGATTCCCAGGAAATACAGATTTGCTGCAGCAGAAAAATTAGTGTTAAAGAATTGCTGCAGCAATAGGCTCAGTTCCAGATTCAGTGTAAAAAAAAAAAAAAATGAGAAAAAAGAAGTGGGCAGTAGTTGATGACAGCATGTCTGCCACGTGGGGAGTGGGGTCTTACACGAAACCATTATCACCCATAAACCCCACTTAAAAATCGAAAAAGAGGGGGAGGTGGGTCTTTTATTCCTTTTTAAATACAAACCCTACCCCACGAAATCCCCAAATAATAACAAACCCTCTTCTCCCTTACATTCTTGACAGCGCTGCTCATCCTAATAGTAGCAGACCCTTCCCGGTCAAGCCTTCGCTCTTTCCGTCTTGTCAGCAATACTCGCATTTTCGATTGAGATATCAGTTCTGCTCAAGTTTGGGGGTGCATATTCTTAGGCTCTAAAAAAAAAAAAAAAAGAATGGGGATCAAAAGGGTTGCTCGCAAAGCATCCAAAGCTGTCAAATTTGACTTTGAAGCAGCCGAAGCAAGATACGAAGAAAACATCCAAAATCGACCCCTCAATGCCGAGAAAGGGTTTGTGCTGGATAACACTGAGACAATGGGGCAGCCGCTTCATAGCAAACGTCATCACCCAACATAACTGGAAACTGTTCTGTGCTCATCTGGAGGATCCAATCGTGCCGCTAGTTCGCGAATTCTACGCCAACCTGACTGATCCAGAGGAGGATACCGTGTACGTCAGAGGAGCGCAGAAGCCATCAATGCTGTTTTTAGCCTGGGAGATCTGGTAGATAAGCATTCCGAGTTCGTAGACAACATCACAGAACCTGAATTGATCACGGTGTTGGAGACGGTTACTGCAGTAGGAGCAGAATGGACTGTTTCCGCTCATGGTGCCTACACATGCATTCGAAGTGCGCTGACCCCGCCTGCCAAAGTCTGGTATCACTTTCTGAAGTCCCGTTTACTACCCACCACACACGGCAAAATGGTTTCCAGGGACCGTATGCTACTGCTGTACTCAATATTCACTGGTAAATCCATCAACGTGGGTCGAATAATCCACAGAGAAATTTGTGCCTGTGCCACAAGGAAATCAGGGGCTCTATTTTTCCCCTCTCTAATTACCAGATTGTGTCGCAATGCCCGAGCCCCTTACCTAGTAAATAAAGAAAAATTGCATAACACGGGTGAAATTGATGCCGTAGCCGTAGCCAGAATTGCTCAAGAAGGACCAGCTGATTCAACCCAGCGACCTTCATTAAGCCGGCCTGCTGCAGCATCCAGCAGCAGCACCAATAGCGATATCCTGCAGCAGCTGAGGTCCTTGGAGCAGTGCATAAGTCAACAAGAGGTTCAGCAATACTATATGATGTCGTTGCTGCAGTAGACTCACAGGCAGCAGCAGCAATTCTGGGCATATTCAAAGGAAAGGGACATTGCCCAGAAAAAGGCCCTGCAGAAGAACTTCACCAAGCCTATTCCAACCTTCCCTGCATTTCCACAAGAAATACTTCAGGAATTAGACAATGCGGACCTGGACGAGGAGGAAAGGGCAGAATCTGATGAAGATGGGTCCAGTGGAGCTGCAGCATAACAGTGACAGGGTGTTTTCACCTTTTTCCCTTTTCTTTTCTTTTTTTCTCTCTCTGTTTTACTTTTCATTTTGTGTCGCAGTGGGGACACTGCTTATTTTAAGTTTGGGCATGATTTCTTGTCTATTTAGTGTTTGTTATCTGTTTTCATGAACTTCTTTCTTTTATTTATATTTTAGTAGACCAGTCAAGTTGCTTAGTGTGGTTATTTGTTAATTTCTGTTTGTATTCTGTTGCTCTGGTGTGCTGCAGCATTGTGTTTTATGAAATTTTTGCTACTCCAATGTTTTCAGTTTGTGAGATGAATTGCCGTAAATTGAATGTTGGGGATATTTGTCGTAGTTTACTTTTATATGTGAATTTCCAATTTTTCTTTGCACTAAAGCTATGGATTAGAGGACTTTTGGAAAACTTAGAAAATGTTGAATCATTGTGAGGGCTTAAGGTTCTAGAACTGATTTAGTGATTTTTTTTGAAGTGAAATTGAGGAGACTAAACATGGAGGACTTAGTGTAGGTTTGACGCATTAAGTAATATGAGCTTAAGTTTGGGGGAGTATATTCAAAAAAAAAAAAAGATAGAAATAAAGAATACTCCACTGTTCTGGACCACCTAGTAACCAGGGGTAACATGAGCTCCATGTATACCTTTGCGTCAAACAGTAGTCTGGAGTATGAGTATGCTACAGCAACTTTGAAAGTGGCTTTGCCGAGTAACCGGGTGCCTTCATCACCAATGTTGATATTCGCGTAAAAAGGCATTGTGACATCAGAGTATTCAAAAAAAAAAAAAAGAAACAAATAATAATAAAACTCCCCAATTAAGCTCCAAGTTGAAAAGTTGTGAAAGCCTTATAAGTCTTAAGTGTTTGGTTGACTTGTATTAGTGGATAGGAATTTACAAGATCAGCTTATGGAACCATGAATTGGGCCCAATGATCATGTTTTGATATGACTTGAGTGATCCATGGAATGCTAACCATAGTCTCCACACACACACCTAAGGTAAAATCATATATGGGAGTAAGTTTGTGATGAATTGAACTAGTATTTGAGGAGGGGTGATTCTGACCATAAGCTGAAAATTGAGGAGTAGAACAGAAAAATGAAGAATGATTTTCTTTTTGTCAGTATACCAGAGCTCTTTTGTGTCTTTATGTCTTTTGTGTGTTGTTTCTCTTTGTTTTGTCACTCGAGGACGAGTAACAATTCAAGTTTGGGGTTGTGATAACTCTATGAAAATAGAGTTATTGGGTGCGTTTTTAGTCTTAGAGTACTTGTTTTGAAGAAATAAAAGGTTTAGACTAGGTATTTTTGCTTACTTTATTTTAGCTTTTCTCATCTTTAGTTTCAAGATTTAACGTAGTTAATTTCTATTAATTTCTAGTACAAATTGCTGAATTTTGGACCTGAGTACTGTAGCATTTAATTGGCAACCTCTTGGAAGAGAAGCTGAACTTAAGTCAAAGCTGGAAGTAACTTTGCTGCAGCAACGTGCTGGAGCAATACTGAACAGTAGATTCCTTTTTCCAGCTGACATCTATTTCGTACAGGTGGTGCTGACAGCAAATATTAAATACCAGCTAAGGGAAAATGAAGCAAAGTGGTCCTCCTCCTTTATTTGGCTGGCACGTGTGCTAGGGTAGCTCACTTACTCTAATATAAAAGGAAAAGTGTACTGTAGAAAGAGGAGAGAGCTTGGCGGCTGAGCTAAGAGAAAAATACGGAAAAGAAAAGAAAGGGAAGAAAAACAGTACAGCGAAGGAAGGACGAAGAAGAGGAAGTACTAGCTGCAGCGAAGAGCAAAAATCATCATCATCCAGCTAGACTTTTCCTTACTTCTTTTAATCTTCTTTGTATTTAATTTCTTTTCCTTTTCTTAAACTTCCTGTAATTAATGGGGTATTTAGAGCTGCTAATTTTTAAGCCCCAGAACATGAGCTAAGTTTCTTTAGCTAGGATATTGATGAATCTAAAGTTGTAATGACAGATTAATTGTTGTTTTGAATGTTTATGGTAATTTCCTCTTGTTCATTCAAGTGAGCTTCATTATTNGAATGATGCATGTTTCAATTATCTCCTTAGTAGATCTTTGAATTAGTAATGGTATAGGAATATATTATTACCATGCAAACCCATTGGAATTTGATGCTATAAATGGCGTTTTGAGAACTGGGTAAGCATAGGAATATGTTAAATCTGGTTTGAAAAACTTTAAACATAATAAACTCGGAAGATTATTATGTGCAGATTGATATTTTCAGTTACTGGAGTGATTTTGCTATAAGCGTTGCTGCAGCAATTAAACCCAGATTTGTAACTAAGGAGGATTCAATATTCCCAGCTTAATCCCACCACTGATTCACAATCACTTGATTAGATCGTGCTATTTTCTGCTTAATATTTACATTTTTTTTGCATCCTTTTATTTTTACTATTTTGTTGCAAATCTTTATTTCTCATTCCTTAAACCAATTTGTTTGACATTTAGTTTTTACAATCTATTTTAGTAATCAATCCATGTGGAGACGATACTTAAATTACTACTATATTATCGTTCGACACGTGCACTTGCGTAGCTATTATAAAATCAGCAACAACTGTCTTCCTCACCATTTTTCGCATATCACTCTCTCTCTCCTCTCTCTCCTCTCTCTCCATCTCTCCTCTGTCTCTCTCTTTCTCTCTCGTCTCTCTCGTCCAAGAAATCAGTTCCTCTTTCATTGGTAAGTATTTTTTGGCTATTTAATTTTTTTTCAATCTTTTTTTCTCTTTTTTTAATTTTTATTGAATTTTTTTTAGGTATTTTTTTGCCGCCTCCACCACCTCCACTGCCACTGCCGCCACTGAAAGCTTGATAGGTTAGTTTTTGGTTAATTTATCGTTTTGTTTTTTATTTAACTAATTAAAAATAAATGTTTTAATATTAGGTAAATTTGTAATATTAGGTAATTTTTGGTTTTGTGATTTTAGTTTTTTTAGTATTAAGTAAAATGAATGTTATAATATTAGAAAAAATCAGATATTGATATAGTTTTTTTTTTTTAGTTTAAGTTTTGTTTGGGTATTATATTATTAGGATTATGAACATTTAATATGTTTTTTTTTTTATATTGGATATGAAATTATAATTGATTATTGGATATTTGATTATTGGATTATATTATTAGTTTTAATGGATATTGGATTATTAAATATGAAATTATTAGATTATTGGATTATATTATTAATTTTACTAGATAATATTAGATTTGATGAGGGGTGAATTATATTATTAGTTTTAATGAATATTGATGATGTTTATGTTTTGAGAATGTTGAGTGAGTATAAAGAATGGTTTAGTTGGTTTTTTTTTGTGTTAGATTTTGGTTTTTGTTAATATTTTTATTTTAGTTTATGAGTTAGAAACTTTTGAGGTTAGGATTTTATTTTATTAGAATTAATAAATGAAATGAATAATAATGAATTAATTTGTTAACTAAAATAGTCATAAAATTAAAAAATACACAAAAATACCCAAATTGTCCCCAGAATAATAAAATACTCAAATTACTCTTATAGTAAGTAAAATAATCAAAAAATTAAAAATTATAAAATGCAGAAAATACCCCAAATGCCCCTAGAATAATAAAATACCCAAAATAACCTTATAGTAAGTAAAATACTGGAAAAAAATAAAAAAAATACCCAAAATATTGTTCTTGAATTGTCCAGTTTGGACAGTTTGGAATTACACGTTATGTGTTGTCGTTCACTTATAAATATTATTCTTTGGTCGAATTCTGACGGTATCTCCCTGCATTCTCCGGGTGTGTACATATATGTACCACACTTAGGAGAGCTGGGGGGAGATGCTGTAGGAATTTCGACATGAACAGAACAATATTTGAGTGAATGATGTACCACATAACAAAGTAATCCTGAATGGGATAGGGCCTTACCCTTTAGAAATAGAGTGACAAGGTAGATTTAGGACACGTTTTGTATGATCATCCAAAACTATTCTATCTGAACACTAAGTTTGAAAGATTATTGTTATGATGCATTTGAAAGATTATTGTTATGATGCATATTGGAATGGTACAATTGCATTTGCTGAAAGGGTAAAACAATATGTCAATGACCAAGGCAAAGTTAAATGCCCCTGTCTGATATGTCGGAACGTGTTGCATCAGACTGTTGAAACGCTGGAAGCACATTTGATAGACAATGGGTTTGATTCATCGTACACTAATTTGATCTTCCATGGAGAAGTTGTGGAGATTCGTCTTCCTCGTAATGATGTTCACGTAGAAAGGGTTGATCTGACAGATGAGATGGTAGACATATTGCAAGATTTTATTGAGCCAGAAAATGCAGATAGTGGTGAAAATGAATATGATATGGGATATGATATGGTTATGAGACCATCTGTATCTGGCCAACATTATGATGAGTTATTCTCCGAAATGGAAGCTGAGTTGTATCTGGGATGCACCAGTTACTCATCTTTGAACTTTTTGGTCAAACTTATGCATTTGAAAGTAATGCATAAGTGGACCAATAAGTCATTTGATAGTTTATTGAAATTATTGAAGGATGCATTTCCAGCTGATAATAAGATACTACGACCGCATTATGATGTAAAGAAGTGGATGTCTAAGTTAGGTTTGAGATATGAGTCTATTCGTGTATGCCAATATGACTGTGCGTTATTTTGGAAGGAGAATAGTGACATAGAGAATTGTCCTGTTTGTAGTACGAGTCGATGGATAGACAAAAATACGAAGGGAAAGAAGGTACCGTACAAAGTATTACGGAATTTTCTATTAACACCACGATTGAAGCGTCTGTATGGGTCCAGACACACTGCAAAAGAAATGAAGTGGCATTTTAAGGGTCGTTCAAACGAGGAAAGGGTGTTGAGATGTCCTATTGACGGTGAAGCATGGAAATGTTTCGATATGAAGTATCTAGATTTTGCTTTAGAACCATGAAATGTCCGTTTGGAATTGGCTGCTGATAGGTTTAATCCGTTTGGCAACATAAGTTTGTCTTATAGCATATGGCCAGTGGTTTTGACTAATTATAACCTTCCTCCGTGGCTATGCATGAAATAGTCTTATTTTATGATGTCTCTTTTAATTCCTGGATCGCAATCTCCTGGAAAGGATATTGATGTATTTCTAAGGTCGTTGATGGACGAGTTGAAGCATTTGTGGCATGTTGGAGTTAAAACGAGAGATGTCGTTGATAACAAAATGTTTAAAATGCGAGCTGCATTGATATAGACCATAAATGATTTTCCAAATCGTAGTAGTTTATCTGGATGGAGTGGGCAAGGATACAAGGCATATCCTACATGTAGCAAAGATAATCCGTCAATGCATTTAAGAACAAAGACTTGTTATGTAGGGCATAGACATTTCCTTCCAACATCTCATGTATTTCGAAAAAGTTCACTGTTTGATGGGAAGATAGAGAGAAGAAATCCACCAAGGGTGTTTTCTAATAAAGATATTCTGTAGCAACTCAGTCATGTGCGACCTAATATATTAGGTAAACATCCAAAATATGGTGGGGTGAAACGAAAAAGAGACAATGAAGAACTCAACTGGAGAAAGAAGAGTATATTTTTTGAGCTTGAGTATTGGTCATCACTAAAACTAAGGCACAATCTCGATGTTATGCATATTGAGAAAAATATGTGCGATAGTGTTCTTAGTACAATATTGGGTATTAAAGACAAATCTAACGACACAGTGAACACAAGGCATGGATTAGAAGATTTGAATATCAGATCAGAGTTACATGTCGTGAAAGAAGGGAACAAGTTGATTATACCTCATACAGGGTACACTTTCACTGCTGATGATCGACGTAAATTTTGTCAGTTTATTAAATCGGTCAAGTTTCCTGATGGATTTGCAAGTAATTTGCACACCAATATAACTGATAATGATACAAAAATTATCGGATTAAAATCGCATGATTGCCATATTATTATACAATGTCTGTTGGCACCAGGAATTCGTCCTTTTGTGAATAGAGACATCTCATCCACAATAACTGAGTTATGCAACTTTTTCCAGCTCATCTGTGCAAAGACTCTAAATGTGAAAGACTTGGAGAAATCAAAGGTTGACATAGCTCTTATTCTTTGCAAGCTTGAGCGCATTTTTCTCCTACTTTTTTTGATATCATGATGTATTTGATGATTCATTTGCCAAAAAAGGCATTACTTAGAAGACCTGTTCATTATAGATGGATGTATCCTTATGAGCGCTATACAAAGAAGTTAAAAAACTATGTAAGAAATCGAGCACGACCAGAGGGTTCAATTATTGAAGGTTATGTTGATGACGAAGCCTTGACTTTTTACTCAATGCACTGATAAGAAGTTGCGACTAAGTTCAACATGCCGGAAAGGAACAAAGATCCCGTACAAAATGGTCCGAAGCCGAGTTTGTTAGTTTTCCAATCATGTTGTCGTCCAATTAGTAAAAAAAATATTGTTCATCTTGATGATCACCTGCGTAAGAAGGCTCATTGGTATATACTAAACAATTATCCTGAAATCCAGATTTATTTGGAGTAAGCGTTCTCAATTTATATTTGGATTTACTAATACAATTTGATCAGTAATTGAGTCTATTTATTAATCTCGATGTTATACTCTTCATCAGTGAACATATGAGAGAGCTTCAACAAAAATGTGGTAATAACTTGGATGAAATTCAAAAATTGGAGTTTTTATCTTGGTTTTATACAAAGGTAAACTTAAATTTTATTCATTCTAGTTTTGTCCATTTTGATGAAATTACTTAAATTATTGTCATTACAGTTAATTTTATGTCGTATATTTATTATTAGATATATCATCTATGACAAAATGGTAGTCCTGAAGCAACTAATGAGTTATACGCTTTAGCATCTGCACTAAATTTTAACATTTTGTCCTACTCTGCATGTGTTGTAAATGGTGTCCGATTTGTAGTACATAACCGAGACTCCAGACGTAAAACTCAGAATAGTGGAGTTTGTGTTCCGGGATTCGATGGCAATATATTTTATGGGCAGCTAGAAGATATACAAGAGTTCACTTTCTTGAACCAATTGGCTATCATCTTGTTCCAGTGTAAATGGTTCAACACCGACCCTCGGAAGAAGAAGATACGAACAGAGAAAAATATAACTAGTATTGCAATCAATTCCAAGTGGTACAAAGATGAACCTTACATTTTTGCTTTTCAAGCAAAGCAAATTTTCTATGTAGACGATTTGTTGTACAGTCCTAACTGGATATTAGTTGGAGACTTGACTCAACATAGTGGCTGAGATATTCTGGACATTGAGGACACCGATACTGAGTTGAATGTGTTGTAGGATTCGAACTCGTCTAACTTTATTCTAACACTAGACCTTGGACATCTAGAGTCCATTTCTATTCCTGAAAAAAACCTCATATCTCGTGCTCAAGAAAACAATGTCAATACTAATTATGATATTGAACAGGGGGATGGTGATTTCGTAAATGATATTGAATTTAAGGATTATACAATATTAGATTATGAAGAAGCTGAGTTTGAGGAAGATGACAATAACACTGATGATGTAGATGAAATTCCGTCTAGTAGCGAGTTTGATAGCGATTAGGATTGTTATTTTTTTTTTCTTACTCATGTAAAAGAACTTTTATGCTATTAATGATGAATTCTTAGAATTTAATTTCAATATTACTGTGCATTTTTTAATATACTTGTTACTATTAAGACTTCCACATAGTCATGGCCACTGTTGAGCCTAGTTATCGCGGTGGTGATGGTGGTGCTGACTCTCCACGGTGTCCTACCAGAGTTCCGCAGCGATGCGAGTCAGGTATTATTCGTGTTATTCATTACATATTAAATTTTACTTTTTCATTACTTTAGATATGTGGACCCTTGCCTGCTTACTTATATACTTATTTATTTTGCAGATCCTATTAGGAGGAATGTGACTTCCGAAGAAGATTAGTTTATTTTCATCGGTACTCCACCGAAAACTAGTGTACCTATTATCTCTGCTTTGAAGGCGAAGAAATTGTTGGACAATGGTTGTTCAGGGTATTTAGCCAACATAATAGATACTTCTATGGAACAGCAATTGAGACCTGAGGATGTATCGATAGTTAAGGATTTCTTAGAAGTGTTTCCTGATGAATTACCAGGATTACCACCAGACAGAGGAAATAGGTCATTGAACCTACGTCAGCTATTTGAGGAAAAAGAAAGGAACCCTATTCCGATCAAATTCGACAAGGAAGGAGGTATTTGGCGCCCAGTCGACGACTATCAAAAATACTTCCCTCGATTGATTGGCGCACTTATTCGACAGAATGTGGATCCATGGTATAAAAATTGGAAGTCGGTTCCTACTGAGCAGAAAGAGAAGATCAGTCCCGTTGTCGAGGTAAAAAAATAAATAGCATTTATTAAATGTTATGAATTCTGTATACAATTATAATATAATGATAATTTTTGTAATTGTAGGAATTTTTTGAGTACAAAGATCTTGACGACGACAACAATGACTTAGCCCATGTCAGGGATGGCATCCTCAAGACTGCAGCAGATATATATAGCAACTGGAAGACCGATCTTAATGAGCATTTCAGGCTCGTTGGGGGCGACAAAAATGCTCTTAACTTGGCGACGGCACGTTCTAAAGTGCCTAACGAGATGGATGCCGCGACATGGGAGCATTGTTGCGACTTTTTTGACTCCCCAGAGTTTAGAGTTAGTATGTAGTTATCAATTATTCATTTATTTTTAAGTAATAAAATATTATATTATAATTTTTTTTCCTTATAGGCGATATCTGAAAGAAATGCTGCAAATAAAGTGCGTCAGTTAGCGGTGAGCAAACAGGGAGCTGCTTCCATTGCTCACAAACGATATAAGAAGGTAATAAAATTGTGATTTTTCTTATAATACTTTTTATTTTAAAAATATTAACTTTTAATAATAAATTATGTCCCTTTAAATATTTTAACAGCGCAATCTTACTACTGGCGAGCTTCAACCTGTTGCTGAGGGTTTCAGGGATCGCTACTTCGCTGAGTGGACTGAATGGCCGAGTGCATAGTTTGAGGCCAATTACGTATGTTATTAATAAATTTTTTAAAACTAAATCTCTAATTTTTTTTCTATATACTAATTTTAATCTTTTCTGCAGAATAAGATGCTTGAGATTCATAACACTCAGTCTCAAGCATCTTCCCAATCTGGTTCGAGCTCATCCGCTTCTGTTACTAATGCTCATATTGCGGATGAGATTCTCAGTACACGTCGCGAATTTAGGAGAGGTATCGGACATAAGTTGAGTAAGTCTGATTCCAGTACTAGATCTGCCCCACCAGACTTTCCACCGCCAGTACCTGAGGACGTCCAACGATACATACACGAGAGCCAGCAATATATGACGACAGCCCAGCAATGAGAGGTGGCCACTCAGGAAATGATCGCTCAATAACAGCGATCAATAGAGGCTCAGGCGGCGCAGATAGTGCATATACAGAGGATTTTGTCATCGCTAGTACCAGATGTCAACATGTCTACCTCTGCTCCTATCCATCTAGGGTCTATTTCGACATCGTTTACCACGATGCCCCCGCCTCCGCCACTGCCATCTCATTTCGCTCATCCTCTTCCGACTCATCAAGAAGATAGCAGTGAATAAACCGAGGACGAGGACTTAGGCTTGTAGACTTTTTTATACTTTTAGACAACATTATATATTTTTAGTTTTTGACAACACTTTTTAATTTTAATGTCATTTAAAATATTACTTTATTTATTTTTACTAATTATTAATATATTTTGTTTAACTTAATATATTTTTTATTTATTTAAATTTTAATTAATTATTATTTTTGAATAGTTAAATATATAAAAATTATTATTTTAATTACATAATTAAATATTTAATTAAAAATAATAATTCTATATAAAGCGGTGAATTGTCGCCGCTTTAGGTTACTAAATTAATTAAATAATTATTTAATTAAAAAGGGTCCTAAAGCAGCAACATTTAGGTTACTAAATTAATTATTTATTTAATTAAATAAAATTCACCTAAATTGGCAACAATTGTCGCCGATCTAAATACAAATAATTGTCGCCACTAAAGCCAGATGGCATTTCTGTCTACGTTTTAGCGTGGACAAATGTCGCCGCTATAAATTATCTAATACGGGGACAACACTTGTCGCTGCTTTAGGGGGTCTATACTAGCGAACCTTTAACGGCTACTCTAAAGCGGTGACTTTGGAATTTAATGCGGTTTAATGCGGCGACAATGTCGCCGCTCTATTCCTGTTTTGTTGTAGTAGATATTTACCTTCCAATAGCTTTTAGACTTAAAGTAAGATACACCAGCAAATTAAAAGAGGTAGAATGGAGGATCACAACCTCTCCATTAATGAAAGCAATTTTCTCTTTAAATATATATGGTTTAGATATAGTATTGGTCCTTGAATTATAATTATTGTATCACTTTATCCCCTAAATTTTTAACTTGCATAATAATGGCCCTTTAATTATGTAATTGTTATAGCAATGACCCCTTTGTCACAAATTGTTAGTTTTTAAATAAAAAATAGTTATAGACAAAGTATATAATTGGACATTATTTACTTTTATGAGTCAAAATCTCGTTTTTAACTATAATTACTACTTTGTGCACTTTGCACAAGACTTATTTCTGTTAAAAAAATAGTTTGTGAAAAAAATAGTAATTGCTACAATAATCAAATAAATCCTGATAGTCTACTGGGTAAGTTAAAAATTCAGAATCTTATTCTGACCACATTTATTAAACTATGTACTTCGTAATGACTTATTGTCATTAAATATTTAACAATTTGTGATAAAGGATTATTGTTTTAAGAATTACATAATTTAAGAACTATTATTATATAAATTAAAAATTCAAAAAATAAACCGTACAACAACTATATAATTTTAGATGCTATTAGTATCATTAACCCGCAATATATACTTTGCACTAGATTTTTTAACGTTATCCGTTAGATAATAAAACAATTGCTACGGGTGGCCTCTTTTCAAATTTGGTCTGATTCTTATTCTCCTATTGGCCCACTAACAATGACTCATGAGACAACTTTTCTACGCTCTTTTCTTTTAAAGATTTATTTATGCATTCTTTTTCAACATGATCTTATCCGTAGTTAGACTTTTTTTTTTTTTTTGACGAATATCCGTAGTTCGACTTGCACCGGACTTCTCCAGTATATTCACTTTTCCAAAGAACGAGTTTATAACTTTCTAAGGTCTTTCTACAGCCGTAAACTAACCAAATTTTATCCTCAAGGGATTAATTAGTACTACTTTTTCTTTTTAAAAAGACTTATCATCCGCAGTGGCAAATATTAATTTGTAGAACTCATTAATATCTAATGTGAAAGCTAATATTTGTTTTCTGCAATATGATATCTATTTAACGGTGTGTGGATTGGCGGAAGCTAGCTTTTGGTGTTAATGATTAGACACAATTACATGAAGCAAAAACCAACATCAATAAGTAAGTGGAAGTGGCTATAGAATCTGAACTAAACCACGAAACTAGCTGAGACTCAAGTCTTCGACTTTTGTTTGGATTCTTTCGGATGATCAAACACGTTGGACCCACTAATTACCAGATGTAAAGTTAACAAATATATGAAAACTAATTAGCTTAGCTATGGCAAAAAAATAAGGCCTACGCTATCTCCTATGATGTAATGTTGCATACGTGTGATTTTGTCGATTTCCATGTATACGATTTTAAAGGGTCCATAATTGGCACATGCATGCCACCAGTGGACACTCATTTTTCCAAACACATGGATTTGATTTCAACGTTTCTCAAACTTATAACTGTGACCAAACCCACTTCCTCTTTAATTAGAAAGAAAAAGAAATCAACTGAGCTGACTCGATCGACAACGGATCAGCTAGCAGCCACAAACCCACACACTTGTCCAGTTGTCCTTACTATTAATATTTTATATTTCGAATATTTTAAATATTCCAATATGAACGTTCCTTGAATATATATGCTGGTCATGTGGAATTTCCCCTGTATCACTTCACATAATTCTGCATATATAAATAATGACTCCTTCTCATATCATGTTTTTCACTCTAGCTAGATAATTAATAATAGATTTAATAGATATTATATGCATATAGTCTATATCGCTAGCTAGCTAGTCTACTTATCTACATATCTTAAGAACATTTCAGTCATGGATTCTCACTCTTCTTACCAGAACAAGGTACTATTATAAACAGCTTTCCTTTCCATATGTGTGTGTATATATATATATATGTATGTACACGTGTATCCATGCATTCTTTTCTACTTCTAAAGGTTTAGATTTAATTATTACTACGTGATTTCAATTGAATGATTTAATTAGCCTACATTCGGGCCGGAAAATCGTCTCTATATATACTATATCCGGCCAGCAGACATAAACGGTTGATTAACATGTAATGATATGCAATACTGACTAATAATGATAAATTAATATGATTATCTATGTATTAATTTATATGATCTTGATCAGGTGGAATCGCTTCAAGCAGACTTGGAAAGTTTGAGAAAAGAGAACGAAAGATTGAGATTCATGCTTGAAGTAACGAGCACCAAATGCAAAATACTTGAAGCCCAATATCTCCAAAAGAGAAGCCTAGATGTTAACAAGAGAGCAAGGACTGATGATCATGATCACCAGTTCCCTCTACCCAATAATAAGACAATGTCCCACTTCTTCCTCAAAACAGATGATCAGAACTCATGTAAAGAGTCTAAAGACAAGAACCTCGTAAGTAATATTCCAAATTAATTATTTTTCCCTTTTTAATTAAGGGTTACGGATTATTGATTTCATTGGACTTGTATCTTAACATAACCAGTTAGGTTTAACTTGGAGACAGCGAGTACCATATATATATATATATATAGGGCTATAATCCAATTTGGAATTTTTCATAGGTATTTTTTTTTCAAGAAGTTGGATCAATTATTTAAAGGCTACATGATTTGAGTAGTTAAAAAAAAAAATACAATAAATACACATTAGTTAAATTTTAATACTCTTTTTCTCTACCTTTTATATGCATGATTAATTTTAATTAGTGAAAACAATACATATAAATAGGTAAAAATAAAACAATACCTACTAGATTGGTGTCCGTATATATAATTCTACTTGTTCTTGTACATGGATCTTTAAGTACTGATCAATTAAATATTGTTGATAGTTATATCGTATTCTATTTGTATTATAATTTGTGTGTGTTAATAATTTGGATCTTAATTTAATTAGATGGTGAAAGATGGGTATCAGTGGAGGAAATATGGGCAGAAGGTTACCAAGGACAACCCCTTCCCTCGAGCTTATTTTAGGTGTTCCACGGCTCCTGGATGCCCAGTCAAGAAGAAGGTATATATGTGTGTGTGTATATATATATATCCTTAAATTGAAAGTCAATTATATATGATTTAGTTTTGTAAACGAAACTAATAAAATGTAAAGTAACAATTAATTGTACCAATCATAATATTGCATTAAAGATTTGTTGATCACAATGATCATTGATATTGTGATCATCAATTTAGGTGCAAAGAAGCATGGAGAACAAGTCTATCCTTGTAGCAACTTACGAAGGAAAACACAACCACCAATTATACGGTCGCGGACGTGGTAATTCAAGTACTACTGGACACTATTTTTCATCTTCGTCACCAGCAGATAATCATGATCATGGTATAGATGACGATCGTATGAGGGTATTATTGGAAGGTTCTCCGTTAATATTGTCTAGTAGTACTAATTTCTTACCAGCTGATGATCATCATCAAACCAGGGACACTAGTACAACTACTAATGGTTCTACAAGTACTACTAGAGCTAGTCCAGTATCCCAACCTGATTCAATCACCCTCGATCTCTCTCTTTCCCCAGGGATCAACCAAAACAGTATTAATAGTAATGACATTAATAATGTTAATAGAGATCATCACAGCAATATTTTGAGAAGATTACCCAACAATCACGCCATTGAAGAATATGTAGCTTTTTTGACTAAAGATTGTAATTTCAAGGTAGCTTTAGCAACCGCAGTTGCACGTTCCATTGCAGATCGAGATCATCATCACAATCTTACTCCTTAAACCGATTATGGATATATATAGGAGTGCTATAATATCTATGTAACTTCCTTAGTACTTGAGTCCATGTGAAGGACCAAGATAACTAGTAGCTTATATAAATATATATATATATATATATTCCAGCTGTAATAAGATCGCTGTATTCGATCATACTCAATCCTGAATGGAGCTGCAAAGCGTACATGCATGTAGTGTTGAACTACAACACGAGCAAAAAACCTATGATCTTATGTGATCCGTTATATAATGATATATGAAGTTCCATTTTGGTTTTGACTGTGAATTAATGTTTAATTTGCTCTCTTTAATGTCTTTCCCCTTTTGGACAAAAAGGAAAAAGAAATTCAGTATATATGAATTCTGTTTCTGCTTGTTTATATTTCAATTCCAATTTTGCGCCTAATGGCAGCCTGCAGGCACAGGCGTGAGGCCACAGAAGTAGTTGGTGCTAACTAATTTGTCTTTGGGTAAAGTGCAAAAAAATACCAAGGTTTGGATTCTGCAATTTAAATTCTGAAATTTGGACGCTGCAAAATAATATCTTAAGATTAAAATTTTTTCAAAAATAATACCCTGATGTGACTTTTTGAATAACTTTAATTGGTAAAAGACAATAATATACTCAAAATTAAGTAGAATAATAAAGACTAATGTAATTTTAATGGAGGATATTACTGTTTTTTCGTTACTAAAATTGGTCAAAAAATCAGTCCAGTGTATTAATTTTCAGAAATTTTAATCTTGGAGTAATTATTTACGGGGTCTAAATTTCAGATTTTAAATTGTAAAACAGTCAAACTTCAAGTTTTTTTTTTTTTTCAGTTCAGCCTGTCTTTTTGAATAAAAGCATGTAATTATATGAGTCACAGTTCACAAAAGCTCATTATACTATCCTTGTTAAGTCGTAAATATTCCGGTCAAATCATGCGTTTGCGTACAAACTAAGGTTTAAACTTTTCTCCCAAAATAAATAAATAAATATTTGTAACTTTTAAACTTTATAAAGACCAAATTCCAGACCAAATTTCGGATGATTCAACAACTGGAAAATCCGAGACAAACAAATTGGGCAAATGAGACGCTCCGAATGAGAAACGATCTCGGAGCACTATCGGTTTCATGGTTGTTGATTATTGACATTTATTGATCTTTGTGTTTAACCGATTGACATCATGTTAAATGACTACTATGTCTGTTTGGCATAATTTTTCAAAAGCCAGTTTTCAGTCCTAAAAGCAGGTTTTGAGCCAACTTGGATAATTAAAAGAATTTATTAGAAGCTCTTACGAAAGAAGCCAAGAGCAAATGGCTTTCCTTGGAAGAGATTGATGAAAGCACACGAATTCAAGTTGGATAATGCTTGAGGTACTAACTTTTATATCAAATTTTTAATACCAATACATGTGGCATGTGATTTTGATTTGTCATCACTCAATTGGTGATAATGTTAAACCTATTTGTAGTAAATTTTAACACACCAATTAGTTGGTGACAAGTTATATACCACATGTGCTGGTACAAAAAATTTAGCACAAAAATTGGGATGTGTAGTGTTATCTATTGAAGTTATCTTCAAGTCTTAATGAAACTTTTTTTTTCTTTATTCTCCTAATTTTAATGAATGATAGAACAAAAAGAAGCAAAATCCTAGTGATATCTTTAGCTCTTTTAGAGTAAACTATACATACAATATATCTTTAACTTCTCTTTACACCGATTAACATCACTAAAACTAAAACTCTGTATGCAATTGCAATTTTCTATTTTTATATAGGGATTCCTCCCTTTCTATATATATATAAAAGCAGTAAAAAATATCACAACAAAAGCCTAAGACCTTTGCTCATAAGAAAGATCTCATTTATGTTTTTCTTTTTTATATTTTAAATAAAAAAATTGAATGATAAAAGGCTTGTCACTTTAAAGTTCCGTTTGTAAGTACAGTTCTAGCTTGAACAGGTCTAAATGTCGTCAAAATGGTTGTTACGTCGGAAAGCATACCTTATCGTGGGATGTAAATTATCTTAGGAAAATGGGGCGGAGCAGCCATTTACTAGATAAATTTCACGAATAATCATAATAATAATTAATAAATAATGATATAGACTATAAAGTCCGGTATCTCATCCATATTCATTTGGTTCTTTTATGCGCATTTTAATAAAAGCTGTTTCAGAGTTCAAACTGATGCCTTTGACATCACACGAAACAAAGCAAAGGCCCACATGTCAGTCTCATAGTTTTGTTTCATGTGGTGCCAGTCACCAGTGTTGACCACCACTAATTCTTTACTTCTTTCCTTCTTTATTGGGCAAGTTGAAATTTCTTCACATCACCTACTCTCCCCACTAGACAGACTCTAGTTTTCTTGAACCATAACACATCCAAGTATATTAAAAGAAACACGTCTAATTATTCATCCAAGAAAAAAAAACAAAAAAAAAAAGTACTTTCTTGAGTTGAAGGTTGAGATTCTAGGAAGCTACGTTTATGATTGATTAGTAGCTTTTAACAGTTTTTATGTAAACAAGGCACAATGAACTTCACAAATTTGAGATATATGTATATATATATATATACCATTTAGATCCCTAAAACTTAAAAGAGGATATACAGATTATAGAAGAAACCATGTAACAAAAAATAAACTTATTATATGAAATGGGAAAAAATTTTTAAAAAAAAATTGATTATTACAGATGGCTATGAAATGGGAAAAGGCATCTTATAAGCCGCTTACCATTATCCAAGAAAGCTTCCAAACTCCTGCATTTTTGCTTCAGAAACAGTAAAGCATATTCAACCACTGAATAAATAACATGATCTAAAGCTTCAAAAGTGAAATAACGAAAAAAAGTTCATAAGGGATAGAATAGACTTACAGCTTAAGGTGGATCCCTCCCATCTGTATGTGACCAGAAGTAGCATTATTGGATGATATTATCATTGTCATCAGCAGAAACTGTTGTTTTCCTCAGTCTTGCCAATTTTAACTGTTATCTTTTTTACATGTTTTCATTCATAAAGCAAATAAATTTAATCAATCGAAGAGCAGTTTCGGTCACTTAAGACTCTGATGAAAGTACTTCATTGTTATTTGATGTTCCCACTCTTGAGAGGAGTTTGTATCAGTTGTTGAGATTCCTTCTTGGAAATACCCAACTTCATCTTCTCATTATCCGCCTCCTTTTGTGCCTTTTTCTTTTCAAATTCAAGCTGCTTGCAGTTCTCATCATGCGCTCGGACGAACATCCTCACAAAGTTGAGCATTGTAGATACAACTGCAAGACGAAATATCATACATCCGAAGAGTTGAAATTGGTAACATGATTAGTTAAAACACATACAGATCAGCTGTGTTCACTATGGTTTACTTTATACACAATGTACCTTGCTCAAACGGGCAACGAGCTGGATCCTCCCCAAAATAAAGAGCCAATGCATCTGCGTTTCTTCCCTGAAAACAAATTAAAAATACTTATTCTAATAATTTTACGTATAAAGATGCAATGCAGTGAAAACCCAACTCCTCCAATCAAAACTCAAGACATACCACACTAGAATAAAGAGAAGCCAAAGACCTCACTTCAGCTTCAGCATGAGTGAGGAACTCCTTTAATGTCTGGAAAATTATCAATGATAAACATGTTAGAAACCAAAAGGATAACTGGGATCATATCTAGTTAATTTAGACATCGCCAGCAGGATATCATGCCATGTGCATGTGCATAGAGTACCTTGCAAAAATTTACTGAGACAGGACCATCATTTTCTGAAGCAGTCAACTCCTGTACGACCTTTTCTAGTCCTTTACTAATAGCTTGCATTTCCTCTGCCAAGTATTTCAATTGTATCTGCATTCATAATAAATTTTTTTGCCCAGATATACTAAACGTGTGAGTAACTTATTGTCTCCTGGAAAAAGGAAAAACTAGTTCAAGCTTACGATAAAATACCTTTGTTGAACCCTCCAAACTCGCAAGATCTTTTGGAAAATCAAGGAGATCCGGCAGCTTTTCAGCAAGAACCTACAGCTTGTCGAAAAAAGAAAATAATCACCGGAGGTATAGATGAACTATGGGGAAAAGAAGTGTTAAAGATGCTCAAATCTCTTTACTTCGCACAGATACAAGTCAGTTTCACACCCAACTAGAGCAACGTTTAATATTTTAGATTATCCTCTTTCTCAATTAAAACAAGCACAAAAATGAGAAGAATGGCACATGTAATAGGTTTCTTAAAACTTTCTTCTACGTTAACCTGAATCCGATAAAAATGCCGATCTGTCTTAACTGTCCTCCATTAATGATGGGAAAAATGGAAAGGAAAGAAACATCATCAATTGAAGTTGGAAGTGCTAGGGTAAACTTTAAAAAAATATAAGTGCCAAAATAACATCAATAGAGAGATTCTACCTTACAAAGATAATGCATGAGAGTCATCTTATTGTTCCGAGCTCTCGTATCAGTG
The DNA here is from genome assembly GCA_002914845.1 of Trema orientale. Classification (NCBI taxonomy): domain Eukaryota; kingdom Viridiplantae; phylum Streptophyta; class Magnoliopsida; order Rosales; family Cannabaceae; genus Trema; species Trema orientale. Next base: position 1,474,850 of record JXTC01000020.1, read on the forward strand.
AGCTTCAGCAGACTATCCAGTCGAAACCCAATAGCAGAACCTACATAAATAATTTCATAAACTAACTGCTGCTTGCAAAAAGGAAATGGGGGGAGGGGAAACAAGAATTTGGAGCATGCAATGCCGGTTGCCAGCAGTTAATTTGTGAGTTGCAGGACCACATCCATAATGCAACTCCACTAACTACTGTGAAGAAGTTAATGTGGGCTCCTCGTCAAACTGCAGCTGCCAATATTTAGTTTAGCTTTTGGTAAAATATTGGTAACTTGCAGCTTAGTAGAAAGGCCACACCATAACGTGGAGTTAATTGGTTCAACGATAAATGAATAACGACGTGGAAAATATATAACACTTGTATGTCAAAGGCGCATTTGATACAACTAGAAATCAGGGTCTAAGCCCGACTAAAATGTATTGATCAGTACAAGAAAACTATTTGCTACAAAAAAAGCCCTGTCTAATGGATTTCCCATGGAATACTGCAAATTATTATGACTTAACTAGGCCCTGTCTCAGAATAATTCAAATTGGTTTTACCTTTCTCTTCAACTCCTGCATAAAAGTAGCCATTCCCAGTTATTACTACATCCTATTGTAAATGCCTAAATCAAAAAACCCTATAGCAGGCATTCCTAGGATTGAGTGCTATTCACCGCTGCACTATAAAAAAAAAATGTCTACAGCGTACAATATGATGTTGCACTAATATGAAACAGTGATCAATAATCCACTCACCTCTTGCAGTTCCATGGTTCAGGGCATTACCAAGAGAAAGAATGGTCTGCATGATCCTTTTCAACTTAACTGAATTTCTAATCTGATAGGCACATCAATGAAAAAGGTATTATATAAATATGATTGTGATCAAAAGGACAACATGGAGAAACAAAAAGGGAAAAAGGAAAAAAGCACTTGCCTCATCTGCTACAGCATTGACAATATTCAAATTATTTCTAAGGTCAGAGACCTGAAGAAGAGCATTACAATGAGCAAACATGTGATGACAAGAAAAAAGTACCTGGAAATGAATATATTAAAGAGATTGTCCTCTGACCTGGGAACTAAATTGTATCTTAAACGAGAAAACTCTTAGCTTGGCCTCAACACGTGGCACTTTCATCAATTCTAAGAAGAACTGTCATAGATTTGAATATGCCAATTAATTAAAACGTAGGGCACAGGGAAAGATTAATATAAAACCAAATTTCCAATTTAGATGACAATAACACATAAATGATCATGAGTATTCTCCACTCCAATATTAAAGTTTCCGGGCTGAAAATGATGATGGCAAGTTTAACCATTCATATACTTAACAATCTGAGCTTTCAAGTGTAGTGTTGGCAACAGCAAGGATCCTAGAATGTGAATTTAAGGAACTTACATGTTCACACTTCCCCAGGTTTTCCTTATCTCCACTATAGCCCTGACCATAAAAGAACAACCACGAACTTAGAATAAATTAATTTCATTATGACACTCTGATGGGAATTAAATAATCAAATGAAACTCACTAAGGCTCACATTTTGATGGAGGAGAGCTATGAATTAAAAATGGGTTGGAAAAAAAAATGTGGTACCTTAAGCAAGTCCATCTCTTCCTTTGTTGGGCAGAACTTTATGAGGTTCTCAACTTGATCCACATCTAGTGCTGACTCATCCAAGGCAAGTACTGAACTCTGGAAGAGCGAAAGCATGGAACGCAAAGCATAAAGCAAACTCATATAAGGGCCTGAATACTTCAACTCAAAGTGTTAAAATGCATCATGGAGGAAATACATTAGAATTAGTTTACCATCAAATCAGGCAGAGGGACTTTCACTTTAGAAAGCATGATTTCACAATTATACGCCCGTCTTAGCTCAATCTGCAAAAAAATACAAATAAATAGAATTTTTCTTAAATAAATGAAAAATTAATAATAAGGTTGCAATTTATAATTTGCAAATCTATAAAGTTGTTTGAAAAGGGGAAAAGAATATGACTGCCAGATATCCTCATATAATGCCCAGCATGCATCAAACACATCAATAAAAGGATTTTCCATATGCAGAACAGCAGTAAAAGGAAAGATGAATGCTCTTGCAAGCCATATCCCCACCAGTATTCTTTAAACTTTTACAAGACACTGAAGAAAAGTTCAGTGAAAACAAGACCTATCCTATCTGAGTCGTTGGCCATGAAAACTCTTGCCAGTGACAAATTAAAAGTAAAAGCAGGGGTCACAATACCAGCTGAACTTTTTCAGATTTAGGTCCTGATGCCCGTCGATTTGACTTCCCACCAGTGCTTCCATGATCTGAATTTGGCACAGCTGCAGAGAAAAGACTCTCGAGTTCTGACATGTCGAATTCTGGAGCCCTGACAAAGACAAAGCAGAATAAGAACCATAAAATGCTCTTAAATTACAAGAGCTAAAAACCTTTCTCCTACAATCGAGGCTTACTTGGAAGCTTCATCAGTTTTCTGGGCCTCAGCCCAGAGGCTCCCTTGCATGGCCCTTGTTAGTTTTAACCAATGATATGGCTTCAGATTAGTCTTTTTAGGTTGAGCAAGATTTCTAGGACTTGCACGTGAGAGGCCCCGTCCTTTTCCACTTAATGGAATAGTGGAAGGTGGTCCAGGAATTGAAGGCACATTACCGTTACTAACAGCAGAATGAGATTGTAGAGAGGCAGTACCAGCTTTTGAGACACCATTTATTAGAGGAGCTGGAGGAGGTGGTACAGGAGGAGTATTTGCTTGCTTTTTAAACAACGAATCCCTTGATGCAGAAGTTGGAGGTGGGGGAGGTGGTGGTGCTGAAGATGTTGCGGAACTTGAGTTGGTCTCTAGAGGCTTAGGAGGTGGAGGTGGGGGAGGGGGCCCAGATTTGATTGTTGTGCTCTTCAAAGGCGGCAAGGAAGAATTTGGACAAGAAACTGAAGCAGGAGTTGGAGGAGGCGGGGGAGTTGAAGAAGTCTTAGCAGTGACTAATTGAGGAGTTCTTGAAAAAGGAGGAGGCAGAGGTGGAGTGGGAGCTGAAAATGAGTTTTTAAGTTTGGATGATGGAGATGTTCCTGGAAAAGGAGGTGGAGTAGGGGGAGGAGTGAAAGTGGAATTCTTAACAAGAGATGGGGATTCCCTATAAGAAAGGGGTGGAGGTGGCGGGGAAGGAGGAGTTGAAATTATTTTCTTGACTGAGGAGGATGGAGATGCCTCTATTGAAAGAGATGAGCCCTTGATGGTAGAAAATGGAGATGCCTTCAATAAGGTAGATGGAGGTGAGGGACAAGGAACTGATGCTGGCTCATACATATCTTGTACTGTAGTTTCAGGATGACTGGCTTTTGAGGTTGGTAGAGACAATGACGGCAAAGGTGGAGGCGTTGGTATACGTGTATTATCAGGCTTTACAGGTTTAGGTAAAGCTGAACTAGGTGCTGAAGTCACTGGATGTGTAAGTTCTTTTTCCCTATTAGATGTTGCATGATCATGTAATAGAGCTGTAATTCCAAGAGCAGAGGGCGCACTGTGATATCTTGATATAGGCACAGGTGACCCTTGCAAGGAATTACTATAAGAAACTGGAGAAGAAAAAGAAGTTTGAGGTGCTCTCTGAGAGATGATCTTAGGCTGTGCGGGCCGCTGAAGAGCAATCTGCAATTCTTGCATTTCTGTCTTCATTTTAGTTGTTCTTTTGTCCATTGTGTCACTCTTCTTCTCAACTGAATTTGTATTTTGCAGCTCTTGGCTTTCCATCTTTTTTCCAATAAGATTCGCATCTAACGATGGTTCAAACGGGGGCCTGGATTGTTTCACTTGATTTGTGGAATTGAGATTCTCAGTCTTACTTTCTGATGCCTTTGATTCAGCTTTAACTTGTTTAAGAGTTGATTCCGGGAATGTGTTGCCTAATTCAGCAATTTGGGCAGATGCACTGTCCAACTTACCCTGAAGGACATTTGACGCTGACATATGTTGGAGCACGTTTAGTGCTACATCCGTCTTTGGATCTAGCCAATCCACACTGCTAAATATCTCCTGAACTTTTGCAAATGCTTCCATAGGAAGACCTTCTTTCTCCTCGATGCCTGGCAAATCGATAGAGATTAAAGAAGTAGCAGCGTCCATCTCGGAAAAAAGAACCTTCATTCAAATGCAAACTATTAGTTGTCATAAAACATTGAATTTACCATAGTCATACTTTCTAAACAAAAAACAGGACATGGCAAGATAAATGGAAACCTCTGCTCTGAAGTCCTTGGGAAATTGGTCTTTAGCATTCCATAAGATGTCAATTTCATCACGATTGAGCATCAAAATGTTTGATCTTATAAAGGCTGTATTGAACATAACTCGAAACATCATTATTTCACGTTCCAAATCATTCTCCAAAGTGATACACTCAAGAACAACATCACCTTGGATATGACAATGGATATCAATTTTCACTAGTTCACAATCTGCCTGCAGAAGATATGAATAATAAAAATAAATTCAACAGTAATAAGAGGATTCAATCCATATAGATAAGAGCAAAAAGTTTAGCAACCTGCTTGTAGTGCCTAACAAGCTTGCTCTTCTTCGGAGTTGAGAACAAAACCTTAGGCGTCCGATCAGCAGCCATAAAAGGATCTTGTCCATATATCCTAAATATAGGACAACAACCTCCCTCTCCATCCATATTTGGAATGAATCTCATAATGATACAGTCCAACGTAAGGGCTCTATCCAAGGGAGGCCATTCTGAGCCAACATTTCTTCTTGAGACATACTGAAGATATCTCAACTGTGAGGGCATTGGGTTTAGTGGTGACATTAATTGCAAAAGTTCGCGAGGCGCTTGTTTGTAAATCATGTCCAATGTCTTCTGTTCCCCAGTGAATTGCTTCCTATAAATCAAAAGAGCAGCTAGCATGAATGCCAAAACTGGCCACCCACCTCGTTCACAATGCATCAAGAGCAAATTTTGTTGCCCAAGTGAAAGCCAACTCTCACTAGATCTCAAGAAGTGGTGAACCATCTCCATTGTGAGAATAGGGCAACCTTCATAATGTCGAGGATAGTCCATCACTGTCATATCATAGTCCGATAATATATTAGAAATTTGGCTTTGGTTCTCTCCCTCTCGGAAGTTGAAGACCATGAATGAAGCGTCAGGAAAGTGGTCACGAAGTTGACCCACTATGCCTCCTATGTAGACTTTATATTCATCTCCTTCCCAAACATCGGTGGTAAAGCAGCAATCAAAGACTGAAAGTACCAAAACAGTAGTTAAAACCACATGTAAGAGGCATGTCATACATCTTATTTCAGCACGAAACTTCTTTGATAAAATTAAAGCACAAGCTTAGGACATAAAAGCAAGCTTGCGCACGCAAAGGTCTTTTCTTCCAAGAGATGGATCATGATTCAACAATTATTAAATACTATAGATACAATGACTTCCTATTCAGCACAAAAACTACCAACACCCAGAAATTTATTTCTTTTTCAACCCCAAAAAAAACAACATATGAGAGTTTACAGATCAATATGCTTCTCCAAACATGTCATCTGAAATTGTCATTACATATTGAACAACCCTCAATCTCAAACAGTAAATGTGCACACAATAACTTAGTATGTATATCCACTAGCATTAACACTTGAAAATCCCAGACATGGAAATGAAACAAATATAAATTTGGATAAAAAAGAAAGCCTTTCACTCTTTGACGCTATACTAACCAAAATTTTCAAATAATTTAAACTAAAAATAAAAAGCATACCGTAAACCCTTTCAGAGATCTCCAGGAGCCCATCTGGTGGCTTTCGATAAAAGAATTTCCGGAACAAAGCCATTGCCTTTCAAGATCCCAAAAAAGCACCAAAATAGCCTAGAGAATCTCCAATCCAAGCCACATTGCATCCAAGCTCAGACCCATAAAAAATACTCAATTACCCAGATAACAAAATTCCCAGATTAAATAACCAAAAAGAGAAAAAGGGTCGTCATGATTGTATGAAGAGAGTGTACATTGAGGAAGCAGAGGTATGGATTTTGCTGGGTCTTTAAGAAAAGCTTTCTGGGTATTGTTGTTAATGGCTTCACCTTCACACTCTTGTGGTTTGTATCACAGAAACTTAGCTTCCAATCAAGAGAGGACGTTGAGAAGCTCTAGAGAGAGAGAGTATTTCTAGAGAGAGAAAGAGATGAGAGGGAATATTCTACGTGTGTATTATAGAAGTAAAATCAGATATGGCGGTTGTTGAAGATGAATATTAGGATCCGAGGAAAGGAAAGGATCTCAGGTTTGTCTTTGTCTCTGTAAGACACTATGAGCCTGAGTCTGAGTGTGTCTCTCTCTTTGGGTTATGAGAATTTTAGATTGATGATGATAACGATGTCTCTCTGATTTGATACTTTTCTTTTTCTCCCATTTATTTTTATAATTTTTTTTTTTTTTTTTTTTTTTGGGCACTAGATTAGATATGTACTAGCTAACGTTGGGGCACGTGTGAGTGGGAAAAATATATTGTCGTTAGCACCGCTTGGTGTTGTTCTAAAATATAATAATTAATTTACAATATAATCTCATGCATATAAGCCAACGACAAGACAAGACCTTTACTAGGATTTAAATAAACAGCAACGGTTTTTTTGTTGTATTTTTTATTTCACAATATCCCTTAGGTGTTCGGAAATATTATAAAATCTCTACGGATTAGGTTTTTTTTAGGATTAAAAAAAACAATTATTTTCACTAATTGTCAAAAATATTTCTATGTGTTTTCACCATTCCAAAAATCCAAGGTTTGATTGTATTCTTAAATTCGAAAAGGCTAGGAACACATAATATGAAATATTTTAATTAATTTTACTATTTGATATGTGCGGACATATTTCCAATTTTAATTACATAATAAATTATTATAAAAAACGCATCAAAATGTGAGACTAAGAGTGAAAAATAAAATTAAAATAAAATAAAATCGTGGTCCTCGATGAAAGAACCGGCTAAGAGAATTCTTCTCCCCTTTCTATTTTCCAGTGTTATCTTTTTTTTATGTTAAAGTGCCTTTATTTTTTTGTGAGAAAATTTATACTAAGTCACGGTCATGACATTGTTTGTCATTTTTTTTTAAGTGGTGATTATGAGTTAGATATATTTAGAAGTTTCTGGAACAGTTCAAATACCAAAGAAAAATAAAACGCATTAAACTGTGCTATTTTAATTAAAAAACATGAAAGTAAAGAGTAAAATGACCCACAACTTGAAGTAGCGAGAAAGAAAATAAAAGAAATCCAGAAAAATACAAATTTAAAGTTAGGGGCGGGGGGTTCAAATGTGAGGTCAAACACGTACGTTTGGAATACGGGTTTAATAATCATAATTTAGGGGTCCATATTTTGTTAAATGTATGTTCCCCACTCTATAGTGAGTGATATTAAAATAACAAAGGAAATTAGGTATGGCCTTTATGAATTTGTTTATAAATATACAGATATTGGTAGGCCAAGCCAAAATATACCCTTCATTTCACGTCACCCTATTGAAAATTTGGATACAACAGAATTCAAGGAAACTAACAACTAATTAACATATATATTGTTCTAAATGGTCGATGTGATATCAACAATATTCGTTCACCTTAGCACAAAACATGGCGTGACTCTTGGCCATTTGGCAGAGAAAATGCCAACCAAATAGAATAAGATTATAAGATAAAACAATAAAGAATAAAAACTCACAAAGTTTGGTCCACCAAATCTTTGTATTTATCGGCTGAAATGGAAAATTTACCACAAAGCATGGCTTTTCAATGCCATCTTTTGCTTCAAACTTGGGATATTATTTTAATTTTTTATTACGAATAAATAAAAGTGGTGCTTTTTTCGATTGTCCATGGTTGTGTTATATGGGAATTAGTACTTTTTTAGTTTTTCCTAACAAAGTGACATAATGATGAGAACCGAGATTAGGCACTTCCATTAGCAGTAGAAAAGCTTGTTATCTATATATAGATAATTGTCTTAAAGTCACAATGATTGACAAGACAAAGATTTTTCTTTTTTCTTTTTTTTTTTAAATGAAGATTTTTCTTTTTAATAACTAGCCAATCGTTTGTTTTTACAAATAGTTTCATGCTTTCTTATTAAGGCACTTTTGGATTCGAATTTTGAGTGGCATTGATTGTTATTCAAACTTGTGAAATACTTGAATCTCCGATCGAACATAACATATCCAAGCAACATGGTGGAACCCGGGCTTTGCTGAAAGTATATGATACTAGGAATTTGATGATGATGCATATTGCTCATGATTCTGGTGGTTGTAGCAGTGAGCCACTAGAAATTTATTTTTTCCTCGACTTTTTGGAGTTTAAAATTCTTTTATATTTTGATAAATAACTATGATGACATACTCAATAATAAAAATTCATGAAGGGATTTAAACGATATGGGATGAAGCGAGTTTTCAAATTACCATCCCGTTCCTGTCATCTTTTTTTCATCCTATCCCTGCACTAATGATCATTTATTTAATGAAGGCAAGTTTTCAAGGAATCCCCATAGCGGGTTCCTCATGATGCACTGTTACACTAAAAATGGGCCTCGACTGATATTAGAAAAGTGGCAGTTTCGAAATAGTTCTGCAAAGTTGTTATTTTTATAAATAACCAAAGAAGTTCGTATTTTTCTAATATTTTTGAAAAAATGGTAATTTTGAAGCTTTCAAATTTAATGTCCGTTTAAGGCTCGGGACCTTGAAACGAAGTTTCGACCTCAAGTTTGGATTCAGTGAGGTTGAGAGACAAACTTTAATATATAACATTAATATGTTTCGAAGTGGCACGAATCTCAAGACATGAGGCTCGTGAATAGTCTCATTTCAGCCCAGAATCCAAATTAGTCGAATAATATATCTAACCTACCTATTTTGGATGCTAGAAATTTAGTGGCAACACTTGTTTTTCTAATTGAGGCTCCGTTGGGAAAGTGATTTTCTCAAGCAAGTGAATTTGGATTCTAATTCGCTTATCGGACTTTCAAATGACACATGAAAATTACTATAAGTCTTGATAATACGTTCCTATTACTCATTAGAGGTAGTGATTCGATTACTTGACTCTGCAAAGGTTTTTATTATAAATTTTTTTATGTGATCTAATATAGAATTTTGTGAAATGTTTTGTGAAAATATGTTAACGAACTATTTTAAAAAAATTGATGAGTTTGAAAAATTGGTTTTTAGAACTGAATATGGTTTGAATAAATACTACTGTATAGTTATTTGTGATTTTATAGAAAATAGTACATCACCTCATTCATGTCATTCATGTAGCATTGCATTGCATATTTATCTCATGCAGCCGACAGAATCATTGTGTTCCAATAGAACACTGGAATCACAGTGTTCCAGAAAAATACCAGAAAACAAAATAAAAAGAAAAAGAAAAAGAAAAGAAAGAAAAAGTCACAGTGTTCCAATAAAACACTGGAATAAAAAAAGAAAAAAATAAAATTCACGGTCATCAATTAGATGGCTGAAACTCACGTATGTCAAAAACATAGACATTACGGAATTAGATGGTATTCAGTGTACTTGTGAAGAACTTAAATAGCTATGTACTTGTTTTGAGAATGAATTTAATAAAGGTTTAGAATTTTGTGAATCTTTGCAAAATGGTTTAATAAGTAGATTTCAGAAATAAAAATTTTGGAGTTATTTGCTAACCATGCAGGAATTTGAAACGACATATCATTTATTACTAAGAAACTTATAATCGAATTTTTACTGAGCATTTACGTACTCACCCTCCCATTTTTCCCCCTCATCAGGTTTAGTTGCGGTGTTAGATAATTGACTAGTTAATATTCGTGTCCTAACAATTCTTCTAGGCTCATATTATCTCGGTTATTGGTATTATTCCAGTCACCTCTTTATTTATTTAGCCATTGATTAATAATATGAACAAATGGATGTATGAGGGAGTTTTAATTATGATTAAAGATTATATAAATATAAATTTTGTAAATATATCATTCCCTTCTTTGTTGTTTATGAATGTTTTGAAATTATAAAATTTTGTAGAATAATGTGTGAAAATTCTTGTTTGTAAAATTTCTATTTTGCTACTAGCCCGAGGTCCGGGTCGTGACACCTGCTTGCCAAAAAAAGTTGTAGTATTATCCTACCTATATGCCTCTCAAGGGAACCACTGCTTCTGAAGCAAATAGTATAAGGGTAATACCAATTATGGGTATAGGTACCCATGAGTAACCCATTTACACGTTAAAAATTGAAAATAATATATGTATATTTTAATTAGAACATATATCCATATCAACCATTAAGGGAAGAAAAAAAAAACATTAAATCGAACACAATATAATATAAAATTATTTAACTAAGTAAAAATCATAATGTAAATAGGCACATATATTTATATTTTTTATATATTTGGCATCTTTTTATTAATTTATTATATACTTATAAAATTATGTATTTTTATATTTTTAAGTATATATATATATATATATATCAATCATGTAGAGTTGAGTACTAGGACAGGGTATTTGTATACTTTTATTCTACCTATACATGTGTCGGGTATTAAAATTTGTGTTTATACCTTATTCTAATATTGAACAGATTTGGTATTATCCTGGACTAAAATCACTTCTTCCATTTTCATGTCCATTTTGCTGTCCCACCAATGAACTTATGCTATATCATTAAAATCAAATTTTAGGAACTAATAGTGTCTATTGAACTTCCGTTAAATTTATACACGTCTATTAACGATGTATAATTGATTTTTTTTATTAAAAAAAAAACAGTTGCAATGACTTGTGCTAAGAAGTTGTGACTTGGTTAGCCTATTAAAACGACGACATGACACGCAAAAATATAGGTAGTGTTTAGAGATGTAAAGTGAGTCGGACATTTTGATAAGCCTATATATACTTTGTATCGAGCCAACCCGGCCCATATTCTTATTAAAGGGCTCGGCCAGCCCATATTTTATGTGGGTTTAAGTGGGTAATGCCTAAGTATGTCGTGCCTATACGAGCCAAATATGACCCAAAATGTAGGCTGATGAGGACAGGGTAAGCACGAGAGCATGGAATGTGGACCCTATCTAAGTTCCTGTTGGTCCAGTTACAAGAGTACGTGCAACGAAATTCCAAAATGCATTAAGTGGGCTAATTTAAGAGATTTGGGCTCAAGCATGCACATGAAGGCCCATTGAAGGAGATGAACGAATTTCTAAGCCCATAACAAACTTGATTCAAGTTCAAGAAAGTTTATAGACGCATATAGAAGGGAAATCTGATTTGTAAAGACTTGAATGCCAAGTCATAGCTTACTTTCTTTTTTTTGGTTATATAGGTGTAAATTGTTAGTTTCCCAAAATAATTTATTTGTTTATTTCCTTTTCTTTAGTGGCGTGTAATAGGCTGATTAGTAAGGGATTAAAGTCAGAAATGACTCCCTTTTAATTAGGGATGAATTTAGCTTAGCTATTAGGGTTATTTTTCTACTTTCCTTTTCTGATTTTGGGTAAGTTGCGTTAGGCGATTTTGGGCTTTAGGACTGAAAATTTCGTGACCCTTGGCCTATATAATGTACACGTTTCATTCAATAAGAGTAGATTACAATTCATTAAAATTGAGAGCAATTTCTCTTTGGTTCTTTGAGAACTTATTCAAACTTATCAGATTTCTCCGTGGCATTCATTCCTTGACTTATCAATCGAGTTTTTTATCCTTGATTATGGCGTCTTCCTTTATACTAAGGTTCACATCTCTTTATAGGTGTTCGGTCGAGGTTTTCCATCCGAATCTGATTGTAGAATGGTCCTAGGCATCATTCTTGTTTCGGGTTTCGTCACAAGTTGGCGGGGTTCATATCATTTGGTATCAAGAGTCGGATTCTAGTCTTAAGTTTATTTTATCCTTTATTTTTTCTTCTAGTCGTACCAGTTTATATTTCTTTCTTCATTAAATCGTCAAAAAAAAAGTATCCGAACTTACCTGTTCTTATCGTAGTCAAAGTCAGATTCTTCTTGATTGCTTTTAAATCTGAATTTAGCTTTGTGTCAATATCAGTTTAGCCTTTGTGTTCTTCAGTCAATATTTGGGTTCCTGATTTAAAAAAAAAAAAAAAAAAAAAAAAACCCCAAAAAAAAAAAAAAAAAAAAAAACCCCGAAAAAAAAAAAAAAAAAAAGAAGAATCTAGAAATTTCTGGCCTAATTATAGGATTTTGAGAGTGCTTCCTTAAAACGGTCGTAACTTTTGATTTGGATATCGAAATGACTATAATTATATATCAAATCGAAGCTTATTCCGAGCCTTACGACTCTGAATTGACTATGTATTGTTCACCTCAGTTTTTGAGCCAGTCACATGGGAGAGGTTTAATGGGATATTTTGGAATTGCAAAGACTTTAGTTGTTTTATAAGAACACTTCTATTGGCCACAAATGAAACGGAATGTTGAGAGAATTTGTAGTAGATGTGTCACGTGTAGGCAAGCAAAATCCTGAGTGCAACCCCATGGTTTATACACTCTACTACCTATTCCTAGTGAGCCTTGGATTGATATTTTGTTGGACTTTGTATTAGGTTTGCCTAGGTCTAAATGGGGTAAAGATTCAATTTTTGTGATAGTGGAGAGATTTTCTAAGATGACACATTTCATTCCATGTCACAAATCTGATGATGCTTCCCATGTTGCTGATTTATTCTTTAGAGAGATTGTAAGATTGTATGGCATGCCTAGAACAATTGTTTCGGATAGAGATGTTAAGTTCTTGAGTTACTTCTGAAAGACTTTATGGGCTAAGTTAAGAACTAAGTTGTTGTTTTTAACCACTTGTCATCCTCAAATCGATGGTCAAACTGAAGTAGTGAATAGGACTTTGTATACTTTGTTGAGGGCTATTATTAAAAAGAATTTCAAAACTTAGGAAGAGTGTTTACCACATGTTGAGTTTGTTTATGATCGTTCTGTTCATTCTGCTACTAAATTTTCACCATTTGAAATTGTTTATGGTTTTAATCATTTAACTCCTTTGGATTTATCACCATCACCTTTGTCTAAGCGTATGAATTTAGATGGAAAAAGAAAAGCTGACCTTGTAAAGTAGATTCATGAGAAAGCAAAGCTCAACATCAAATGACAAACTGAGCAATATGCCAAACAAGCAAATAAAGACCGATAACAGGTGGTCTTTGAACCTGATGATTGGGTTTAGTTATATATGCGAAAGGAGCGATTTCCGACTCAAAGGAAATCCAAGCTGCTACCTAGAGGAGATGGCCCTTTCCAAGTCTTGGAACAGATCAACGATAATGCAAATAAGCTTGACTTACCTGGTGAGTATAATGTAAGTGCTACTTTCAATGTTTCTGATTTGAGTCCTTTTGCTGCAGGTGACGAACTTGATTTGAGGACAAATCTTTTTCAAGAGGAGGGGAATGATGAGGACAGGGCAAGCACGAAAATATGGAACGCGAATCCTATACAAGTTCCCATTGGTCCAGTTACAAGAGCACGTGCAACGAAATTCCAAAATGCATTAAGTGGGTTGATTCAAAGGATTTGGACTCAAGCATGCACGTGAAGGCCCATTGAAGGAGATGAACGAATTTCTAAGCCCATAACAAGCTTGATTCAAGTTCAAGAAAGTCCATAGACGCATATAGAAGGGAAATCTAATTTATAAAGACTTGAATGCCAAGTCATAGCTTACTTTCCTTTTTTGGTTATGTAGGTATAAATTGGTAGTTTCCCAAAACGATTTATTTGTTTGTTTCCTTTTCTTTAGTGGCATGTAATAGGCTGATTAGTAAGGGATTAAAGTCAGAATTGACTCCCTTTTAATTAGGGATGAATTTAGCTTAGCTGTTAAGGTTATTTTCCTACTTTCCTATTCTAATTTTAGGTAAGTTGCCTTAGGCGATTTTGGGCTTTAGGACTGAAAATTTCATGGCCCTTGGCCTATATAATGTATACTTTTCATTTAATAAGAGCATATTACAATTTATTAAAATTGAGAGCAATTTCTTTTTGGTTCTTTGAGAACTTATTCGAACTTATCAGATTTCTCTGTGGCGTTCATCCCTTGACTTATCAATTGAGTTTTTCATCCTTGATTATGGCGTCTTCCTTTATACCAAGATTCACATCTCTTTATAGATTTTCGGTCAAGGTTTTCCATCCGAATCTGATTGTGGAACGGTCCTAGGCATCATTCTTGTTTCGGATTTCGTCACAAGTTGGCGAGATTCGTATCATAGGCCTAATTTTGTTATTGTTCTATACTTTAAAATATCAAATATGTGCTTATGTAGGCTAAAATATTAGTCTAAAACCCATTCATATTCTTTTAAAATTTGAATAAATTGAAAATAAACAAAAAATAAGTAAATAAATAACATTAAAAGCATATAAATGAAAATATTTAATTAAGATTTTTAAAATTTTAATTAATAAGTATACTTAAAATTATGTATAAAATGACTAAATATGGGCTTAATGTGGGCCGACAGAAATGTGGGTCTGGTCGGGCCTATGGGCCTATTGCTGAGGCCCAACCCAGTCCTTACTACATGTAACGGGCCGGCCTAGACCCATATTAACGTGAGTTGAGCCGGGCCAATACTGTACTTTTTCTTCAGAATGTGGGTCGACTCACAAAACTCAGCTCACATTGACATCTATAGTCGTGCTAGACATGGTCCAGTTATGTGGGCCATGTCAGGCTTATAAGTTAAGTACGATGGGCTTAGCACAGCCCATTAGTATGGGACGGTACAACACACTAGCCTGCAGGCACATCATATTATACATAATTATTATAGATAAGTTTTCCAATATATAAGTGTCAACTTAATTGAAAGACACTAAATCTATATTCAATTATGATGTGCAAATATTTATCAAAGTTTTTTAAGTTCTTCGTTGGTGTTAAAAAAGTATTATATTTAATTTATGATATTAGATTTTTTTTTCTAACATTTGAATGATTTAGAAAAAAAAAAGTTTATGAAAACGACACTAAAATTAATAAAATTTACTAATTAAATGGGTCAATTTTGGTCCAAATGGACTAGCAAGTTTAGGCACGTGGATTGATAATGCACGACACGAAGCATGGTATGATACGTTAGAGTACAGGCCAACAAACTGTATCAGACTAGTAATTTTGAACTTTAGGTATGACACAACTAAAATATGAGTCGCGCCTGTGCATTCGTACCCATTTTAAATAGGTCGAGTCGGAACGACACATTTAACCTCTAATTAAAAAAAAAAAAAAAGAGCCAATAATATATGATTAAAGAATCATTCTCCATTACAAAACCATAATCTGAACAAATATATAAGACATAACCTAAATGCCAAAGTTCAAAATATTACTCGATTTATATCCATTCCATGGTAACAACATATGAGGTTTATATTGATCGTGTAAATTCGAACTGACTTATAAATTAGCAGAGAAAATTAGAAAATGTAAGAAAATAGAATCAATAACAAGCCAATTTTAGGTAGGGGTGGCAATTCGGGTTACGACACGATGACACGACACGAACACGATACGATTTTTTGCGGGTTAGGGTTAAAGAAAAAGGGTGCGGGTCGGGTTCGGGTCGACCAGTCTGACACGAATAAAAAAACGGGTCGGGTTCGGGTCAACCCGCTTGACACGAACTTGACCCGTTTGACCCGCCAACAAATATATATATAATTAAATTATAAAAATATTTTTTATTTAATTTGTTTATGACTATTATTATAGATATATTTAATTTGTACAATGTATGTATTTGGGATTATAAGTTATTAATTATATTTATAAATTATCCCTAATTTATTTATTTTAAAATGAGACAATAATAGCCTTAGAAAAAGAAAATATAAGTAAAAAAATAGGGGTCATAGCGGGTTGACGGGTCAAAACGGGTTGAGGGGTCAAAATCGGGTTGTGGGTTGGATGTTATTCACCAAAGCGGGTTGTGCGGGTCGGGTTCGGGTCAACCCGTTTTAGGTGCGGGTCGGGTTATTGTTGATGGTTTTCTGGCACGACGGGTCACGAATCGGGTTCGGGTTGACATAATTTATGTATATATTAGACTTTAACCCGACACGAACCCGACCCGTCGACACGAATTGACACCCCTAATTTTAGGGCTTGCGGGGTGGGATCTTATACATATTTTGCGACCCAATGGAATAACCCAAAAACAAAATGCAATCAAGGAAATGAAAATATTCCTGTGATATATTTCTTTTGAACAATATACTTTCACTCGCTTGTTGATCAATATCCATAATCGGCGCTCTCCCTTTGTCGTATTTGAAGATCCTCCATAATCATCACTGCAGAAACACCACCTGAATCGCAACAATGAGACCTTTAATTACCACACTTTTTGCATTGTGGAGAAAACCCACAACCTAGCAGCTTAACGGAGAGTTTGAGGGGTTGATTATCAAGCCATGTTATTTGATTTGGTAGGATGTGCTTTGGAATAGAAAGTCTATTCCTATATAATTCCTATTTCGTTCTTTGGTTTGCATTTTAGACAAAGAAATTTGAATGATTATTCAATCAAGTGATAGAATATCAATTTCTTCCCAGAAGTTATACAATCATGATTTCACAACTTATTAAATTTGTTTAAAACTTGATTATTCCTTTTTGTCGCATAAAGATACTAAAAAATAAAAATATTTTTGTTAATGGGATATCATTCTAATTATATTCTATTGCAATTTCTATTATCATTCTTATTACATTCAAACCAAATATCATCTTAAGTGTTATTTTTGGAATTTAATAAGCTGTTAATTTTTTATTAGTGGGACAGAAACAAGAACAGAGTAATGGTACATGTGATTTAAATCTTAAATCTCTATTATACTACCTTACCTTACCCTACCCTAGGACCCTTGAAGAAACGGGGTTAAAATTGTCATCCATGCCTTACCCTCCTGCTCATTCGTCCAGAGAATGTCACATTAGCTTTACACTGATACACCCCGAGGTCGCCTTATAAATTGCAAATAATAATTAGCAACGCTATCACTCCTTGAACTTTTTTGCTTGTCAATGGCTGCATACACATTTATTTATTTATTTATTTTTACAGTTAGACATTTTAGAAAATTGACACGAATTAAAGCTGCAAAAAGAAAAACTGATTTTGTTTATTTACTTGGGGATAATTGGAAAAAATACTCCGAAGTATTATATTTCTATAATTTTAACCATATCTTTTTATTTGTGCAAAATAATAATTTCATATTTTAAATTTCTATAAATTTGTACTTTTTGTGTATAAATTGGATGATTTATGCTGGCTGTTTTAAGTTATTTTCAATAGACTTTTTGTATTAATCAGCAGAAATAAAATATCCTTAATTCAGATTCTGTGTTTACAGGGCCATCTGAAGGTATAGGCAACTTAAGTGCTTGCCTAAGGTCCCCACTTCAACCAAAGCCCAAAATTTATTTTCTTGAAATAATTATTACTATTTTTATTTTTATTTTTTACATGCACTCTTTAAACAAACCAATAAAGAGACGTAATCTCTGAAAAATATTAACACACTTAAAAAAAATCAAGAAGTTATATTTTTGGTAGTTAAAAAATAAATAAATGTAACATAAAAAATATTAAAAAAAGAAAAATACAGAGACTATATTTTTGGAAGTTGGAATAATAATGGCCCCGTTTGGGGTAGCTATTTGACAATCCAAAATTACTTCTTTAACAAGTTTTGAACAAAAAAAACGTTTGGTAAACAAAAAAAATCGGATTTTTGCATAATATAGCCCAAAGCCACAGCCACAATCCGAATCCGGCCCAAGGCTGCTTCCAATTTTAGATTATGCGGGAATTCACCTATTCATTTAATGAATATTTCAAAATGGCAGAAATATCCCCAAAGCAATAGTAAAAATACCAAGCAATACCCCCTAACTCAGTAACCTATACCACGTTCCTTCTTCTCCATCGCGATCATCTTTCAGCTTCTCCCTCACCGTCATCATCATCAAAAATCAAATAGACGCAAGAACTCCAATTATCTATCTTCATCTTCCATATCATTGTTATTATTCAATCTCTCTTTTTGTTGTCTGGAATATAAGGTTGCAAAATTGCACCTTCCTTCATCGTTGCCCACCACAGACTTTGATCCCATTTTGGATGACAACGAAAGTTTCAGTCTTAGCGAAGAATTTTTATGGCACGTTTAAATATAATTTTTTGATTTTAAATTCTAATTATCATTATGGAATGGTATTTTTCTCGCTAATTTTGATTAAAAAAATGGGTGAAGGTAATGAAATAGGAAGAACAGAGGAGGGAGAGGATCAATGGAGAATGGAGAGGATCAATGGAGAATCTTTATCTGCAAACGGTGAAATACCCAAGAGATCAATTGTAGAGATTGATGTGTAGCAGCAATACGAAGCAACAGAGATTGGTGTAGAAGAAGAAGAAGAAGATTCAGAGGAGGTTGAGCTGAATATGGGTCTATCATTGGGGGGTCGATAAGAATGCGTCGAAGAAGAACAAGCTCACCCGATCTTCTTCGATCGTCGAATCTGTGCCGCTCATGAGGGACCAAAACGATGACGAAATGACGGTTGCTGCCCGTTTCGTACCCAGCTCTGATGATGGTGAGCTTAAGATGTTTGTTAAAATTCCTAAGAGAAAGTATTTTCTAATTTGAGATTAACTAAAAACCGCACTATATTTTGTCGATGAATAGTACGTTAGATTGCATTAGCATGTATTGCTCCACTCGTTGAAAAATAGAAACCACTTGATGATGACACTGAAGAATACTCTGGGATCGCTTACAGTCTGCCCCTTAACCAAATGGTGAAGGATTCGCAAGAAGCAGAAGGAAAGACTTAAGTTACATTGACCTTGAAGATAGCAAAGATAGCATATTGTTGCTGTTTTGTTTAGGTGTAGGTATCATGTCGTGTTTATTTTGTTTGCAAATTAAGATGTTGATAAGTCGTAGCATTTGCTTCTTTTTGCGGTGAAAATGAGTCTGGGTTTCAGTTCTTGATATCTCTGGAAAGCTTCGAAGTGAAATTTTGTACTTTGAAGTTTCATGCTAATGTTTATGTAGATAGAGACCATGACGAATGAAAACTGGTTACTGTTTACTTGAATTGTAGAAGTTACTTCTCTTTATTAATGGAGGCCAGCAATGTTTAATGAAATGTTGCCGAAGTTAGTTTAGTCTAAAGAAATTGTCTTGAAATCTTGGTGGAGGACTTGGCATAAGCAAAGAGGAAAGACAACTGTCGCAAGTCCAATGACAAAAGTGGAGTCCTTTCAATGTTAACTAAGTTCTTTTTTTTTTTTTTTTTTTTTGCTTGAATAATGTTTTTTTAATATTAATGCTTGAATAATGTTAACTAAGCTTTGTTTACAAACTAATCTGGCATCTTCTCCGTTTCAAAAGTTGTTGATAGAGATTTAATACATTAATTAGTAGACAATTTTGATAAAGGTACTCTCTAATTTGTTGCACAATTTTAAGAAAAATAAAATATTTGACCAGTTAATGTAATCGGTGTGTGCTGCAAAATATGTGTAATTGTACAAATATCTATTTTGGTCATTTTACATTTCTACAGCAGTTTAGTGATACAGTTTACCAAACACTATAATACAACTTTTCTCAATTACAGCACTTTATAATTACAATTTACCAAACGCTGCTTTACGCGATTTTTCCCTCAGCACATCTAAAAGTATTTCTTTTAAAATCCACAGCTCTACCAAACTGGCCCAATATCCTATATTTTAACCATGTTCAAATTTGAAAAGTCAAATAAAATCTTTTCTTTAATTTCAATCAGAATTATATATCGTGATTATGCATTATTTTTTTTTTATATTTCCATAAATTAATTCTTATCATAATAAAATTTACATTTATTTCATCTTAAATGTTTACCTAAAAAATTGGAACAGTCATAATCTTTTTTCAAAGCTCTATTTGTAGCCCATTAATAATCAATTTTATTCTCTAAAATCTAAAACAATTAACGTTTATTTTTCTTGGAATACATAAATCAATTTTTTTTCTCTATCTAAAAGTAGATGTCTATTTATTTTTATTTTACAATACATACTTTGCAAAAAAAAAATGAATACAGACTTTGATTTAGTTTTTATCTCTGAAGCTCTCTTGTCATTCCTAACTGTTTGGCCATAAGTTGATTTGCAGGTTATATCTCCTTGTTTCTTATTGATTTATTACTTAATATTGCCGTTGAATTTAACAGTAATTATTTTATTTTCTTTTATTATTGTCTTTTATTGAGTTGTTTTATTTTTATACCTAATATTTTAGAATAAATATGTCTAGTAGAAAAATAAATGTTTATAAATATCTCTCTCTTTTTACTTCTCTAATTTGTTAGAGTCCTTTTTTTTTTATTTAGTAAGTTGTTTGGTTGTTTTTAAAGGTATTTAATAGTTAGAGATGTCTAGTAAATTGCATATTTTATTGTATTAAATAAATTTTATTGCATTGCAAATGAAATATCAAAGTACTTCACCATAAATTATTTATATATTTAAAAAAAAAGTCTATTTTAGAGGATTCGCCTAAGGCCTCAAGAGTGCTTGAGCCGACCTTGTGTGTTTAGTGAGAAATTTGTTGCTCAACTTATATACAGAACGTACAAATTTGTATAATTTTGCACAAACTAAAAGACATAGTTAAATTTGTAGAAAGGCTATAGTTCAAGTATCTTTTTTGCAGATAACCCATTTACTTCAGGTATTTTTGCAGAGGTGGAGTTATTTTTTTCGCAGCTAAACCCATTTACATTTTTATACCATGCAGTTTGACTGTTTATTCAATTTAATCTTGTGTTTTAGTTATTATCAACATTGACCTCCAAATTTAAAATTTGTAACAAATTTATACATTTTTTAGGTCAAACACCAATTTTGACCATTGAGTTTACCAAAATACTTTTTTAAACTTAAAAATACGCATTTTAATACTTAATTTAAATTTAAAAATAATTAAAATAAATAGTTAAAAGAATAAATATTTAAAAAATGAAAAAACCTACAAAAATTAAATATTATTTATAAAATCATTTATCAATTTTATGTGTGTTTTAAATGTGATTTCTTTCAAGAACGATATATTTACATTTTTAATGGTATTTTGGTAAATATAATGGTTAAAATTAGTGTTTGACATAGGAAATATATAAATTTATTACAAATTCTAAATCTGAATATCAATATTAATAATAATTAATAACCAAAACACAAGATATAAATTGAACAAATAATCAAAATGTAATTATCCCTATATTTTATTTAGATTATTGTCACTGCAGTTTTCTGTTCATATTACATTCATTATAATTCTTACATTGAATAATTAAAAGTAAATGAACATAAGAGCATCAATACGAATTCAATATATTAGTATACATAGAAATGGATCCGAATTCAATGTTTATATGTAGAATTTTTGGCATATTTAGTCCCTATGTTATTGGCAAATTGGCAAAATAGTCCATGAGTTATTTTTTTAGCAATAAGGTCCCTAAGTTTTAAAACTTTGGCAATTAAGTTTTTTGAAATTGAACATGTTTAAATGAAGGAAATAAGTATTTCACTAACACTAATTATTTTGGAAAGGAAATATAAAGAAATTTTAAAATTTTGAAATTTTTTATATTTTAAATTTTTTTATATTATGTTATTAATTATAATTAATTTTTAGTTATTTTATTTCTCATTCTAAGTAGTGCTATTAAAATATTAATTTTGACCTTTAAAAACATTATATGTGACTTAAAAATACTCAATTTCACCCAATATTTTAACAATTACTTACAAAAAAGATTTAATTACTAAGATTGTTAAGACTTAGGGACTTAATTACCGAAAAAAATAACTTAGGGGCTATTTTGCCAATCCCGAATAATATAAGGGACAGTCATGCCAAAAACCCTTATATGTATATATGTATTAAAGAGAACGTTATTCTAACCTTTGTATTATGCATTAGTATTTTACCACAGTTATTACTACTTTATAGGCCATGTCTGGTGCGCTGTATTGTATTGTGTTCTATTGGATTTTATTGTATTGTATTATTTATTTCAGTACTATGTTTGATTTTGATGTTGTATTAAAAAGTTAATTTTGAAAAATACTATTTTTAAAAATTTACTTAGAAAAATACCATTTTCAAAAAATATTTAGAAAAATATCACTTCTAAAATTACCACTTTTAACAAATTTATTTATGAAAAAAATCACTTTTTAGATATAAATTTAGAAAAATACCACTTTTAAAATTTTATTTAGAAAAATGCCACTTTTGAAAAGGATAAAGTGATGCGTGAGAGAAAGGGATGAGAGAGAAATTAAGAATGGAAAAAGTAAGAAGAGTGAGTATTGTATATATAATACAGTATAATACAGACTTTTTATTCTGTATTAGATAATATTCTCCATATTATATTAAATTTTGATGTCGTATTAAAAAATACAATACAAAAGCACAACCAAACACAGTATTATGTTTAATTAATGTAATACATAATCTTTATACAGTGTACTAAACATGACCATAAGTGTTTCTTATATTTCTTCTATGCTCTTGGTTAATTACAGTTGTAATGTTTTATTAATTGTAAAGTTCTTTTAATTTTTTTTATTTGAAAACTGAGTATATTATTATTATTATTGCTGTGGAAGTATCCTTGAACAACGCAAATACGTTACACACACGTAAATGAAAACAAAATGTCGTTTAATAAATCCCA
This sequence comes from Trema orientale, assembly GCA_002914845.1. Classification (NCBI taxonomy): domain Eukaryota; kingdom Viridiplantae; phylum Streptophyta; class Magnoliopsida; order Rosales; family Cannabaceae; genus Trema; species Trema orientale. The sequence goes on from JXTC01000020.1 coordinate 1,497,675, forward strand.
GGAAGAAAAAAAAATAGTTCTTTAAAGAACGCGGCATGCAAAACTCTTTTTTTTTTTTTTTAATAATGGCATGAAAAACTGTATTTATACAAATGTCGTAACCGTACAAAACATAAAAATTGAACGATGACACAACTTGATGTTCAATTTTATTTTTTATTTTTTTAATAAAAGTGAGACTTAACTAATGACCACCATTTATTACAAATTTAAAGAAAAATAACACATTACCAAAGTTTGAACCCTTGACTCCTCCAAATACATACACAATCCTAAAATTTTACTTTGGACCAATTGAGCTAACTCCAGTTTGCATGTTCAATTTTATTACTTCTCCTTGGTTGTTTCATTCGAAGGAAATGACCTGTCGTTTATCATTGAGGAGAAAGTGATGTATCATTTATTACTCTAATTTAAACAACGTTATTTAAATAGCTGTTGTTTTCCCATGCTGAACGAATCTCATTTTAATGTGATTGATTTGGGTAAATGATATAAAAATACTTTTTAAGTTCGAATTTTTTTTTTCAAAAAATAACTTTGATTTTTAATTTTGTAAATTAATACCTCATATTTAAAATCTCTGTAAATATTTACTTATCTAGTGATTTGGGCGGCGAAAGGACCATTTTACCCCTCTTTATTTGATTTTAACCCTTTTAAAGTTCAATTTAAAATAAAAAACAAAGAACAGAAAAAAAAAAAAAAAATTCCCACACAATTCTCTCTCTCAAATAAGAGAAGCCAGAATCATCACAGCCTAAAACACACAGACACACACATATATATATATAAGCTCTATGTGAGGCTAGGCCTAGATTCTGCTGTTGTCTCATGGTACGATACTCACTTGCGAGCACTCTTTTGGACTTTTGGCTATTGAGTTTATATTGTCTGGTCCCTTTTTTGGTGTTGTTTGGTAGTTTAGCTAAATGGGTTTGTTGATTTTGTTTGGATTTGTGTATTGAGAGGTTTTTCTTGGCTCCTCAGGTGGATGTTTGATTGATGGCTTCAACAATATTAATCGCTATTGGAGGAGAAGACATATATAAAAGAAGCTTAGACTCAAAGATCTGAAACCCAAAGTCGAAACCCATAATCATCACAAGCTCGATGCACTCCCCATTTTTTTTCTCCTTTTTTCCTTCACAAACTTAAAAATCGGAAACCCAAACTCAAAATCTCAGAAAACTAAAGAAAATCACAAACCCAGGGAGTGACGGATGGATTTTGGTAACCAATGGTGGATTTTGATTTGGATTTGAACAATCAATGGAATTTTACTAGATATTACTGGATTGAGGCTCATTTCGTGTTTGCCCGTGGTGAGAAAACTTGCCACCTTCAATTGAAAACTCCATAATACAACAGGTTAAAAAGGAAAAGGAAATATCTGTATTTTCTTTTTTTTTTTATAGTAATTATTTTTGGAAAAGTTATTATTGACCTACTGAAAAAACGAGTCAATACCTTTTTACTTTTTTTTTTTTTGTGTTTTTTCTCCCATGTTTTGAGATTTTAGCATGTATTAATGTTGGTGGAGGGATAAGAAATGGTTATCGTGGGGGAGAAGGTGAAATGGATTGAAGCTAATATAACTTGGATTTTTAAGAAGAAAATCTTGAAGAACAGGAGAGAGACTAGGCGCAAGGAGAGAGAAGGGTGCAGTTTTTTTATTTTAAAAAAAATATAGTAAAAATCAAATACAGAGGGGTAAAATGGTCTTTTCACTGCTCAAATCACAGGATAGGATAAATATTTGCGAAGATTTTAAATGTCATGGTAATAATTTACAAAACTCAACGGTGAGGTTTCTTTTTTTTCTTTTTTTTAACATAAAACATAAACTTTAGAATATTTTTATGTCATTTACCCGATTAATTTACATATTTTTAATCCTTTTTGTACAATGTTGTTGTTGTTGTTTTTTTTTTTTTTCTCTATGTTATGAAAACAACACAACATTTTATAACAAACAATAAATTGTTCGATGAAGTCATGCATGCTAGGAAATTTTATATTGAGTATTTATAAAAAATGACCTTTTTTTAAGATCAATTTAAAAAATGACTATTTTTACCCCTATTTAATAAATGATCGTTTATAATTTTATTTTGATAAATAGTCATTTTTTAGTTGATCTAATTTTTTATAAAATTAATTATTTTTTGAAAAAGTAAGTCAACTTTTGGAATAGAAATCAATTTTTTTAAAAAATAAATAAATAAAATTTTTAAAAAATAAATCAATTTTCAAAAATTAATCAATATATTTTGATATACTAAATAAAGTAAATCAATTTTTTAAAAAATAAATTAATTTTTTAAAAAATAAATCAATTTTCAAAAAAATAAATCAATATATTTTGATATACTAAATATGAAAAACGATCATTTTTTTTATTACTTTTCAAAATTTGACCATTTTTTAACAGTGTTTGTAAAATAGCGATTTGAAAAACTATGATCCAAAATTCGGCCATTTGGCTAAAAACCCTTTTATATTTCCTATTAATTATATGGTCTATGTGTTGATATAATTATATTGGGTCATATTATTTTGTATGGACCATATATAGTGATCTAATTAAGTTAGGCTCAAATATCCCATAAGTATGAGTTAAAATATGGATACCCTCTTAGATAACTAACTAGGGTGGATAGATACCCTATGTGAGTTGTCTATATATCATTAAATTAGGGTTATGATCCCTACATACCAAAAAGCATGACATACTATTCCTTGGACAGCCACCATCACTACCAAAGGAAATCCATATAGCAAATCCTTAAGCTTTTGGTTATGGAAAACCCAAAAATCCTCAAGACCTCAAGACTTCACTTTTATGCTTCCACTTTAAAGTTCATCGTCAGGTCCTCAATTACTCAAAGCTATGGATACCGGTAATTTCAATAATCTCTTAACCTAGTTATTTGGCATAAATGATCCTTATATGGGGTGACATTTAGTGTTGCTTAACTCTATATATATATATATATATAGGTTGCCAATTAAGTAGGTATTTTTTTTTTACCTTTGTACAGGTATTTTTTTTTTAGCCATTAGATCATCATCTAATAATGATCTAACAGCTATAATAAGATGTATGAAAAGACGTACATCATTAATGCTATTTCTCTCTCTTACTTTTTACTATAAAAAAATGTGCGTAATAAATTTTCATTGACTAAATTGATACCTATGCATAGGTAAAAAAAAAAAAAAAAAAAACCTACTGGATTGGTGCCCATATATATATATTTCATTATTTAACAATGCAACGACTGTTTATATCTAAGAACAACTTTTTGGGTTAAAACGACATGTCGTTTACTATTTAAACTTGAAACACACGTGCTTTCTAATACTGAAGGAAAAGATAAGTTTTTCAACTATAAAACAATGTATGGAGTAAAATGACAAGCTTTTCAGCTCCTTTATGGCTTATGCGATATGTTAGGTGTCGTTTGGTTGGACGTAATGGGTGGAAATGGAATGGATTGAAATAGTTTTCAATTGTTTGATTTCATTTTTAACTAGTTGGACGTAATGGGTAGAAATGGAATGGATTAAAAAGGATTTCGATTGTTTGATTTTATTTTTAACCAAAAAATGCCCTTTACAGTATAATGACTATTCCCTTAAATAAAGGAATTACCATTACACTTCTAAATGGGTGGAAAAATCGTTCCATTCCATAGTTAACTTTTTCTTTTTTCCCTTTTTTGCCCTCTTTTCAGAGTAAATGAAATTGCAATTATTTTTGTTATTGTTGTTTATATTTTTGGGGCTTCGATGAGTTAAAATAAATATTAACCAATAAATTCTCTCTCTCCGTTGTCGATCCCATTGATTTCTTATGGCAACTTAAATTGAATATTTAATTTTTGTTTTTTTTTCGTTTGTTCGAATATATATCTATATATATATGTATATATTTGGATGTTATGGCTATTAATGAACTTTTAGGAATAATTAAATAATTTCCATTAAGACATTTCCGAAAAAAAAATCCATTAATTAAAAGCGAAAAAATTTCGTCACTAGAGTCTATAATTTTAAATCGAAATGTATTATTTAATATGTATTATACATGTAATCCATTTATGGTAATAATAGTATCCAGATATTAACTCATCATCACATATTTAAATATTTGACTCAAAAAAATAAATTTAATATTACTAATTATATTTCTTTCTTTCGAATTTATTTTTCAAAATCAGAGGTATAATTGTCATAACATAGCTGATTTCATTCCCTTCAGTTGAAAATTCTAAAGTTCTAAGGGAGCTATATTTGCACCCCAAATTGTTCTAAAGACACCATTTAAATAGCAAAATGACTGAATTGGACAAAATAATAATACTTCTAAAACTTGCAAAATTGAAAATACTCGAAACAACCCATTTCTTAAGACGATCTTCAAGCCATCCTTTTCTTTACTTTTCTTTTATTCTGCACATTTCCTCTCTTACCTAATTTCTCCTATTAATCCAAGAGCTATTTGATCTCACGTTTATTCTTTTTATTGATTACTTATTTTTCATTTGTTCTCTCTGCCTTTTTTTTGAAGAGTTTTCTTTTTGTTTTTTTTTTTTTGGTTTATACATGTTCATCTTTACACCTGTATTTCGTGTTTCTTTATGTGATAAGGTGCATATAATTTTTTTAATTTTTTGATGGATACCCGACACATATATACAATTAGATTTCTACTTGGCTGAAAAGGTAATTGGGTTTTGGTCGTAGTGTGAAGGCATGTGAATTGCAAAATTAATGATGATTCTTTGAATAGATATCCTTTGAATTGATACCATTTTTATCTTGGAATAGTGAATAGATTAGTCTATACTACGGGATGATGTTTTCTAGGTTAGAGGTAGATGCCCATGTTTTACAGTAATTTCTTTTTAATCTATTTTTTGCCCGCTTTATTTTCGTGTTTTGATGAAAGATTTCTTTCCAAAATATCTGACCATCAAGTAATAAAAAATTATTTATTTTTCACTTGTTTTAGAGAAAACTTTCCGAGGCTGAGATTCTTGATTTTTACTTTTTATATATATTTTTTTGGTTTCTTTCAATCCTTAGGGTGCCTTAGTTCAAGTTTTTTTTATAATTTTAAACACAAGGGTAAAATTGTATTAAAATAGAAAATTTAACAAAGTAGGGGTGTCTTTAAGTTTAATAGGAGTGCAAATATAAAAGTTCTAACCAAATAAAAATCTCACAATTTCATTCATCTCCATTACCATTACTATTATTATCAATTTCATTCCACCCAACAAAATAAAAATCTCACAATTCCATTCCTTTCCCTTACCATTACCGTTATAGCATTGCCATTATTTTGTTTTTGTTTCTTTGGTTTTTCATTGAAATATGAAACCCATTGTTGATACTTGATAGTGGGTTTGGCACAATACACTAGTGTTCGAATAATTTATAGAAAAAAATCTTTATTATTATAAAAGATTTTTAAAAGTACATTCAAGGTTTTGATGCAACAAAAATATCATACAACCTTATCTTTAAAAAAAAAGTAAAATAGTCAAAAATGCACATCACAATAAGGCTATGTTTGGTAGGAAGTAAAGCTGATAAAATGGGTCGAGTGAAACGGGCTGGCTCGTAAGCTAGCCTAGCCTGGCCCGTTCAAGCATAGGCCTGGGCCCAGTCCGTCCATATTCCCAAGCTGGGCTAGGCCTATCACGCTCAGCTCGCAGGCCGGGCCCGGGGCTGGCCCAGATGCCATCCCTTTTTTCTTTAGTCACGAGCCTGGGCCAGTGACTGTGCCCAACAGCTATTAGCCATTGGGGCCCCAAATCATTCATAATAGGAATGGCAAGTCTATTCACAAACTTCTTATATAGATAAAATCTTAGCTAAATTTAACATGAAAAACTCCAAGAAAAGGTTGTTACCTTTTCGACATGGAGTTAAACCATTAAAAGAGTAATCTCCTAAGAATGTAAAAGAGATAGAAGACATGAAGAGGATATCATATGTTTCGGCCGTGAGAAGTCTCATGTAATGCCATGTTATATACTAAACCTGATATATGCTTTGTAGTAGGAGTTGTTAGTAGATTCCAATCAAATCCAGGACCATAACATTGGGTGGCAGTCAAGCATATTCTAAAGTATCTTCGGAGAACTAGAGATTATATACTTGTGTATTCTGAAGAAGACCTTACTCTCATTGGGTACACAGATTCTGATTTCCAATCAGATCCTGACTTCAAAAAGTCAACTTTTGATTTTGTTTTTACTCTTAGCGGATAAGCTATATTTGGAGGAGTGTAAAGCAAGCTTGTGTTACTGACTCTACCATAGAAGCTGAATATATAGCTACTTGTGAGGCTGCAAAGGAAGCTGTTTGGCTCCGAATATTCTTAATAGATTTTCAAGGGGTTCATGCTGCTAGTCAATCTTTGACTCCATACTTTGACAACAATGGAGTAGTTGCCAACTCAAAGAAACCTAGAAGCCACAAAGGAGCAAAGCACATTAAGAGGAAGTATCATCTCATTCTAGATATAGCTGATCGATAAGAAATGATTGTGTGTAAGATCACATCAGAAAATAACCTACCTAATCAATTGACTAAAACACTGTCTGGTAAAAGCTTTGAGGGTCACCTTACAGATTTAGGGATGCAAAAAATGTAATAAATTACTTTTTGTACAAGTGTGAGATTGTTAGGATTATGCCCAAAAAGCGTTCATTATTTATGGATATTTATTGAATATTTTGGATATTTAATAAAAGATATTTTATACATAGTATTTGTGATAATATTTTGATTATTGATACAATAGTAAATGTCAAAAGATTCCATGATTTATTCATTAGAGAAATATTTTAATAAAGTTATTTATTAAAGTTAAGACATATTTTCTCTAATTAAATCAAATAAGTTTGTTTACTAATAAGAGAAGTTGAACATTTCTCTTAGATTATATTGCAAGTCTTTGTGCATTTATAGTATGCCTTAATCTATATTAGTATGACCACGCACAAAAAGACTTGGTGTGTAAACATTAAACAACATATTTTCATAAACTTGATAATTAACGTATGTCTTTCTTAATCCTGAAATAGGTGATGAACTTGTGTTCATAATTTGTATTATTTGAGATATTAAAAGATATGGATTAAGAAATCAATGATCTAGACTCTAGCATTTTAGTAATGCATTATTATGGGTATTGGGAATATATGCTTATATATATGGTATCCACAACTCCATTATATAGAGAAGTGAATACCGCTTTGAGGAGCTATAAGAGCTTTAATGATTTAAATCTTAGCTAAGTAATTAATAAAATTGGATATTTTATTAATTAAAAATTTTATGTAAATCTGTTCATCCATTAGATATAGTCTTGTATCAAGGAATTGAAAGATATAATTGGAGAGGCAAAATGGTAATTTTACCTAACTCCAATTATCGATATTCATGTAGATATACACATGTACATGTTAATTATCTAATATATATAATTTTAATTATAAAGTATTTTATTGATATTTATTTAATTCAAGAGTGCAGTTTAAACTTTTAGTGGAATAAGTCCATAACTAATAGTGTAAGCCCACTTGTATTAAGAGTTAATTATAACTGGGCATTTATCCATTAGAACTTGAATTAAATAGGTCCATTTAGGTCCCTAACCTACACCAACATCTTGTGCTATATGAAATCAGTTTGGCTCAAACAGTTTTCTGAAAAATTATACAAAAATAGAGAAAAAAGCCTGACTGATGGATGGGCTATTGGGACCCACCACAATGCTAAAATTGTAGTGAAATTCAGCTAGCTTATCTTCCCTAGGGCTGGCCAAATTTTCTCCTATAGGCTCATCTCCCCCTTGTTGAATAGTGATTCAGTTTTGACTGAAATATTAGTTTGGCAGTTGCACAGAAAAACTGAGAGAAAAGTGAGAGAGAGAAATTCTTGGAGCCACCTTTGGAGGCCATTGGAGTTTTTGGATTCTCGCTTGAAGATTAATCAAGATCGAGGTGCCCCATTCATTTTTGTAGTTACAAACTTAGTGCATAGGAAAGAAGACTCACTGGTTGAGTTACACAATCTCTTGTATATATTTAGACCATAACAAAGATCATAAAAGATTTTATGAAAAACTATAATCTGGAAAAAAATTTGTTTTCTGTGCTTCTGCTCATATTTGATTTTGTCATGGTTTTCCGTAAATAATTACCAATATAAACTTTTGCATTGTATTGACATCTAATATTTGGGATGCTAATTCTAAACAAAAATTATATAAGCGTAGTTGCACATTATTTTGATGAAAAATGGATATTGCAAAAAAGAATAATTGGTTTTAAAGCTGTTAATCAAAGGTATACTGCTGAAGTTATTTATAAAAGAATCTTAAGTGTTATAGAAGAATATGGCATAACAAACCATATTATTTCTATCATTTTCGATAATACTACCTCCAATACAAAGGTTATACGATTACTTAGAAAATCGGTAAGTTTATATGCAAGAGGATTTTTACTACATGTTGTGTATACCATATCATCAACCTCATCGTCAAATTAGATATGGATATATTATCTATATACATTGAAAATGTTCGAAATGTTAATGCTTATATTCATACTTTTAATCCTCATATTGTCGAATTTAAAAAATACTACAAAGCCGAAGCGTTAAAACCAAAAAAATTTCAACTTGACATACCTGTAAGGTAGAATTTCACTTATTTGATGTTAAAAATATAATAGAGTATAAAAATATTATTACTATGTTTTATAATTAAAAAATGGGTGACTAAATTTGAAAGATGAATATTGGTTTATTTGTGAAATATTTGTATAATTTTTAGAAGTTTTTTATGATGTTACCGTTACTTTATCTGGTGTTTATTATCCTACTTCTCCAATTGTTTTATATCATATGTTTTTTATTGCCTAAATATTTTCTAAAGAAATATGTGACCCTTTGTTTAGACTCATAATAATTAAAATCCAAGAAGTTTATCTGAAATATTGGTCCGAAATTCTTTTATTATTTTCTCTTGCTTTTATCTTATATTCTAGAGCTAAATTAAATGGTCTTTTCATTATTATTAGTCATATTGGTGATGCTTTAGAGTTGGATTTTATACCTAAATATACTAACACTCGTGACAAGTTTTTTAAACTGTTTAGTATGTATGACGCTAAATTTGGCAGTGCACCTAAGAGTGAACAGGAAACCCCTCAGCAAACCCTATACCAATCAAAGAAGAAATCTACTTGGAGTTATATTCGTAGGTGTAGCTTGTCATGATCATCATCATCAAGTTCAAGTCAATCGTTACCAATAATAATGAATCTGCATCAATCCTCTGAGCTTAACTAGTATCTTAAGCTAGACTCCGATATTGAATGCGAAGATGAGAACTTTAAAGTTTTGGAATAGTGGCAAAAGTGTCAAGAAAGATTCCCGATGCTTGCACAATCAGCACGTGATATCTTAATTATTCTGATGTCCACATTTTCTTCAAAGTTTGCTTTTAGCACCACTAGGAAGATAGTAGATGATCGACAGATTTCGTTGACCCCTGGAATGGTTGAGTATGTATTAAAAATTGGGAACAAACGGCGAAACAAAATCAACATATTATTCACAATGAAGAATTGATCGAAAATTTCAATAACTTGTACATGAACGATGACGATGAATCATGATTGATAATGATGTACTAGTTTCTTTTCTTTTTTAAATAATTTCAATTGTAAATAATAATTAAGACTACACTCTTTTTTCCTTACTAAGGTTTTATCTTAATGAGTTTTTTTTACTAAGGGTTTAATATCATAAAAGTTGTAAAATTATTTGTGATAAAAGTTTTATCTCATATATATATATGTTTTTTTTTATTTTTAATTTTTTTTAAAAAGGAACGGGCCAACTACGGGCTGGAACGGGTCGGCCCGCCTTGGCCCGTTTCTGGGCGGGCCTAGGCCCGACTTGCCAGGGACCCACTTGGGCCATAAGGTCGGGTTGGGCCCCTATTAGCCAAATAGGCTTGGCCTAACTCGTTATTCCTTGCTCGACCCACTCATTTTGTCACCTTTAGTAGGAAGAAAAAGACAGTTGAAGAGAAAATAGAGGAGAAAGAAGAGGGCAAAAAGTAAAGTGGGACCCATAAAAATTTTCCATTCCAAATTAGAGAGAAAAATGAAAGGAAAATCACTTTAGTCAATCACAAAAATAAATTTACTAAATTAACCTTGCATATTAAATTTTAAAATCATTATATTGAGGATAAAATAGTCATTTTTAAATAAGTTAGTTTTCTTTCCTCTCTTCGTACCAAATAAATATTGATGAAAGACACTTTCTTTTCCATTCTACATATTTTCTTTCCTTTCTAATTTTTCTTTCTTATTTTCTTTCATCTCTACCAAACATATTCTACATGTTGTTACAAAATAAAAAATTGTATTTCAAATTAAAATGTTTTATGAATTATGATTATTTAGTAAATGTTTCGTATTTGTTCTTTGAATTCAAATATCCCACCAAAAGACACAATAATGGGACTCATAATAAATCTACAACCGTATTATAATACTCCATATTGATCCTTTCGCACTCTTGACAAGTCTTATTCATCATTTTCTTCCAAAGGTGCTTTACTCAGTGATAATTTAAACTAGCTAGTCGCTACCTGATGTTCTTGTTATTTTTATTAATTTCACAAGCCACTCCAAAAATGTTGACTAGATTTTTTATATATTATATTAAACTTAGTGCTGCTAATCAGTATTTTTAAATCAAACTCCACCACGTATTTACTATATCATTTGTTTGTATTATTCATTATTAATTATGTATTATACCTAATAAATAGTCAAAATTATACCTCTTAAACAACCATACCGACATTTTTTATCTATTTATTTTTTAAAAAATTCATATTTGGCTTACCAAAAATAAATAAATACAGGCCAATTATATAGATAGAAAAAATGTTTTTTGAAAAAATAGAAAAAAATTCATGAGTCATCGGAAAACGAGCAGACCTCCCATACTTGAAAATTTCCCTCCTTTTTCATCTGCAATTAAAACCTTTCCTCATCGCATTTAATTTGGTCACATGAAAAAAATGGAGACTCACAACAACAATGGCTTCTCTAAAACCCTAAATCCCACTCCCCTTTGTAAATCCCAAATTCGCCCTCTTCGAATCGCCGACATTCTCGTCGAGGAAGAAGACGAAGACGAAGACGAAGAAGAAGAGTACGGCGGTTGGAAAGCCCTACGGAATTTCGATATGAATGGGATCGGAAGTCGCCGGAGGGACCGCTCCTCCGCCCGCCCTTGCTCCTCGCCGCGGCGGATTATTGCTCGGTTTCTGGCGGCGCTTTGGCCAGCCAGGGAGAGGAAGCTTTTGATTGGGACCCAGAAAATGGAGGAAGGGGTGGGAGAACTCGGTGGCGGGTCTGTACACACCACGTGTTCGATGAATGTCCCGAGTGGTTGCGATTCGCATATTCCGGCTCTGGAGGGTCAGGATTCAGGTGAAGTTCTTGAACTTTTATGCTATATGTTGATTTTGTTGTTGAATTTGGTAGAACAGGTATACAAATTAGTTTTTATGTACTAGTCATATAAATAATATGTGTAATGGGTGTATTGGTTTAATTGTTGATAGTTTATTGTATATAAATCCAGGACGGTGTAGAAGAGAATCAAGAGATGCCTCCTTCAACTTGGGGATTGCTTTTGGTTTATTGTATCTTATTGGTGCGAGTAAAAATGAAATAACTAAGATGGTGGAAGTGCGAAAACAAATGGAGATACTTCTTCAGAATATTAGAGATGAATTGCAAAAGAATGATTCACCTTTTAAGCCGAGTCAACCAAGTGACCATCTTGCTTATTCCATCAACAATTTCAGAGAGAGTTCCAACTCCCACACCCAGCTTTCACCTCAAACGAATTTTATTGGGACAACTTCTTATATGATACCGGAGTCGGAAACCATCTTACAATGCAGTGGCTCTACGGAACGTACTATGCATGAAGCTGAACAAGAGTGTCGTTTATCAGAAATGGATGAGCTTGAGGCCGAGCTTGAAGCTGAGTTGGAACGTCTGCAGCTCCACTTGGATACAGAAAATCCTGTAGAACTTCCGCAGCAGCAAAGGTTAACAGTAAAGGTACATTTGATGTTTTATGTGGTATAAAACATGTCAATATTGTCACGGCAATAGTGATGTTTTTTTTATTCTGATTCAATGAATAGCCAACCAAGCCTGTACGCTGGAAAAAGTTAAACGACTCTCAAATCTAGCTTATTGTTCTGCTCTTGTGATTGGTTGATAGATCTTTGTTCTCTGGGGTTTTTTCTTTTAGCAAAAATATTTTTTAGTTCTGCATATAAGCTAACAATTCTGTGCACACGAGTGCATAGGATAGAAATTCAAAGGCTTTATTCTCATACTAGTGTCTACTGTATTTGATGATCTGGGTTGCATTTTTTTGTGTATCTGAGAATGTTTGTGTGGCAGGCTGTTGTGGACACTGCTTCTTCAGTTAGCCAGAGCCTGAGTTACGGGGAGGTAATTGATCCTCAAGAGGTGTGTACTGAAGAACTGCATACTGGAGTTCGTCCTATTGAATTGGAGAGGAAGTTGCATGAACTTCTGGAATTTAGACAGCAAGAAAGGATAAAGGAGCTCGAAGAAGCTTTAGAATGTGCTAAGCAAAAACTCGGTGAGAAAGAAGCAGAGGTTTCTTGGTGGAAAGACACTGCACGACTCATATCGCAGCACATTCCAGAACGCTCACGAACTGTCTCCCTGCATGATCCAGAAACTTTTCACTCATTGAGGTGAGACATCAACTTGTAGAGAAGTTTTTTGAGAGTGAGGCTTTGTTCAAGTCACTTTGCTTGTATCAAACTGTAATTAGAGTGTAATGATTAGTTGTTTACCTCTCTGAATCTTGGCTGATTCGTTGATTAGTGTGGAATATAGAAGTATAGTATGCAAAAAGGAATTGGGATTCTTTCCTTGAAGTTTTACTTGATTTGGTAATAAATTGTGTATTCTGATTTTGCATTTGTGTGTGCATTCCTTAAAGGGTCACTTTCCCTGATTTTGTTCTTTTGATGGTCAAATGTTCCGATCACTTTGACGTTTTCAGATCATGGTAGGTTAGAGGCCAAGGAGGTATTAAGGTACCTTCAACTTCTAGAGTGGAAAGTTTGGTTTATAAAATTTTGTGGTTAAGTGAATTTCCAATTTCGTCAACTTTTTATTGGATGGAAGTGCAATTTTATTTTTCTCACCAAGTGGGCCGGATGGGTTGGGCTAAAATTGGGCTCATTATCATAATAGCTCTTTTTTGGGGTATAGGGAATATTTTCGTGGGTTGATGTCTTGCTCTTGTTTGCTCGCATATTCCGTTACGTGGCAGCATAATGTACATGAGATTCGTTTTAAAGCTATGTTTGGTAGGAAGGAAAAAGGAGAGGAAAGAAAAACTTTGAAGGAAAAGTGGAGGAAAATTAAAATTTGGGTTGTTTGGTAGAAGGGAAAAGGGAAGGGAAGAGAAGAGAAAAAGGGATGGAAAAAAGTGGTGGGATTTACTCAAATATTTTCCTCTCAAAAATGGAGAGAAAAGAGAGAGAAAAGGTTTTTTTACTTATATTTTAAAGTGAATTTACTAAATTAACTTTGTATACTGTTTTTAAAATTGTAATAAAAAAGGCAAAATAGTCATTTTAAAATATACTAGTTTTTTTTTCTTCTTACATACCAAACAACAATGGAGGAAAGACACTTTTCTTTCCATTTTACACATTTTCTTTCTCTCTTAATTTTTCTTTCCCTCCTACTTTCTTTCCTCTCTACCAAACATAGCCTATAATTTTTCGTTAAAACGTGCAAATTCTATACTTTATTCTCTTTCTTCGGATTCAAAATATATTGACAAAAATTCTAAGAATATTATTAGAAGCATCAAGTTTTATGCACCAACCAATTGGTGAAGTTACGGGTCTTAGTCCTCAATGAATATTTCTAGTAGTGGGGTTGGAAACTCAACGAAAAGAAAAGTTGCGACATTGGTTGTCCTTTTCCTTTCCTTTTTTAGCCAAAAAAAAAAAAGGTTTTAGCCACAATAGATACTAATAAGTGACACCCACTTCAAAAAGAATAATGAGAATAGTATGATTTATTAATTGAATATTAACAGTTAAGATGTGCTAATAATTGGCATTGTAGGCAAATGGGATCTTCAGCACTATTCTTTTAAAAATTATACCAATTTAGAAAACTTTCACAAGCAAAAGAGGTTTATTTTATTTTAATTTTTGTACAAGCAAAAGAGTTGGTACTTCATTCCTATTCTAAATATATTCTAAGGATAGTACAAGTACATATTCGTATCACGACCATAAATAAGAAAACGAATAGCTATATTTATAACCCACATAATTATTAAGATAATTCTAAAATAAATAAAAATATAAATCATACCAAAAAAATCAAAAATCATATTAAAAACACCCCAAATATCCCCTAAAGCTATTTTTTTTTCCTTCAAATTTGTGAACTAAAATAAATTAACAGTTTGAATTTTTTGGATAAAAAAGATTGAATCATGGAATAAAAAACCTATGAGATAAACAAACAATTAATATAAAAAATGAAATATAAGGTATTGAAAAAAAAATTAAAAATAAAACAAAGCAAACTATGTATAAAGCAATGAAATTTCACTTTTTCTGCTTTAATTTAAAATTAAAGAGATTATCAAAGAAAATAAAACTAGAAGAGATAAATTACACATAAAAAGAATTTTTTAAAAAAATAACAAGACAAAATATAAAAGGGATTTTTGAATAGGAATATTCTTGCGAAATTGAAATAAAAAAAAAGGAGAGATGAAAATGTGGTGGCAATCTTTTCTTCATTATTTAATTGTCTGTTTTTGTCATTTTATCAGTGGGGTGCATTTATGTGAAGCAGGAGCATATATAGAATCCCCTAAGTAAATTTGAGGGAATCTATTCTAATTACGAGCTCTGAAACGAAGCAAGGGTGTATATAGAATCCCCTAAGCAAATTTGAGGGAATCTATTATAATTACAAGCTCTTAAACAGAAAAAATTGAGTTTCTATATTTTTTCTCTGGCATTTTATAATATATTGTCAATAAGTTATTGCAAAAATTTCTAAAAATTAAATTAGTTGTCCATAAGTTATTTGAGAAAATAGTTTTAAAAATAGGGTAAATTGCGCAAAGAAAAAAAAAAACCTTAAGTTTATGTATTTTGCAATTTAATCTATGAAGTTTGGACTATGTAAAATAATATACTGAGATTAAAAATTTATGAACTTGATACATTGGGTTAACTTTTTGAATAACTTTAACAATTAAAAAATAATGATACTATCAAAATTAAGAAAAATAATAAGGATTAATCCAGTTTTAATAAAAAGTATTATTGTTTTTTGTTACTAAAAATGATTAAGAAATCAATGCAAGTATTAATTTTCAAAAATTCTTAATCTCGACATTATTTTGCTAAACTTCAGAATTTAAATTGCGGAATACAAAACCTCATAATCTTTTTTTGCAATGTATCCTTAAAAATAATTTCTTTTATGCATAATTGCATTTGAAAAGATAAGATTACGAATTCAGGAAAAGAAAAAAGAAAAAGAAAGAAGATCTGAGCCGTGAAAAGTGGATCGTGGGTACAATGATGAGAATCTGACGGCCAGGTCCAATCAACTGAGAAAGGGAACACGATAACAGTATTAAAATCACATATAATAAAAACCCTAGCAAATGGAGGCAGGCAATAGCAATATACTACCATCACCCGTCCCATATATATATATATATATATATGTGTATAATATGTCCATACCCCTAAAAACTAATCTCTTCACACTCTTTCGCTGCTCTCTCTTCTGATTCCGTAGCCGAAGGCCGAAACAGAGAAAAGTTTTAGAGAGAGAGAGAGAGAAAGAAGAGAGAGAATGTCGGACGAAGAGCACCACTTCGAATCCAAGGCCGACGCCGGAGCCTCCAAGACTTATCCTCAGCAAGCTGGTACCATCCGCAAGAATGGCTACATCGTCATCAAGAACCGTCCCTGCAAGGTCCCCTCTCTCTTTCTCTATCTTAGGTTTTGATTTAGATCTTGAATAATTTTCTGATTTTGATTCGGTATTTTCGTGTAGATTCTGAACTGTATGATGCTGTATTTGAATTTTCAGTTGATTTGTTCTATATGTGTGTATTTGTTTTCAGTTAATTTTCGTAGTTTTCGATTCTCTCTAATTAAGATCTTAGGGTTAGGTTAACTTTAGGGCTTAGGCGGAGATGAATCGATTTGATGTTGTGGTAATCACATCGCTTGATGAAATTACTTGGAGCCAATTCTGAACTAATTTGGTGTGGCTTACGTTGTAGATTTTAGGGATAGTACTGAAGCGAGAACAAGTTATTAGTTGAAAAAACTTGAAGAGCGGAGCCAATTTATATCAAATAATTTATACTAATCGCTTATGTACTAAGAGTTTATTAGATGAATGAATTCGCGTGTTCTTTTTTTTTTTAAAAGGATTGATTTGGCTTTCCGCTCGCTTTTCCCGATTTTGATTTGGGCTTTATCTGCTTTTGTTAAAATTTGATTCTGATATCATTTGCTGTGTATTTTTGGAACAGGTTGTTGAGGTTTCTACCTCCAAAACTGGCAAGCACGGACATGCTAAGTGCCACTTTGTGGGGATTGATATTTTCAACGGCAAGAAACTCGAAGATATCGTTCCATCCTCCCACAACTGTGATGTGAGCATCATCCCGTACATTTGTCTTGCGATAGCCTTTTTATGTTTGAATATTTCTTTCTTCGGAAGTACTGACGATTATTCTCTCTGTGTTTTTGTTTACTTTCTGTAGGTTCCACATGTTAACCGTACTGATTATCAGCTCATTGACATATCTGAAGATGGATTTGTGAGTGATTGTTTTCTTTGAAAGTGCATATAACCATATGAACTTGACTTTCTGCGCGCATTTTTTGATGTATACTTGAAAAACTTTAAGATTTGTTTTCTAGCATTTTCTTTTCTGTTGTGCTTTCATTAGACTGACAGGACACTATGAATTTATTGCCAGCTTTACCCGAATTTTAAACCTGTTTTCTTAGTTTACTCTATCCAATTTTTCTTCCAGCCTTGTACTTGAGCTAATGTTTCTAATTGTAGAGTTGAGCACATGTTTTTAATGTTTGTCTATATTAGTATAGAGTTATTGGGTGTCGGCTGCCCCATCGAAACTTTTTGTCTCGTCAAGGCTCAGTATTCTAAGTTTTGAAGTTTTTGGTTTGCGATTCCTGGACTCTACTTCCTCTAGCTTCAGGAGGTAACTATTGGACCTTTCTTTTTACTGATCAATTCTTACTGCTCTGTAGGTGAGTCTTTTGACTGAAAATGGCAACACCAAGGATGATTTGAAGCTCCCTACTGATGACAGTTTGCTCTCTCAGGTGAGACAAATGCTATCAAGATGATTTCCCAATTTTTCTGATTTGAACTCACCATCTTCCAATGATCTTCTTCTTTTTTCCCCTCCTGAAAAATTAAAGAGTAAATACATGTGCTTTCATGTATGCAGATCAAGTCTGGATTTGAAGAAGGGAAGGACCTTGTTGTGTCAGTTATGTCTGCCATGGGAGAAGAGCAGATTTGTGCCCTGAAGGACATTGGTCCAAAATCTTAAGTTTCACCAGTTTCTTCATTCATATTTGCCCGATAAAGTAGTACTGCAGACCTCTTTAAATGAACTTTCATTAGTGTCGTAACTCATATTGTTGAAACTCATGGACAGGAACTCATACTCTGATATTCCAGATGTTTCGACAGACATTATACTTTCTCTATGTTGTGTTGTTATTTTTTCAACTAGGGATAATATGTTCCTACAATCTGGGCATGTGTTTTACTTCGGATTCTGAATTGGAAGGTGAGTTTTGGAATGCACTTTGTTATGTTTGGTATTTAAACATATCCGAGAATTACCCTATTGCATAATATTGAAGTTGATTGTGAATGTGATGGTGAAATTCTAACATTAAGCTCTTTTTTTTTCGGTGGAGCTCAAGGACAGTTGTCCATTGTTCGGCAACCGTTAAAAAAAATAGAAAATTCTTGGTTGCCAATTTTTTTACTGCAATTGTTGGACAAAGTGTTGCCAATTGACCAAACATGCTCTTGCAGTAGTTAGGCATACTGGTGAGGGTTGGACTTCTTTCATGGAAGAGACTCATTGTTTGCATTTTCTTAGTGTTAGCAAAATGAGTAAGCTAAGTTTGCTTATTCTAGTGGTTTCTAGATCAGTTCTGCCTCATATTTTGGGTTAATGACACCATTAATCCTCAATTTATTATCATTTTGGCATGCTGGTTTTGAATTTTTTTTGTAGAATTACAGTATTTAATGTTTTTATTTTTGGCACTGATAGTTCTTTTGGTATATTTCATCCAAAATTCCATTAGAATTCATTTGAATGAGAGATTTTGCGTCATTGATTTCTATTATTTTAATTGGATTAAAAAAAATAGTTACATTCGAGAATCAAATTCAACCACAAAAAAAAAAAAAAGAAAGACAACGTTGACGCACTCGCTAGTTTATGTTAAATTACATTAACTCTTATGGATAAAAGGTATTTATTTTATCATTTTTAAAACTAAAAGGATTTCAAATACACTATTTTATACTAATCAAATTTGACTGAAATTTATTATATTTCATTAAATATTCATTTAATTATAGATAGTTATTCTAACAAATTAATTAACTATTTACCTAAACATTATAGCAAATAAGCCTAGAAATTTTTATAGATTTTTTAAATTTTTTTATATTATTCTAAAAAAAATAATTAATTGTGTATATGTAAAAAGATAATAGAATTAAGTCTAGAGATTTTATAGATTTTTTTTATTTGTTTTTTTTTTTCAAGCAGTTTTGCTGAAATTTTTTTTATTTTAGAAGATATCATTGTGATTTTGATAAAAATTAATGCAAAAAACATATTTATTAGAGATATGAATGACATAAAAAAGGAACTAAATTGTTAGACAATTTTAAACAACAGGGATTAATGGTGTAGAATTTCTTTTATTTAAGTGAATTTTAACAGAATTTTTGATGGAATATGCCAAAAAGATTAACGATACAAAAAAAATGTTCAGTACTGGAATGCCACGAAAAAAAATATTGGGGACCAATATGCCAAAATGGTAATAGGTTAGGGACTAGTGATGCCATTTTCCCTCATATTTTTCATTTTAGATAAGTTCTAATTCATGTCCCCAGGCAATTGTGGGGAATAATATAATTTAATTTGAAAAAATATTATTGAGATGGGAAAAATCACAATCTAATCAAGCTAATGTAATAGCGGGAAGGCGATCATGCTAGAGTCTTTGGATTTATCCAGCATAACTCTCTTTTAGGTTATCCTGGCCATTTTATCCGGAAGATTTTGCATGTCTACTTTCATATAGTTGAATTTTCCAAAGAAGCTCATAGAATTGTGCCAGATTCAATTATCTATAGACGTTATAGGTTTTTGAACATGATTCGTGTCTAATTCATCATCGTTGTTGTTTGATGCGTCCTTTCCTTTGTAGTAAAAAAATTAATTATTTTTAGTTCATCAACTTTTCAAGAACAACAGAAGAAATTATTATTCATCCTTCGTTTCTATTTTCCTTAATTTAGTCCTTTTTTTTTCAGGAAAATTCAATTTTTTTATTTAACTTTTGTCAATGAGTAAATATGTAATTATATGACAGGTGTAAGAGATATTTTTTTCAGGTTAACATTAGACCATAACTTAATAGGTTCTTTTAAAAAAGAAATTTCACTAAGTTAATTAACTCAGTATATGACAGAAAATAATGTGGTCCATTCAGGTCTTGGGCACATGATTCATGTGTTAGCTAACTTAGCTTGATTCTAGTTTTAAAGCCAATCTTATTTTTTCTGTTTCAAAATTTAAAATGACGAGGAGCCTTAAGAATGAAGAAAAGAAAGAAGAAAGAAAGCTGAATAAAAAGCGATGGGGTCCATTAACCGAGTTATCAACGGTATCAAATTGGACAAGAACAAGAGGTGGGGTCCATTAACCGAGTTATAAACGGTACAAATTGGCTATGGCGTTATGGCAAATACAAATAGAACGGGAAAAGAGCGGGTGCCGTGGGGTCCGCACGTGGCAACCTCCCACACACGCCTGAATCGCACCCAAAGGCCAAAGTCCAAAAGCTTTTAATATAAAATCCAAAACCACAGGTTCCTAGTCTCACATAAATCATAATAATTCTTCTAATACAATACTATACTATACAAAGCTCTTAGCTCTCCCTCCATAATCGCCTCCAGTCCAGTCCTCTGGTTCTTCCTTCTGGCTGCTTCAACAAACGACGACGTTTCTTCAGGTTCTTCATTTTATTTTATTTTTTCCTTTCTTTAACTTTCCTTCTCCAACCATCTGACTTTCCCCTTTTGGTCGTTTGAATAGTCAACTTGTGTTTCTTGGCGAAACCAAAAGTCAAATTCTGATACGCTTCTATCTCGCTCGTTGACTCAACGCAAGCCAATCGTTCTCCTCTTTTCCTTTTTTTCCCCCCTTAATTTTTTTCCTACTTAATATGCCGTTTTTGTTAGTTTTAGCCGATGCACATATTCACATTATTCTCCCCCAAAAAAAAAAAAAAAGGAAAAAAAAAGAAGAAAAAATTGTTGTAGCTAGGCCGAGGAATCAATGATGAATAATTTATTTGTGGTAGTGACGGTTGTTTTGTTGATTTGTGAAGGTAGAAGGTGTTTGGGTATGGAGAAAACAGATGGGAATGTCTCTGAATCGGGTAACGAGATGACGCTTGACTCGGTGAGAGACTCATTGATTAGACAAGAAGACAGTATCGTATTCAGTCTGATTGAGAGAGCCAAGTTCCCTTTCAATTCCCCAACCTACCAAGAATCCCACCACTCCTCCTCCATTCCGGGCATTTCTGGTTCTCTCATTCGCTTCTTTGTCAAGGAATCCGAATCCCTCCAAGCTAAGGCACATTTCAATCCTTTTCTGGGAAAAATGTTACAATATTTCATGTGTTTTTCTCTCTTTCGGTATTAGAAAACTATAGAAATAGTGATAAAATATTACATATCTTGTTTGGATGGAGGCGATTATAGTAGGGGCGCTCCTACGTAAGGTCCCTGTTTATACACCATTTAATGGGAATACGTGGAAAATCTATTTATACACAGATTCTCATCAAATGGTATATAAACAAGGCCTTACTTATCCCTATGGTAGACGCGTTCATTTTGTTTTTATTTTTTTATTTTTTATTTATTTTATTATTATTAATTATATTATCTAAGCACGTCTTGAAAATGCGTGTATTTGTCGTCTTTGTGTTTCTCCATTTACCATTCGTCTCGTTGCTTTACCCATTTTCTTTGACTAATATAATTGTTCACCATGTGTTCCCCACTTGTTACATGGAGGTTCCTTTATGAAATTTAATATTGCCTCCTACCCAAGTCCAAACCCCTAAAATAATTGAATAAAACCCACTCGAGTTTTTTTCAATTTGGTTTATGGACCACTCTGCATTACGTTTATTCAAGTCGTTACGTGCTAGCTTGTACAGTTATTGACATTATAATTTGAAGGCTGGTAGGTATCAAAATCCTGAAGAGCATGCCTTCTTTCCTGATGAGTTACCACCTTCCTTGGTGCCACCGCATACCTTTCCACTGGTAATTCATGTTATCATATCCACCCTGATTGATACCCTGAGTTTCTGTACTTAAGAGAGACTTCAATTTTCTATAATTATTTCTGGGTTCTTAAAAAAACTACTGCCGTAGGTATTGCATCCTGCCGCGGCTTCCATCAACGTGAACAATAAAATTTGGGATTTTTATTTCAACAAATTTCTTCCTCTGTTAACCGTACCGGGAGATGATGGAAACTATGCATCAACTGCTTCTAGTGACCTCACTTGCTTACAGGTAAGGATAGTATACCTGTTGATATTTTCTGTATTTTATTGTATCTTCCTATTGATTGAAGTAGTGCATCTATATACGCCACTTATTTGATTCTTTGAGATAGGAAGAAAAGCCTCGTACTCTTGTTTTACTTTGAATGCTGTACCTGACATAAAAAATGATGAGTCTGCTACGAGTATTGACATTTAATGGAGAATAGTACTTACCGTGTGCAGGCCATCTCTAGAAGGATTCATTACGGAAACTTTGTGGCTGAGGTGAAATTCAGGGATGCCCCACATGACTATGAGCCAGCAATTCGTGCTCAGGTATGTGCGAATCAATTGGTTAGATATATGATATAGTACATTAGTTACTGTACTGAGGTTCAGCCGAGATTACTTAAAGATCCAGAGAGTAATTTAGTGTTACATGACCATTTCCCATGTAATGGGGTAGAGTTAAAAAAAAAAAAGAGACATTCGCATTTGGCATTGTATCATACTCTGATGTATGAATCATTTTTTAAAAATTTCAGGACAGGGATGCTCTGATGAAACTGTTGACATTTGAGGCTGTGGAAGAGATGGTGAAGAAGAGGGTGGCGAAGAAGGCGATGACATTTGGGCAGGAAGTAAGCCTTAACAGCACCGAAAGCCAGGGAAAGTACAAGGTTGATCCGCCACTGGTTTCTCGGCTCTATGACGAATGGGTAATGCCTCTCACCAAACTTGTTGAAGTTGAGTACCTGCTCCGTCGTCTGGATTAGAACCTACAATTTAACTTCCTTTATTCACTAGACTATTGATCTCTGATGTTGTCATGAATATGAGATTTTATTTTATTTTTCTAGAGATCTTCAGGATTCTATTCTAGGGAATAACATCTGATTAGTAATCAAAAAATAAAAATAAAAGGCGAGACAAGCCATGTTTCCACTTCTAATTTCTTTCTTCACATGCATATGGTATTCATTATCGTTACTGATCATCATCACCACTCTAGTGATTTCCAAAACACAAATGTGAGACTTTTCAGCTGTTGTACCAAAGGGTACGTCCATAGCATTGCTGAGCATGGACCTCTAAAGGAGCAATTTTTTATTTTTTTTGAAAATATTCTAAGTGAGATAGTTAACTGTTAGTATTTTAAAATGTTAAATCTGTAATTGGGTATAGAGATCATTGGACAATATCGTCTCAAGGGTCGCTGAGGAAACTGATTGGATTGAAATTGAATAACATGTTTTTTTTTTTTTTTTGAAAGGGAATATCATGTTTTAAGTTACATATTTCTATCGGTAATTAAGGAGGCTTTTCTCGTCAAAATGTTTGCTAGGTATCTCCACGGCCTTTTAAGCTGATAAAAGGGAAGAATCTATAATAGGAGTAGTTCACAATTATCTTTTGTGAAATTTATAAACTTAAGGCGTTTATAGTGTGTATATATATATATATATAAGTAAAGTGGTTACC
The DNA here is from genome assembly GCA_002914845.1 of Trema orientale. Classification (NCBI taxonomy): domain Eukaryota; kingdom Viridiplantae; phylum Streptophyta; class Magnoliopsida; order Rosales; family Cannabaceae; genus Trema; species Trema orientale. The sequence continues at coordinate 1,521,217 of JXTC01000020.1, forward strand.
CATCGATGGTTACTCTTGTTTTAGCCGTTTGATAAAATCAAACGGTTCTAATTAATTGGGTAGTTGGCCAACAAAATTTATGATAATTTATTAGTTTTGAACTTATAAACCTTTTTAAATACATTTTGGATGGGCAACTTGTTAGTGATCTACTAATAGATCATTTTTTAATATTTCTTTATTTATATAAATGAAATCCTTTTAATATCATTCCAGCATTTTTTTCCCATTACAGGTTCTAATTCCTATTCTCTAATTATTAATTCCAAATTAGGAAAAAAAATTTATATTCTATTAGTCAACCGTATTAAATCATTAATTATTTAAATGTTACCATTAATAATCTTCCACTAATCAGAAATAGTGAAAGAAAATATAAAAATCACACCTATTAAATTACGGATTAATTTTCTCTAGTTTTTAAATTTAATTATTTACAAATAAACTCGTTTAAGATCCCTAAATTCATTATGAAAAAAGATATCACTATAAATATTTCATTTCTAGTGAAAGAAAATATAAAAATCACACCTATTAAATTACGGATTAATTTTCTTTAGTTTTTAAATTTATTATTTACAAATAAACTCGTTTAAGATCCCTAAATTCATTATGAAAAAATATATCACTATAAATATTTCACCAATTAGAAATGAAAGGAAAAAAGAACAAATTCGTTATGAAAAAATATATCACTATAAATATTTCACCAATCAGAAATGAAAGGAAAAAAGAAGAGAAATTTAGGTGGGTGACCAAAATTTTAAATTTGATTAAGTAGATGTCTATTTTTAAAATTTTATAGCTAAATGTCTAGGTATATATATTTTTACATTTGGTAGATACACATATCTACCAATTTTAGTTACTGTACTGAAATGCACTGGTATATAATTTTTTATACTTGGTATATAAAATTTTACACTTGGTATATATGCATATATACCGAACATTTTGCTATAACATTTGACAAAGGGACATTTACTGAAATTGGGCACAAAATTTGGTCATATTTCTATAAACCCCAAAAAAGAACAATTTGGTCAATTTTTACATCATCGTCTAAGCATTTTATTCGGTTGACAAGATTAATTAAATTTAAGGGGATGGCTACGGTAGGGGCGTCCCTACGTAGGGTCATGCCTTAATTATCGTTGGATGGGAATCTGTGGGGAATAACGGGAATCTGTGGAGAATCTATTTATATACAGATTCACATCCAACGGTGAATAGACAGAGCCCTACGTAGGGGCGCTCCTACTGTAAAAGCGCCCTAAATTTAAATGTACCATTGGTTGTTCAGTGCATATATACCACTTGGTATATATGCATATATACCGAACATTTTGCTATAACATTTGACAAAGGGACATTTACTGAAATTGGGCACAAAATTTGGTCATATTTCTATAAACCCCAAAAAAGAACAATTTGGTCAATTTTTACATCATCGTCTAAGCATTTTATTCGGTTGACAAGATTAATTAAATTTAAGGGGATGGCTACGGTAGGGGCGTCCCTACGTAGGGTCATGCCTTAATTATCGTTGGATGGGAATCTGTGGGGAATAACGGGAATCTGTGGAGAATCTATTTATATACAGATTCACATCCAACGGTGAATAGACAGAGCCCTACGTAGGGGCGCTCCTACTGTAGATGCGCCCTAAATTTAAATGTACCATTGGTTGTTCAGATTTGTTTTCACCTAATTTTCTCCCTTTTTTTCCATTCATTTCTGTTAGAAAAATCTCGCATTTATTCTGTTCTGTTCTTTAAAGTTTGTTTTCACAAGTATTATATTTGAAAAGCTTCAAAGCTAAAGGATAGTGGAAAGAGATTTGTTCTTGTGATTAAATGTAAAGTTAATGCATATTGAGTATTTATTACATGGCTCTTTTAATTGCTTTTTTTTTTTTTTTTTTTGTGATGAAGTCCTTAACAGATTGTATGTTACGTTAATCACAATATGATGTTGTATATGGTATTATAGGTTGGAAAGGATATTAAAGATATAAGAATTTTATCCATCTTTGATATTTTGGGGGAGGTTTTACCATAGAAGAAAAAAAAGAATTTCAGTTTTGCCTAAGAATATTGTTATCATAATAATAAACAAACAAGATCAGAGTATTACTGTTACCATCATCTTTTTTTCCTTTTAATTTTGCCTAATTTGATTTAACTAATAGATAAACTTAAATGAAGGTGATTAGGCTTACTAAAAAAAAATCCTAAGTTTCATACGAATTGTGCTACAAGATAACAGAGTATAGACTACTCTTTTCCATTCATTATTCCACATTTGAATAAGTGAAATTACAATAACATAAGAGTAGGAACAAATTGAAAAAAAATAAAAAAAAAACCACTGATCAACAAGTGATACAACTTATAAATAATTATTTGACTAATTCAAAAATATTAAAACTAACTCAATCTACCATTAATGACCCATAATAAAATGGGGCACAAATCATGGTTATGTTCCTTTTGGAATTATTATTATTCAAATTATAGGGTTTTTATTTTTATTTTTTGAGGTAAATTTAGATTTTAGGTTTATGTAGTTAATGATAAGAAGTTATTTTGGCACTTAATAATTAGGAATGTATTAGCATTTAATCGTAATCTATTTAGTGGCTCAATTTTATAATTTTTTCTTTCATGTAAATTGTGGATATATAAATGTTATTAATTCGATGGGTCTTTTTGTTTAATTATTTGTTAGTAAACAACTGATGTACCAGTTATATACAAACACTAATTTATTTTTTTAAGTAAATCGGATTTTTCATGATATACCAATGATTGATTGTTTTATTTTATTTTTTAAAAGTACATTATTAGTATTTACTAATTAACACATATGATTGAATTGAGTCACCATTTTATTTTCAAATAAATTACTAGTATATCATTCACATATCATAGATTTGTACACATTATCAACATCATTAATTTGATTAGTCATTTCATTTAGTAAATCATTAATATACCTTAGTACATTGTTGTGTCACTGTATAGTAACATAATTAACAATCACTTCAAACTGGTAATGTTTGGTATAGTAGAATACGTAAAATATAGGAAAATACCAAAAATCTTTCCTATGTTTTAGCAAAATACAGGTTTTCACCATTTTGTTTTCAAAATACAAAAAATGTCTCCTCATCAAATTGAGTCACATTTATTCTTTACTTAGTTCAAATTTGGTCAAAATTATATTGTAAAATGATACTAAAACCCTTAGTCAAATTAATTTAATAGTCCTAGTTCCTTAACCCGACAACCAAATACCACAAAATCTTTCTTTATAAAAATTATATGATATATTTAAAGTTATAGGTTTAGCGAATAATTTGACTACTTTGATTAGGGGCACTTTAGTAAATGTCATTTACAAATAAAAATTCGCAAAAATCAATAAAACTTTGCGAAAAGGGAAGTTTTGACCCAATTTGGCAAATTGAGTTGATAAATTGTGTTTATAAAAAATACAAAAATGAAAACTGGTATTTGGCTAAAATACATGAGAGATATTTAGTATTTTCCAGTATAACATTATTAACAATCACAATAAGGTATAATGTCATTAATTTTGAATTTAGACATTTCCTAAAAGTCTAAAAACCAAAATCAGCCGACTAAACTTGGAAACTAATTGAAATTGATTATTCAGAGATAGGTTAGTTTTAGTTGAATTGGGAGAATTTTTTTTTCATGTGAATTAATCTAAATTCAATTATCAATATTAAAAAGACAAATTAGCCCAATAACTATTGTTTATTCCAACCTATTTTCTCCTGCAAGTCTGAGTTTGTACCACCGACCGGAAATTCCCTTGTGCTTGTAGTCATTATGTCGGAGCTATCATAGTGAATTAATTTTACTCATGTTAATACTTAAATTGGTCAGTTTAGTTAATTGAGATACTGTAAAATTTCGAAGGTGAAACTAATGTCGGTTATTGGTTTTTTAACCGAATTTCCTAGTATATTGCGAAACCTAAATTTTAATTCTTTTGATACGCAAAGTGATCATTTCGGCTTGTGATTTTTTTCTTACACCCCTAGTCAAATGTTCATTCGTATATCACTGGTATTCTAATATTATTAATTTGATTGGTCATTTTTATTTTTTAAAAGTAAATAGCTGATATTAGTCTTATGCCTGTAATACTTGTTTGACTAGTTATTTTATTTTTTTTTCTAAGTAATAAATTTTTTTTTAAAAAAGTGAGGCTTAACTAATGATCACCACTTTTTACAAATAAAGGAAAATAACTCACATACCCTGAGAGTTGAACTCACGACCTAATACCCAATCTCCACTCCATCTACCCACCCACTGAGCTAGCCCAGTGGACTTCCAGGTAATAAACATGGATTTGCCAACAAAAATAAATTGATCATTCATTTTTTTATTTCAAGAAAATATTAAAATAGCAACAAAATTAAATTGATGGGCGTATTACTATTTTTTTTTTCCTTTTTCTTCCAAGCATATCACGGATATGCACCATTCATATACCAACTTTATTAATTGGTCATTTTATATTTTTCAAGAATATTGTTGATATATCACTAATAACCACTTATATACCAAGGTAATTAATTAGATGGATTGACCGTTTTATATTTCAAATAATTTACTGATTTCCCCAAGTAATTTAATTGATTGATTATTTATCAAGTAATTCAAGTTTATTCCTAAGGTAAGGTAATTAAATTGATTGATCATTTTATTTTTCAAGTAATTCATTTATATATTAAGGTAATTTAAGAGAAAAAAGGACAAAAAATACATGGACATGAACCAAATGGCTTTAAAGGGGGATATGGACATCATGGTGTAAGATACGAATATAGATTTTTCTTAAAAATTTATATTTGTGCATCTCATATAATACGATAATAAGAGAATAAATACACATTATGTATTGGTTTTGCTTTATGTAGTTTAAAATGTCTAAAAATTCATATCCTCTTCATTATAATATCATTAAGTGTTTGGCTTCTAAAAAAAAAAAAAAAAAGGCAGTGATTTGACCAGTTACAAAATAAATTTATTACTCTCATGATAGGAGAAGAATGATTAGATCAGATGAAAGAGGTAAGTGGATGAATTTATTATGACTTTTATTCGTCTCATTGACAGCAATGCATGAGAGAAAGTGATTGAATCGAACATACAAATGGCTATAAGTGTAGAAATACAGGAAACATAAAGAAATTACTCCATCAATAGAAATAAAAGTTGAGGCCCAGTCACAATTGAAAAAAAAAATGGTTAAAAAAAAAGCTGAGGAATGAGGACCGGTCAGTGAAATAAGCCAAATATTATATAATAAAACCATGTATTTTATTTTATTTTATGTTTTGAGTAAGTCATGTAATTTAAATTCCAAACTTCAAATTATGAAACTTTCAAATAAAAAGTTCAAGTTATGAACTATCTTCTTTCTAAATTTATTGTCAGATTGTTGAATTTGACATGTATAACCAAAATTCAAATAAAGGTGAGTTTTCAATGGGTATTTTTGTTTTTGCTCTATTGATGGGTAAGTTTGACTAATTTAGAAATAAACCTACATTAACAAGTCATCTCATTGATTATTAATTTCTAATTCTTTTTTATTTATTTCATTTTTGAAAATTTAATTTAAAGTTTAATTTTTTAATTACTTTTAATTTAAAACTATATGTAATTGTACCTTCAATATTTCATAAAATTTCTTTTTTACTGTATGAAAGGTAAAATCTAAAGTAGTATAATTTTCATACTATGAATAAGTTGTTTTCTTAAATAAAAATAAATAAATAAAATAACTACATTGAAAGAAAATTTTTTTGAAAAAAAAAATTATGCGTGAAACAACTTAAAATTTGTACATCTTTTGTTGTGTTTTTTTTTTTCAACAAATAAGATAGTTGAGAGTGTTTTGGGATTATTAAGTATTTTTTACTAGTTTCATTTTCTTATAAAAAAAAAGAAAATAAAAAAAATTAACCTACTCATCAGGTTACCCATCTTTTTTGTTTTAAATAACTTTCTATATCTACATATGTATTAATTATAATAATCTTTTTAAGTAAATCTGCGAATATTATTTTAACCATTAGATTAAAATCCAATGGCCCAATTAGAGTACCCATCCATGGAGTAAAAACAAAAATCTCTATTGAAACATCACCCTTCAAATAATTCATAAACTAGATAAAAAATAATAGTAGAAATAAGCAATATTAATAAATAATGGAAATGAAGAAAACTACCAAATTACCAATCACATATTCTTTTTTTTATTTTTAAAGATTTTGAATTCGTAAAAAATGTTCCAAAATGGAATCAATCAGCCGTAACTAATTAAATGCAACAGCCTTGTAATAAAGTTGAATTAAAATAAAATAAATTCATTTCATTATTGAATTCTAATTCCGGATATTTATTGCAAAGGTAAATAAAAATAAATAAAGAATCTTTGTAATTAATGCTAAATGATAACATGTTGTAAACTTGCTATAATAGATAATGTTTAAGTCGATGTTAACCTTTGTAATTAATGCTTACACATATATTTATAATTAGTTATTACTAACACTAATTTTTATGATGGTTACTAGTGGAGCCGTAACTATTGAAACCTCGTCCATATATATATATAGAGGCACCAATCTATTAGGTATTTTTTTTTAAACTATCCATAGGAATTATTTTGCATAATTAAAATTGGTTACACACATCTTTTCATGGTAAAAGGTAGAGAGAGAAAAACATTAAATAATGTGTATTTATTTTTATTATCTTATTTATAACTACTCAAATTATGATAGCCATTAGATCAATAATCTGACGGTTAAAAAAACTATATATATATATATTTAGAATGTTAATTTTATAGTATTGTGATAACTAAAAATGCCCCAACCTCGGCCTACATACTACATAGAAACAAATTCCCTCGGGAAAAAAAAGAAAAAAAAAAGAAAGAGAAATGCCAATTTAGTTACTAAAATGACACTAATTCAAATTGACCTGGGGTCGGGACTGATTACGGGAATTCTAATTTACCTCTAATTTTTCAATTTCAATTCTCAAGCCCAACTTTTAGTTTTTAGGCTATGTTTGGTAAAGAGGAAAGAAAATAGGAAGAAAAGAAAAAATAAGAAGGAAATAAAATGAATAGGATAGAAAGGAAAGTATTTTTCCCTCATAGTTGTTTGGTATAGAGAAAAGAAATTTAGTTTAATTTAAAATGACTATTTTACCTCTTTATAATTATCATATAAAGTTAAGTATTTGAGGGTATTTTAATAATTTGAATTACTTATATACCGCCCAACTTTTTCCTTCCTATTTCCTCTCTATTTTTGGGGGGAAAAATATTGTGTGAGCTCTACTATTATTTTTCTTCCTATTTTCTCTTCTCTCTCCTTTTCTCTCCTACAAAACAACCCAATTTCTTAAGTTCCCTTAACTTTTCCCTTAAACCTTTTCTTTTCTCTCCCTTTTCCTTCCTACCGAACATAGCATTACATTTGTACTCAATACTCCTCAAGGATACACATGTCCTTTTCGACTCTCACATAATTCACGATCGGGTGGCTCTATTATTACCCTTTTTTTTTTTCTTTCCCACTTCCTTTTTAAATACACCTCTCTAATATTTTAAAATTTCTTTTCATATACCTTATAAATTTATATTATGTACAAAAATACCCCTTGTTAAATATTTCTCTAAATATTTTTTTTTCTACCCATAATACTTTAGAATAAATTAGTTTTAGATTTTTTTTCTCCTATTAGAAATTACAACAACAGTATAAATTGAGAAAATTAATAATCTTTTTTTTTGGTCTTACAACTACACAATTTGTTGGTTCTTAAATCCACAAAAAATGTTCCTGAATAGTGGTTCTCCCATCCAAAAAAAAAAAAAAAAACACAGTTAGTTCCCAAACTAAAAAGAAAAAAAAAACTTATAAAAAAAATACAATTGGTTCCCAAACCCAAAAAAAAAAAAAAAACGTATAAGAAAGAGTTCCAAAACGGTTGGTTCCCACCTCTCCTCTAAAAAAACACAAAAAAAAACAAAACTTTAACAGTTAGTTTACAAAAAAAAATTAAAATAAAAATATAAAATCTTGATTTTTTTTTAAAATTTGAGCAAAATATCATATAATTGTTGTACATAATTAAGGGGTGTAGTAAGAGATAAGATTTTAATTGTTTAATGCTATATAGGAATATTTATATCAATTCATAAGAGAATATTTTTTTTTAAATAAATAATTAATTAAAAGAGCTTGAGAGAGGGAAAAAAAAAAAGAGAGAAAAAAAAAAGTGGCAATACTACTACCCTTCAAGTTCTATTCTCCCCCTCATAATTACAAAAATACTAAGTAACACAGTATAATTCCCCCAAGTGATGTGGCTTCAAAAATGTCTTCTTAGTGGACCCATATATCAGTTTTCTTTTTGTTTTGTTTATGATTAAAATTATAACATTTCAACCATTCTATACATGTCTCCCCACCCAGCATCCCCACCCAAGCGCAGACCAGATTTCAGCATTTTTTCTTTTGTGACGAACAAAGAAAGATCTAGAGAAAAAAAAATTAAAAAATCAGAGGTGAGGCTTTTTTTTTTTTTTTTTTTTGAGGGAAGGTGAATCCAGATTTTAAAAATTCTCCAATATAGGTATGTGATCTTATCTTTTCTATGATTTATTCCTCCGGAAGTTAATTCTCTAGAAGTTAATTTTTTCTTGTTTAGTTTAATTATTTTTAGTTGTTTTTTTTTTTTCCAGTTTTTATGTTTTTTTTTTTCTATCTCTATATTAATATTTTGGTAGTTTTATTTTCCAACTCAGTAGGCAATTTAGTTTCCATTTCTATCTCCTCTTTAATGTATGCCTTATATATTTTTACAATTATATTAGTTTCCATATTAACATACAATAAATTATTGTACAATGTATGTTAGATATGCTGCTGCTTCATTGTTTTTTTTTATTATTTTTTATTTTTAAGGATTAGAGTGTGATCTTGATTTTCTACAAGAAACCAATATTTCTATATGTGAAAGAAATGGATATGGATTTGGCCAAAGAGAGAAATGAAAAAGATGGTGTTGATGTGCAAGGAAAGAATAACAAGTTAGAACATTTGGAAATTCTAAAAGTACCAGACCCTGGAATGTATTTCGATTCATTCAATGACATGTTTGAGTACTACAGATAATATGGAAAGCAAGAGGGTTTTAGATAGGAAATCAAGCGTACTGATACGTGTTTTTCCTTTGCCTAGACAAAGTGGCTTCCTTTTGTCTTGATTCTTGAGATCTTATTGGAGAAAAGTTTCATAATCGATTTGTTGGATGAGTTTGTATAATGATCAGTAAGATTTTGAATGGCTCAAAACAAATCGAAAGAAGTGACCAACGCATTATAAATATTCCAATTTTTTAGTTCAAAAATATATATATATTATTTAATAGGCACCAATCTTTTTTACTTATGCATAGATATCATTTTGGTTAATGAAAATTTATCATGCACATATTTTATAATAAAAAGTAAAAGAGAAATAACATTAATAATGCACGTTTTTTCATACACTTCATTATAGTAGTTGAATCACTATTAAATGATGATTCAACGGCTAAAAAAAATACATACACATAGGTAAAAAAAAAAATACTTATTGGATTGGCAACCTTATTTAATACGTTCAAATTTTTAAGAGTAAATTAGTATGTTCCTTCTCTTTCTTCAACGTGTTCATTTATTAACCAAAAAAAAAAGAGAGAACATTTTAGGGAATAGAGCACCCCCCATGAACAGGGACTTCAACGGTGTGATGAAGCTTTTTTAAAAGATGTATTCACCCAGTCTCCAATCTCTATCAGACTTGTTATTTTGGACTCGTGCATGAGAGAGATTCTGTATTGAAATTTCAAGATTAAAATGAGAGAAAAAGATGCATGCAACACACAAAGAGTAGAAAATAATTGATTTGAGCAAATCATTAACATCATAAAGTGACTAACGCATTGTAAAAATATCAAAAACCCATCAAAAGAAATCATTAATCTCCTCCAGCATGTCCCAGTTCATACTTAGGTCTGTAATTACAACTTCAAATTAATACTCCATAAACAGAGAAGCAAACTTCCACTATCTCAACAAGTGGTAAATAATTTTTTCAAAAAAAAAAAGAGAGTAAACAAATATTAAAAAGTTGTAATCACTTTTTAGTTTTGAAGTGGTGTTTATATACGACTATTGCATGTCTTGGACTTGTCGTTTGCAAAGCAACTGAAACAGGCAACACAAAACGTAGTGAAACAGAGTCCAGTAAATGAGACTCAAACCAAACACGGCTTCCGAATGACCATTTCAAAAAAACCAGCAAAAATCCGTACCCAAAGCTCTCAAATCGATCAAAACCAAAACACCATATCTTGGGCTCCGAATCATAGTGACCTCGCTGCGTTCAAGATCAAGAATTGCTTTGATTGAAGACGGCATCATTCTGTTCCTGGCCACGTATTGATGAAGAAGACCAGAGCGATTCACCAAAGCTCCGAATTTCATCTAAGTTTGGTTCGATTTGCAGTACAGTCCCACAAAATCGACAACGAATGAGTCCGTCTGAGCCGCCATGAGCTAAAGCTAAAACATATCCAGCGCCGTTAGACTACAGGTTCATGCGAAGAAGAAGATGAATTGGAGAAGAAGATGAATATGAATATGGTATATCTGAACTTATGGAAGAAATAAAAAGAGAAACTTTCAAGCATTTGAAGAATAGGTTCCAGAAGAAACTTCAACTTTGGAAAGGGAAACTCTTCTCTATTGGTGGAGAAGAGATCCTTATCAAAGCACTGGTACAATCTACTCCGGCCTATACCATGAGCGTCTTTCAAATCCCAGCATCTATCTGTCAAGAATTACACTCTCTGGTGGCCAGATTCTGGTGGGGTGGTTCAACGGAGAAAAGAAAGCTTCACTGGTGGAGTTGGAAGAAAATGTGCAAGAAAAAGTGTATTGGAGGTATGGGATTTCGAGACCTAAGAGCTTTCAATAAAACTCTCATTGCAAAACAGGCTTGGAAGATTATCTCTAACCCTGACTCCCTAGCAAGCTGCATCCTGAAGAACAAGTATTTCCCCTGCTTTGGTTTTTTTGAAGCCCGATGTGTGAATGTTGACTCAGCAATTTGGCGAGGGCTCTGTTGGGGCCGCGATGTTTTAAAATTAGGTACTCGATGGCAAGTAGGAAATGGCCACTCGATCAAGGCATTTAATGATGCTTGGATCCTCGCCCTTTGTTGTTTCGTCCAATTACGATGTCTAATAATGATAATAAAGACCTCTAGGTTTCAGATCTTATTGAAGGGGGTGGCAAATGGAACTTGGAAGTGATTATGTCGAATTTCGGGTTAGTGGATTTGGAAGCAATCCTGAGTATACCTCTGAGCTTCAATGAGGGAGATGACCGCCTTGTTTGGCACTTTGATAAAACTGGAAAGTATACTGTTAAGTTTGGGTACCAAACTGTGATGAGCTCGCTTGAGGACCCAGAGTCATCTGATCACCACCTTCTATCTAAGTGGTGGACTTTCCTTTGGAGTTTAAAACTTCCAAATAAGGTAAGAATCTTCATTTGGAGAGCTTTCCATGATCTCCTCCCTACTGCTTATAACCTGTCTCACCGTGGCATAAATGTTTCTTTAGTTTGTGCCTGCTGCCAACATGGAGTGGAGTCATCTTTTCATGCAATTGTCTCCTGTCACTATGCCAAAGCTTGCTGGTCTTTGAGTTGTTTCTGGGAGCATCTGGGAAATTTTTCAGATTTATACCATGGCAGACTGGCTTCTTTACCTGAAGGCCAGTATCAACAAATCAGACTTTGAATTGTGGTGCATGATAGCGTGGCTGATTTGACGTGACAGGAACACTTTCGTTCATGATGATCAAACTCGCAAACCTGAGGCTCTCCTTGAAGATATTGATCTATGGCTAAAAGAGTTCCAAAGACTGAATCAGGGTACTTTAATCCCCGACCACTCGGGAGCGACTTTTTCTTGTGGTCTTTGGTTTTATCCCCCTCCCAATTCTCTGAAACTGAATGTGGACCGCCTTAGGTGCACGTCATGACTATATGGGCGTAGGTGCCATTATTTGAGACAGCTCAGGCTCAGTTCGTGTTGCTCTCTCGAAGAAAATTGTGGGTATTTTTTCTCCTTTTCTCGCTAAATGTATCGCTATTAGAGAAGGAATCATGCTCGCAGTAGAGCATAATCTCCCCGTCTCTTTTATTGAAAGTGACTCGAGAAATACCATTTTAGCTGTCCAGAATGACTCCTTACACTCACTGGAGGGCCTTATTCGAAAGGATATTCATAGCTCATTTTCTTTGCTTGGTAATGTTAATTGCTACCATATTTCCAAATTTGGGAACATAATAGCCCATAACTTAGCTCATTTTTGTTTTCGTTCTTGTATTGACTAAGCTTAGTTTGATGAAATTCCAACTTGTGTCCACTGCTATGTACCGAATGATTTACTGGTTTAATCTTATATTCTCCCTTTTCTTAAAAAAAAAAAAAAGAACTTATGGAAGAAATTGGAACAATATTTTTTTTCTTTACTTTTCCTTTTTTTAAAAAGAAGAATGTGACAGATAACTGAGGAAAAAGAAAAATTAAAAAAAAAAAAAAAACTGATGTGGCAAGTACTAGAAACGTGGCTAAGCTCTGCTGTGGCCCACGTGGCCCGTGATACACTATAGACCGTGCCAAATAGCGGTATCCATCTGCACGGATATTAATCAGATATATTTTACTATTACGGTTTCATCCCCAAATTCGTTCATTATTCTCTTCTCGACCCGCATGAAAATATCGGTAAACAGTACTCATAGAGGATACATCCGTCATTTCGAGACGAAAAAGGACCCAATGGGGCAATGCCAAATATTATTAGAGTTTCTGTACGAATTCTGACTGCCGTTTCTCCTTCCCACCAGCAAAAAAAAACAGCAGAAAGAGAAAGCCCTTTTATCCCAAAAAAAAAAAAAAAAAGGAAAAAGGAAAAAAAGGGGAGAGAAGCAAAACTTAAGAGGAGCAGGAAAAAAAAGGCCAATTTCAACAAACCGAAACCCAGTGCCAGTGTGTGACTGAGTGAGAGTGGTATAGCTCTATAGAATCCCACACATTGTTGCATACAGAAAAGAGAAAAGGGTTTTTGGGGGGTTTGGAGTAAAGGGTTTTGGTTTTTACTCTCCTCTCAAGCTCACTGTAAGTGTATTTCTCTCTATTATATATACGCACACAAACCCACATGCATTTCTTCGTTTTTTTGATAATCGGTGAAAATTGTTCATTTATTTAGCTTTGGCGATCATCTTTTTTATTATTATTATTTATTATTATTATTATTTTTTGCTGGGGAGGGTTCCGGGGGAAGGTGGGGGGAGGTGTTTGAGCGTCATTTTCGTCTGTTTTAGAGGCAAAAAATATGTATGTGCAGTAATTTAGAATACCAAATACCAAAAATTAAGATGATGCTCAGCTCAAGGGTTTTAGTAATGTTTTTGCATGGCCCAGATTAAAAAAAAAAAAGGGTTTTAGGGGTTTTCAAATGAGTCTTCTTTATAAAGGGTTTTAGATTAATTCCCATTTTCTTATCTTTTGTTTTGTTTACAGTATTTTAATCTCAAATGGGGGCGTCTTCAGATCCCAAGGAGGACATTGCTATGAGTAGCAAGGGAGAAAAGTTTTCAAATGCCACTGAAATGGATATAGATGATGATGATGACGACGACGAGGAGTTTATGGAACTAACAAGTGTAAAAGATTTGGGAGAAGTCTTTTTGCAGAAGTTCTGCAAGGATGCATCAATGGCATTCTTTAGTGAATATGGTCTCATCAGTCATCAGATAAACTCGTACAATGACTTCATAAAAAATGGTGTAAGGAGGGTTTTCGATTCTTTTGGTGAGCTAACCGTTGAGCCTGGCTACGACCCATCAAAGAAGGGAGAGATGTGGCGATATGCTTCGGTGAGGTTTGGTGAGGTTACGCTTGATCGACCAACCTTTTGGGGTGGTTCCAAAGATAAGGAGTTTAATATGTTGCCTAGGCATGCTCGGCTTCAGAATATGACTTACTCATCCAGGATTAAAGTGGTTGTCCACGTTGAGGTGAATATTTTCGGAACTTCGTGAAAGATATGTAAATAATCTTGTTTGGTTTTCTTTGGTATGTTCGAAATTATGTTTTTCCTTTTTCAAGTTGACAACTATTTATATTCTTTTTCGGGGCTCCTGATTAACCACTTTGCTGAGATTATTTACATTTTCTATACTTGTTTTGCTTGTTGATTATGATATAGAATGCATAGTATTTTTCAAGTGTTGTGTTAAACAGATATGGTCTGATATTAACCGCTGTAATTTTCAAATAACATGGGAGAATGTTTCTTGTTTTCCGAGAATGGCACGCTGTGATATGCTTATTGCCAATGGATGGATGAAGTTGGGAAATAGGAATCACGTAGTTGTATAGAGTGCTTTTTCGCAAATTATCGCCTCTCTTTTTTTTTTTTTTTTCGAATGGGCCTCTCCTTTAATTTGTATTGTTTGATACTTATCTAGCTCTCTCAACTATGGGTGGCTTTTGGTACATTGCGATTATGGTGCTTGAAATCTATATATAGTCTGTAAAATGTGAAAAGACACTCCCAAAAATATGTGCATGTGCGTGTGCGCCTTTATGTTACTTCATGGGCATAATAATTAAATGTTTGAGAAGATGGATTCTTGTCATATTTAAATAAACTGCATGTTCATTCTTTCCTTTACTTTTGTTTTGCTAGTTTTTTCCTAGTAACCCAGTTTTATGAGTATTACTTTTGTTTATTTTTAATTCAAGGGTATTTTAGTATCTGTGTTTTCTTTGGACTTTATTAGGTATACACTCAACAACTCATGGGTAGTGACAAATTCAAAACTGGAAAAGAGCAATACCTTGACAAGAATGTTATAAGTTCTGAAGAAAAGGAGATAATAATTGGGAGGATCCCTGTGATGGTAAAGTCTGACCTTTGTTGGATGAAGGAGGCTGAGAAAGGAGACTGTGATTTTGATCATGGAGGCTATTTTCTAGTTAAGGGTGCAGAGAAAGTGAGTGTAGAAATTACTATTAATCTCTCCTTTGTATTACATTTTATTATGATTGCAATTCTCTTTTTGTATGCTTTCCTAAGGCTCATTATTGAGTTCATTAAAGAAATGATTTCACCCTTCCAAATGATTGATAGAATGAAAGGTTGAATTCCGTTATAGTATCCTGTATGCATGGAAAAAATTAAAAGTATTAATGAACTTTTCAGAGGATCACCAAAGTCTGTGTCGTTGTTGGTTGTGTCTGTGTGTGTGTGTGTTTTATATATATATATATATATATATATATATATACGGCACTCTATCTGGTAAATTGGTTTTCTAGTTTCTCACTTGTTTGTTGCCCTTAGAATTCTGGATTTACTTTGGCTGTGGAAGTTGGCTATTATGTATATATGTCATGCTGGATATCTATAACATGTTAATCTTGTCTACTGCAGACATTTATTGCCCAAGAGCAGATATGTAAGAAGAGACTCTGGATAACAAGTAATCCATATCTGACAGTCGCGTACCAGTCAGAAGTGAAGAGGAATAGGTTAATAATTAGATTAGCGCCAAGTGAACCTGAAGATACTAAAGGACAGAAGGTCCTTACTGTATACTTTTTGTCAACTGAGATCCCTGTATGGATTTTGTTCTTTGCCCTTGGCGTGTCATCCGACAAGGAAGTTGTGGATCTAATCGATTATACCACTGATGATGCTAGCATTTCAAATATACTTTTTGCATCAATTAATACTGCTGACAAGGCATGTGATGGCTTTCGTAAATCAAAAGCAGCCCTTGGTCATTTAGATAAAGAGATCAAGAAAACACAGTTTCCACCTAAAGAAAGTATTGAAGAGAGCCTTAATATGTACCTGTTTCCAAATCTGATGGGCACAAAGCAAAAGGCTCGCTTTTTAGGTTATATGGTGCAGTGCCTTTTGCTGGCCTCTACTGGTCGTAGAAAATGCAACAATAAGGATGATTTTAGAAATAAGAGACTAGACTTGGCTGGTGAGTTGCTAGAGCGAGAGCTAAGGGCTCATGTTTCACATGCGCGGAAGCGCATGGCTAAGGCTTTGCAGAGGGACCTGTATGGAGATAAAGGATTGCGTCCAGTTGAATTCTATTTGGATGCTTCTATAGTCACCAACGGTCTTTCGAGAGCTTTCTCAACTGGGGCATGGTGTCATCCTTTCAAGCGGACAGAAAGGATTTCAGGGGTAGTGGCAAACGTTGGGCGAACTAATCCACTGCAGACAATGGTTGATATGAGAAAGACACGCCAGCAAGTTCAGTACACAGGGAAGGTTGGAGATGCTAGATACCCGTGAGTAGCTTTAAACAAAATCAACTGTCATTTTACCATGCGTTCTTGCATTACCTTTATTGTTGATTAATTGGTTGGAAGAATGGGGTTAAGAATAGTACAGTAATGCTTCTGAAATTGCATACATGATCCTAGAGGATTGATAATTGTTTGATTGGCTTTAAGATGCTTGCACTGCTAGCTATAATCCTAACTATTCCAACTATCTGGATGCAGACATCCTTCACACTGGGGAAAGGTTTGCTTTCTGGCTACCCCGGATGGTGAAAACTGTGGGCTTGTGAAAAATATGGCTACGACTGGATTAGTAAGTTTAAACGTGGCGGAATCTCTCATTTCCAAATTGTGTGATAGCGGCATGGAGAAATTAGTTAATGATACTTCTACACGGCTTGATGGGAAGATTAAAGTTTTTCTCAATGGGGATTGGGTTGGAGTTTGTGTCGATTCCCTTGCCTTTGTTACGGAACTTAGGAGGATGCGGCGCAGAAAGGAGTTGCCACACCAGGTTCTCTCTTATTTTCTCTATAGACTTTAGCTTCAAGTTATTTTGGTGTTGGAACAGTAGTAATTTCATGTTCTGTAAAGAAGGAGAGGAGACAATTGGAGAATAATGTGTATAATTATTTGAGAGGAAGACTATTTTATTGAACTTAACAACTGCAGGAGTATAAGTCTTCTAATCATTTCACGTGTAGGTATCTTCTCTTTTTATTTTTTTCACACTCACTCAAAGGACTTGATCATACGAGATGACTGCCAGGAGGCTACCTTAATGATGGATGCTTGTCTTGTCTCTTTATATTGATCTTTCACATGTTTGTTAGGTTTCTTGTCTGTGGATTGGATTTTCACTACATTACATTTTTAACTTTAGGAATTGATTGAGATGATTGCCAGAAGGTATGCTTCATGCTGCCTTGTTTACTTATATTGAGATATCTATTATCAGTTATCTGTTAGGTTTCTTAACTATTAGATGATTATGTAACGGAAAACAAGAGTAGCTTTGACTCTTGACCTCATTTTCATCTGTTTTACATCATAATTTTGTCTCTTTTTCCTCTGCCTGATTCAGAGTGTTATATCGCCATAATACATATGTCCCTTGCTTTATGGAATTTGTAATATTCTTGCATATGTGTGTTTTTTGGAACGAACTTAATAATTCCTTTGGACTGTTGTTGAATTCCATCGATTGTTTTATAGAAATGCAATAAAGTTTTACTTTTTAAACTTTTGAAGTGATGAATATCTGTAGTTTGTCTCATTTGCTATTGATATACTGTGGTTTTCTGATGCTCACTGTATCTTTGCTCTGTTTTACTTATAAAAGAGAAGAATGTCCTGATTTTGCTTTTGAACTTCATCTTTTTTGCTTTTCAATCTAAAATAGTAATGATTGTGTGTTATAGGCGGAAATTAAAAGAGATGAACAGCATGGAGAAGTACGTATCTTTTCTGATGCTGGAAGAATTTTACGTCCCCTTCTAGTTGTTGAGAACTTAGGTAAGATTACGCCATCTAAAGCGGGAAAATACTCCTTCCAATCTCTTCTGGACAGGGGAATAGTTGAGCTTATTGGAGCTGAAGAAGAAGAAGATTGCCGAACTGCATGGGGTGTCAAATTTCTTTTCATGGAAGATGAGGGAAAGCCCATCAAATACACACACTGTGAACTAGACATGTCCTTTTTGTTGAGTGTAAGCTGTGGAATCATACCATTTGCAAATCATGATCATGCAAGGAGGGTCCTGTACCAGTCTCAGAAGCACTCTCAACAGGCGATTGGTTTTTCAACAACTAATCCTAATATCAGAGTGGATACTTTGTCTCACCAATTGCACTACCCACAAAGACCACTCTTTCGAACAATAACCTCTGATTGTCTTGGAAAACCTGGTTATTCGGTATGTCATAATGGGTTCATTCCGAGGTATGAATGCTTCAATGGCCAGAATGCAATAGTTGCTGTCAATGTTCACCTCGGCTACAACCAAGAAGATTCCCTGGTGATGAACCGTGCTTCTTTAGAGCGTGGTATGTTTCGATCTGAGCACATTAGAAGTTATAAGGCTGAGGTTGACAACAAGGAATCATTAGACAAGAGGCGGAAGCCTGATGATTGTGTCAATTTTGGAAAGATACCAAGTAAGATTGGACGAGTTGATAGCCTTGATGATGATGGTCTTCCTTTTGTCGGTGCAAACCTACAGAGTGGTGATATAGTTATAGGTAGGTGTGCTGAATCAGGGGTTGATCATAGTATTAAATTGAGGCACACTGAAAAGGGGATGGTTCAGAAGGTTGTACTTTCCTCTAATGATGATGGAAAAAACTTTGCTGTGGTCTCTCTGAGACAGGTATTCTACCTTTGTAGTTGTGGACGTACGACTAGGCTTTTAACATATATTACTTGTGGTTGTGGAGAATAATGCGTAGGATATGTACTGCCTTCACTCTTCACAAGATGCAATTAAATTTAATGTTGAATAATCTAATAGCCCTTTTCATGAGTAACATCTCTAAATTCTTTGTGCAGGTTCGTTCACCAATTCTTGGAGACAAGTTCTCAAGCATGCATGGACAAAAGGGTGTTTTGGGCTTTTTAGAATCCCAAGAAAACTTTCCTTTTACGATACAAGGGATAGTTCCAGATGTCGTCATTAACCCACATGCATTTCCATCACGACAAACTCCCGGTCAACTGCTGGAGGCTGCTTTAGGAAAGGGGATTGCTTTAGCGAAGGGGATCCCAGTGAGACATGCCACCCCTTTCTCCACTCCCTCAGTTGATGCCATCACAGAACAACTTCATAGGTAACTCTTTCATATCAACAGATAATAAGTTGCTTTCTGCTTCCGGACATTTGGACATTTGAATTTGTATATGCATACTTGGTTTTATTTTCGTCAATATTTGTATTTTTTTTCAAGTGACACTTTTCTTTGAGAATCTCTGGACTCGATTCAAATTTGTGTGCTGTGTCATAGGGCTGGATTCTCAAGATGGGGAAATGAGAGAGTATACAATGGCCGAACAGGTGAAATGGTCCGCTCCCTTATCTTCATGGGGCCAACTTTCTACCAACGTCTCGTTCACATGTCTGAAGACAAAGTAAAGTTCCGAAACACTGGCCCAGTACACCCTCTTACTCGTCAGCCAGTCGCAGACCGGAAGCGCTTCGGCGGGGTCAAGTTCGGTGAAATGGAGCGAGACTGCCTGTTAGCCCATGGTGCATCAGCCAACTTGCATGAGCGCCTCTTCACTTTGAGTGACTCTTCTCAAATGCATATTTGCCAGAAATGCCAAAATGTTGCGTACGTTATTCAACGAGCATTGGCCGGCGGTCGTAAGATCAGGGGTCCGTATTGCCGGATCTGCGAGTCTGCTGATGACATCATTAGGGTTAATGTGCCTTATGGGGCCAAGCTGTTGTGCCAGGAACTCTTCAGCATGGGCATCAACTTGAAGTTTGAAACCCGTGTTTGCTGAGGCAACATGAGAGTTTCTGAGATGGTTTGTATGTGAATACTCTATATCAGTATCTATCTGCATGGCCATGGACATCAATTTGAAGTTTGAAAACCGTATTTGCTGAGGCAACGTCGGGTTTCCGAATGGATGTTTTGTATGTGAATACTCTTTATCGATCTCCAGAACTTATATTTATGTTGTGCATCCCATTCCTTTGCTTAATATTGCATACAGGTCTCGCGGCTAGGAGCCCATCTAGTCGTCCCTTACTATGGCTATAAAATTCTGAATACTGGTTTTGGGCGTGAGGATAGTATTTAGTTCAAATTTTTTTTTATTATTATTTTTTTTTTGAAGGGCTTAACGTTTTTCAATGACCAACTCTTTTTTTTTTTTTTTTTCCGAGTCTTGTGTGTATATACTAATTTCTAGGAGCTTATGCGTGTTTGTAAAGTTGAGTATATGCGTTAATTATTCAGTTCAAGGTTTACAGAATTCATGTTTGGCTTCGATTATCCTTCATGAGGGAGCGAAAAATTTGTATACAATTAAGGAACTTTGGAATTCTGATGGTACCTCATTGTGATTGGTATCTACACGTTCAAGGTTCGAATTCATCCATCCTTATAAAAGATGAGAAAATCACTGAAAGACTAATGAATTCCCTAACTAGTAAATCACTCTTGCTTTTAACAATCCAATTACTATTACGCTTACTCTTCCCTTTTTTTTTTTTTGAAAAAAAAAAAACAGATCAGAACTTATATGNCCCCCCCAAAAAAAAAACGGTAATTTATAAGAAATTAAAGAAAACAGAATCACACCCACAAATTAAACCTACGTTATCTGAATCATAGTTTCTCACAGCTTTTTTCACCGAGAGTAATCAAAATTTTAAAATCCATGTTTACATGGAATGAAAACTCTTTTTCTGTTATTCTAGCGGAGGTGTTTAGTGCTCAAAGGCCTAGGTGAGATGCTGGGCCATCAATACTAGTGAAAAGAAACAAATACTACCATGAACAGCCTTCGCATAGCAGAAGTTGGCCTCAATCCATTCAATCTTTTATCCCAGGCCGACCAACAATGCTTCAGCCTTAGAGTTCAACATTTATTGTTTCTTGTCTGTCTCACATGTATGGCTCCCGCAATGCCGTGGGCAGCTCCAGTTCAGACTCCACAACTTCAGGAAGCGGGGAGAAATGGCAGTCCACCATGTCTTTGGACACGTCTTTTAAACTTGGAGGGTCCCACTGGAGATTTGGAATCAAAATCATACAATTGTACATAACTTGAAACAAATTTATACGGGTTAAAACAATAACATTTGACAATAAATAGAGGGGTTCCATACCTTTGGAGTAAAGTCCTTATCCACCAATCTAGCACGAACACCCTAGAGAAACATGAAAACAAATAGGCTGAAAATTTATTGAGCAGGCTCCGAGATATCTCTAAAGAACATAATTTGAAGAGCCATACCTCACTAAAGTCTTTGGAAACCTGTCTGGAAATCCCAGTAAGAGATATTCGGTACTCACGAACCAAACACCGATCAAGACTTTGAAATCTACCTTCACGTATCTAAACACAATAGGGAAAGGTCAAAGGCAATCAAGATGAGAGCAAATGCAAACAGATAATGTTTAACTGGCAAGGGGAGAGGAAACTCACAGATTGAAGAGTAACTTTCAAGGAAAGAGGAGAAGCTTCTCTAAGTTTCTTGAGGGCCGTTTTGCACCATTCATCGTTGGAAACAGAAGCTTCCTTTTCCTGAGCATTTTATTTGTTCATTTGGTTTTTAAAAGCCATCGAAGAAAAAGCACCAAGTGAATCTTGATAAACAGTGTTTGTTATATATAACACATCATAGATTATTTCAGTGATGCCTTCTGTATGATGTAACAATATAGTTTAAACAACTGAATTCTATAAGATGTAAAGAAATAATGCTTTAGACTATTATGATTGATACAATTTAGCTTTTAATTATGAGCTACAGCCCAGAGATTTGAGTTTTGGTGCCGCAATCCTCCAATTTTACGATTTTATTACTATTATTTTGAAAAAAAACAGAAAAAAAATTGAAAACAAGAAGTCTCGACAAAAACTAAACCCTCTTCTCTATCCAACAAGGCTAAATTCCCTGAGTTGGCAATTAGATTTTCATTGCTTTCCCAAAAGTATAAATAGCTTATTCTTCAATTGTAATTTGTAAACACATATAATATTTTACATAATACTTATCTGTGAAGAACCCCAAATAGAAAGATACATGTATCATACTTACCAAAGCATCAATAATTTCCTCCACTGTGTCATGGCTAAAACAGCTATCAATGGCGTCAATCCTAGTCAACATGAGCAAGGAAAAAAAAAAGAAAGTCAAATATACCTATTAATATGGATTTATACTTGAAATAATAATGAAAAAAAAAAAAACATAAAAAGCCATCGCCATCAGTTAACGGCATTAGAGCTAATAAGCCCATATAACGTGGAAAAGTTCATACGTCATATAAAAAGAATCAAGTTCACACGCGTTGGCAAAGCTTACAGGACCAGCAAACTCAGAGTTTACTGCCAACAGTCTTCATTATTCTTTCACAGGAATGAACATAACTTTTGGTTTAACGTAAAACTGAAATTCTTTTTTGAATACACATAAAGAACAACCCTTTTCCATTCAGTTAAAAGTTAAATAAACAGGAGGAAGATGGAGATGAAACAAGTCAGAAATGCAAGAGAAAAAGAAATAGTGAAAGAAACTTACTTAGAGAGAATACTCCTCTTCTCTGGATAAACAATGTCACCATATTGTGCAAGAGATGTTTCTATAGCAGAGGGATCATCTGTAATTAATTTACTTAGGCGTTCTTCAATCCAACTTAGCCTCTGAAAGATTAGTTGTCACAATTCCATCATCTTAGGAGTCAAAGTAATGCCAAAGCAGAAGACTAAGGTGTGAAGAAACAAAGTCACATAATATGAAGGCCAAGGTGCCAAAAAATGTACTTCATTCAGCGTGTAGTGTGTAGCAAGGCGGCAGGCAATCATCTCTACACCATTAAGCTTGTCGCCCGTAAGAGCCAAGTATTCCCCTGAAATAAAAGTAAAAACAGATAAAGCAAATGACATAAATTTATGTCTCCTAAGTATAGCCATCGAAGATGAAACAGCAAAAGGTTTAACTTTGACATGGTGGGAGACAAGACAGCATAAAACAAAAAACAAGATTGTTACGTCACCTAAGTAGCCAGGTAGACGAGAGAGATAAAATGAGGCCCCCGCATCAGGATGGAAACCCATTTGAGCCTCGGGATGGGAAAAAACCTGCATATTACAGAGAAAAAATTCCTCAGACGTTTTATCTTTATGGGGAAATGTTTTATCAAGAGCTTCAATAAGCCTAGCTCGTTCATTCTCTTGGTGTTCAGTAAAGATTCTTGAGATCCAAAAATAATTACATCTAAAGACAGTGCAGAAAAACTATATTGTCTAAGTATGTTACGCCCTCATGAAAGGTTGAGTGATATAATTCACATAGCACATCATTTAGGTTAAATATCTTGGTTCCTTGAGAATAAAATAAGATATAATGACCTCAACTATCCCATATATGTATATATATATATATTAAAAAATCTTGCAACTAATTTAAGAAATGGCGGGAGACACATACAGTTCTATTAGTCACCAAACGGAACATTCCTGGAAATGAAATTCCAGCCCCAGCTCCCATAGTGATACCATCCAGGATAGCAACCTGTAATATTTTTTAATCAAAAGACCATTAAGGAATCAATTGAGACTTTCTTGCTAATAAAGTAAAATCCAGGTATATAACATAATCTGTTTACTCATCCCCATAACACTATTACAAACTATAAACTAATCTCACCTTAGCCCATTATGCAAACATGATAAAGGCATTGTGGAGCCCTGATCACTGAAATCATCTTTTATGTGGCTGGTATGTAAGTAGGAAAACTGAAAATGGCTCAATCTTTATGTAGGAAACTTCTAAAATTCGATGTTAAAAGCATCTAAGGTAGCCACTTCCTCACATCTTTTATCTGACTTTCAGATATGTTTTAATCAAGAAATTACCAAACGTTGACTGAAAAATGGTAACATATTAACAACTATAAAAATACCACTAACAATATCTTACCATCTAGCTTATATCACTACAATATTTACCCATAGATTGAAGGATAATATATTGATAAGGATAAACACTCACATGTGGCTTTAAATATGTCCCCTGAAGATACACAAATTTATATAATGTCTCGAAAAACATTTTACATTCGTCGACATTTCCTGCAAAATATTGTAACAATTCAAATGAATATCAAATACGGTACTGAAACTGTGATAAGAGTAAAGAGTGAAAGCTACACAAACAAGAGTAAAGGGCATCAAAAAGTGTGTGAAGTCAGTATGACAATAGTAACAAGACATAGCCCTTACACACAGGTCATAGGTGTGGAAATATGTTGCATAACTGATCCTGGAAATACAGTAACTGAAGTGTAATAAACGTTTGTATCTTTCTGAGACCTAAAAGTGTTCCATCTAAGACCACTTATGGGAAAACGTTTCCACCAGATGAGCCTAAAAACTACATTGTACAATAAAGGTTTCCATCAAGAGCAGAAAAAAAGAGAGGTATCTCACGATTAGGCAGGAAAATAAACTGAAGGATTTGGCTTAACCGAGGTCCAAAAATCAAATATATGTTTCCAACGGAGACAATACTTAAAGCCAATAATAATTATTCCATTGATGGTTGATACCTCCAATTAACAGAGTACAAAAGCTGAATCTAGTAATAGAGTTAAAGATGAGAGTAAAAAGCTCACCCTCATTGAGTAGATGATACAGTGAAACAGCATCTGCGCCAGAACAAAACGCCCTGCCGCTACCCTTTAAAAATAATCATGAAAGAAAGCAGCTTAGGTACCATTACCATGGTTGACCAAATAATCAAAAGATTTAATAGTAATTAACTACTTCAAATGAAAGAGGGAATTTTCAATTTCTTTTGCTAAGTAAAGAAGGATAAGTTTTGTTCCAATGCAATACCTTCATCAAGACAAAACCAATATCTGGGTTTTCTTCCCATGATTCATACAGTCTCTTCAGCCGAGCTGCCTATATTTAAAAAGGGTCAATTCAATAAATCCAAAAAAGAAAAAAAAATGGAAATAAGAATATGGGGCGATACACACCATTGCATTATCGAGAGCATTCAAAGAAGATGGCCTATTGAGTATGGCTGTTCTTGAATTAGCTCTTCCTTCAACCAAAACCTGAATTCCATACAATACAACCAAGCAAAACAACCCAATGAGAGGGCAAATATCATTAACGCCTATTGCTTTTTCCTCTAAAATGAACTAGTTATAGAGTGAAAAGGAATATAACGAAGCAAATTCAGCTACCCAGTTTGATGTATATGTAAACATATACATATATATATATATAGGGGAGAGAGAGAGAGAGAGAGAGAGAGAGAGAGACCAGATTTTGAAGAGTGTCATCATCATGATGTTGGGCATAATTTGGTTGAGCAGAAAAGCCTCTGTGATGGGAAAGAGAGCGAAAACTCTGTAAACGGCACCTTCTAGCTGCTACCAAAGCTTTCAGCTTCTGCATCTCTGTCCGTACCTCTCAGCACAGCACAGACCCTCTTTTCAGCCAAAAAACCTTGAATAACCCTTAAACTGAAACTGAAATGAAAATGGTGGTAATGGTGGTGGTGGTGGTGGTGGTGTCTACTCTACTTGTCCTGGGCTGCCGCTTCCGTGATTATTGTGATCCACCATAGTCTCTCCTGTGAGTTTTATCAGTTTTTGGGCTGGACTTTAGGAACCTCGAGGGCCCAGTGGTGGACATGACGACCCGACTTGTCCTGGGCTGCCGCTTCCGTGATTATTGTGATCCACCATAGTCTCTCCTGTGAGTTTTATCAGTTTTTGGGCTGGACTTTAGGAACCTCGAGGGCCCAGTGTTTTACATGATGGGCGGGCCTCTTCTTCGGCCTAAAAATCAAATTGGGCCTCCAGCCATCGATTTTGAAGGGCCCTTATTAAGGCCAGCATAGTCCCTTTTGATTCACAATAAGTATATATAAATGAAAATTATAGAATGAGTTATAACTGATAAGAGATATTTGAAGGAAAAAAAAGTTGAATAAGTTGTAATTAAAATGAGAGTATTTGAATGTATAGTGGAGTACCGTTCTCATTCCAATAAAAAAAAAAAAAAAAAAGGAGAAATTACGTGCCCATGTTTTTAGTTTGTTATCAATCAATATCCCTTTTTAAAACTTTTAACATTTATATCCAATTTTTAAAATTTCAATTGTGAAAATTATTGTTTTACCCTTTATGAGAAAAGCAAAAGTTCATGTAAGATTGACAGGTCATAGAGAAGGATTATGATTTACGAGAGGGGCGGTGTAGGTAGCCTAGTCTAGCCATGGATTCACACCGTGATCGGAGGTATGGAACTATTCGGCAACGGCGTGGATTTTTATATGGTGTATTCAATTGTGTTCGACAACGGACCAGTGGTGGCGAGCTCAGGTTGTGCTCTCTAATTTACCCAGGTTCACACGTCATTCCCACTGAGATTCAAACAGGTTTGGGAAAAATCCAAGCTTTCTAATAATGACAATGATTGCTTAAAATTTCACCAGAAATATTAAGAATGTTCTGTGTCCTTTTTTTTCTTTTTTGGTAAATTCTATTTTCTGTTTTCAAAATTTGTAAATAGGAATCTTGGGCACGATGAGTTGATTTGTTGTAACTAGTTTACTTCATTTAAAATTGGGTCCTATATTCTGATAAATGAGTCATTGTCTCTTTTTCCCCATACCCATATATGATTATTACTGTTCTTATAGTTAATTGCATTGAACAAGTGATGCGATTTGGTAAAGTAATCGCTTGTGTCGATTGTTCTCTCGATCGGCTAACAATGGAAGATTTCATTACCAATTTTAGGATTGTAACATGATATTTAGTAGCACAAATACATGTCAAATTACCTGGTAAATGAATCGATGAATTACTACAATTGTATATTAGTAGTAAACGAGTTATATTTGTTTTTAAGGTCATGATAAATAAGTAATGTACCACTTTATATTTTATATTGTACATTAGTAGTAAATAAGTGACATATCACTTTATATTGTAGTAAATGAATAATTAACTAGAATATAATAGTAAAAATGCCACTGTAAATAAGTTTTATATTCTTGAGTTGTAAATAAATTATATATCACTTCATAATAGTGGCAAATAAGTAATTTATCAGGGGTATAATGGTAAATATACCACTATCTATAAGTGATAAATTTTTTCAAGTCACGGTAAATAAATAATATATCACCTCATAATAGTGGTAAATAAGTAATTTACTAAGGGTATAATAGTAAATATACTTTCATCCATAAGTGATAATTTTTTTTTTCAAATCACGGTAAATAAATACTATACCACCATATAATTGTGGTAAATAAATAATTTCTTAAGGGTATAATGGTAATATGACACTGTCTATAAGTGTTAAATTTTTTTAAGTCACAGTAAATAAATGATATACCGCTTTATAATAATGGTAAATAAGTAATTTACTAGGGGTATAATTATAAATATATTACCATCCATAAGTAATAAATTTTTTCAAGTTATGATAAATAAATTATATATCATCTCATAAAAGTAGTAAATAAGTAATTTATCAGGGGTATAATAGTAAATATACTTTCATTCATACGTGATAAAATTTTTTTAAGTCATGATAAATAAATTATATACCAGTTTATAATAGTGGTAAATAAATAATATACTAAAAGTATAATGGTAAGCTCAAATAATTAGTATTAAGAAAGGGATATATTTGTTAATAAAATCAAAAAAATGGATATTATCTCCCCGTTTATTTTACCATTCCATTCCATTCAAATAGAAAACTCATTGGAATGAGTGTTTGTTTCAACAATTCCAGTTTTTCTATTCAAATGGTCTTTTAGAATGAGTGTTTGTTTCAACAATTCAGTTTTTTTATTCATATGGTCCATCAATCACATCAACAGTTGGAATGAGTTTTTTGTATCTTGGAATGAGAATGAAGCATATAAGTTGTTTTTGAATGGTCTATTCTAATGTCTATATTCTAGTTACAACTCATTCCACTTTATTTCACTTCAAATGTCTCTCATTCTAATTATAACACATTCCATAATTTCTATTTAAATACACTCATTCAAATAGGTGAACTAAACAGGGAATCATACCCTCAAAAGTTGGTTATATTTGCTTAATCCCTAAGAAAAAACTCATTCCAATAGTTGATGTGACTGATAGACCATTTGAATAGAAAAATTGAATTGTTGAAATAAACACTCATACCAATGGACCATTTGAATGAAAAAATTTGGAATTATTGAAACAAAGACCTATTTCAATGGGTATAATATTTGAATGGGCATAGAATTGGTGAACTAAACAATATGGCTTTTTCTTCTTCTTTTGCTCAGAAATGAGAAGAACTTGTGTTTCAATGTAAGTACTAACGTCGTCGTTGCTTTTTTTAGTTTCCACGCACCTTTTTTTTTCTTTTTCTGATAAATAAAAAGTTACTGGTCGTTGCTCCATATAAATTTATTATATTATTTGGCAAGGTTAGCAATTTCAGATTGGCATATAGTGTCTTTCAAAATCCGAGTTCCGTATTAATTATATTTCAAAATGGAGAAAATATATACGCATGATCTCACTTCATTTATCATATTTTTTATGCAACCAGACGTAACAAATTGGTCAAATTTGTCACTCTTCAATTGATAACTTGTACCTTATAAAGTGACATTTACTAATTATATAGTGACAAAATAAATACTACATGGTATAAAAAAGATATGATATGAAGTAGGAGTATTCCTTATATTATATAAGAAATGTTATTTATCCTAGTGGGATAATTTTATGAGCTAACTTGGCTTTTAATTGAATGGATCCCACTAATATTTTCAATTTTTTTATTTCAAAAAAAGAATTTCAAGTTGTCTTCAATCTATGTTTCAAGCCCTTGAACCTCTCTACTTGAAATTTATTTGAATTTAAATATAATCTTGAGAACTTATGGATCAATATAATGTTGGTCGGTTTGGATTTTTGCACCTCTTATTTACCTATTTGTGATTTTAATTTGCGATTTATGTTATGATTTTTCTAAATCTGAAATCAAATGGCCTACTCAGGAGGCATAAAATTAGATACACTCACCAACTTCTCATTAATTTGAGTAAAAATCAAAAAGACGACGAAGCGCCTCATTTAGAAGCATGCACTCTTATAACCCACTGTTTTGCATTTTTCCCTACTAAAATTAATTTAGGTCATTTCGCATATTTAGCATAACTTTGTGAGATTAAACAAAAATACTCCACTTTTGAAGTTATAGTTTAGTATATAAACCTTTTTTAATTTTATGAACAAATATATTCATGTTTTAATAGTAATGATTAGACTTTACTAGTATACCATTGGTAAATTACTTATTTACGACTATTACAAATTGGTATATTATTTATTTATTATGATCTAAAAAAAATTTACTTATATGTAGTAGCATATTTACTAGTATACCCCTAATAAATTACTTATTTACTATATTAGTTATTTACAGTAGCATATTTATCATTATACTCCTAGTAAATTACTTATTTACCACAATTATAAGGTGGTATAAATATTTATTTACCATAATCTAAAAATATATAACTCACAATGGTATATTTACTATTATACCCCTGGTAAATTAACTATTTACCATTATTATGAGATCGTATCATTTATTTACTACGATCTCAAAAACATATAACCAAAGGTTTAAGAATTTTTTGAAATTGAGTCCCGATTAACATTTTAAAATTCTGGCAAAATTAGTTGTTAGAAAGGAATTTTCACAAGAAATGTTCTTAGGATTTACTATAAAATCTCTCGAATTATTTCTAAACTCAAAAATTGTTTGAAAAGGGTAAAATGAGCTTAAGTAAAGGTATTTAAGACCCTGAGAGTGTTAGGAGAAGATTTTACCCGATAATACGTAATTTTTGAGAAAATCGCATAGAAAACAATGTGAAAAGTTTTTAGTTGTCGTTTTTGTGAGACATAGGATATAAAATAATAAACATGAGTTAAGTTATATCAAGGGCTTTGCCAAAACTAATTAAGCTTAACAGTTAATAGAAATGGGGAAACCTGATTAGTTACAAAGTTCCAAAAATTAATTTATGGTCCGATATTGTGAATACAGTGTGACCACGTGCACAATAAATTGTCATTCAACACCAAGGGAAGAACTTTTGAGCTCGTGAAAGTTATAAGTGCAGTTGTTGGTCTACAACATCGTAGTATTGATTGTGATCACTGTGTAGATTGTGTTGCTGACTGTGCTATGATATGTATAAACATTTTTGCACAATTTCACAAGCATACACGTAGGATATTACCCATAGAAAGTCTATAGTAAGCGATGCCAAAGCACTATATCGTAATTATGTATAGAGTACGATGTCAAAGTTTACTAGGTCGTTAATATGGATAGAATATGATGTTGAAGTTACTAGGTCATTAGTGTGTTAGAGTACGATGCCGAAGATACTAAGTCGTTAAATTATAAGCGATGCCACAGAATAGGTTGTTAGTTTGATAAGGGTTGATGTAGTTGACTAGGTCTGTTTTGAAAATATTGTTTTGAAATAAGTGTTAAGTTATGATTGTTGAAATATTTCATAGTTAATTAATGAATAACTTACGCTATTGTAGCTATGCAGTATACATATGGGCAGACCGCATAGGATTTTCTAGAGGAAAATATTTTGATTATAAATGTGGCTCCAAAAAATTTGTCTTTTGAACATTTTGTTA
Source organism: Trema orientale (assembly GCA_002914845.1). Lineage (NCBI taxonomy): Eukaryota > Viridiplantae > Streptophyta > Magnoliopsida > Rosales > Cannabaceae > Trema > Trema orientale. The sequence continues at coordinate 1,552,157 of JXTC01000020.1, forward strand.
TTGTAAATATTTTTACTGTGATGTTTTGTGTATAAAGTAAAATTTTTAGAAAATCGTATTTTTGAGTCCATATAAGTAATGTTTCTCTTCGATATATTTATTATTAAATTTAGGTTTTTAAGTGACGATGAGAGGGGTATTACAAAGGAAATGTGTGAGGGCCACATAAATTTGGAGGAAAATAGGGGGGACAAAGAATGGGACTGTATTCATTCCCAAAAAAAAGAAAAAAATTGTTACAGGCGTATTATAGAGGTGATGGATTATCTGAAAATTGGTTATGAGAATTTGGTGTGTGTATGTTTGTGGCTAGGGATTATATATATAGGGTTGAGCAATGTATCTTTCAAGGGTTTCAATTCTTTGGCAGAGTTTTTTTTTCTTTCCAAATTGATTAACGCGTATTTATATAGACAAGTTCTCGGACCCAGAAAAAGAAACTATAGAAGGCAATATTTTACCGTTGTGTTCTTATTGGGTGGCAATAGTTACCATAAATTTTTCTGAAGACAAATAAGGAAATTTCACTACATCTCTCTAAATTGATTTTGCTAGGGAAAATATTCCGTGTGAGAGATACGTTCTACATATATGGACCAATAAAGTAATTTCTATATTTATGACAGTAAAAAGTATTTGACTGGACTAAAAGTCTAAAAG
>JXTC01000020.1:1554018-1693471 GCA_002914845.1 Trema orientale
TGAGTCCATATAAGTAATGTTTCTCTTCGATATATTTATTATTAAATTTAGGTTTTTAAGTGACGATGAGAGGGGTATTACAAAGGAAATGTGTGAGGGCCACATAAATTTGGAGGAAAATAGGGGGGACAAAGAATGGGACTGTATTCATTCCCCACCAATATCGTATAGGATATGTTTGATAGAATAATAGGTGTCAATTTATACCTAAATCACAATAGGTTTTCCATGCTACCCTGTTAGTTTTTATGTTTATCTAAGGTTAATTTGCGTTATTTTTGTGTTTCTAGGTGTTTTAGAGATGAATGAGTCAAAATGAGTTGAAGTGGAGTTGAAACAGGTTAAAAATCCTGAAGATGAGCTTAAATAGGGTGGAAATCCTGAAAGCAGGCTGAAAACTGCTATGTTTCATGAAACCAGGTAAAAAGTAGTATTTTTGCAAATGGATGTCGGGTCATCCATTCCGAGTGTTGTGGCTTCCTTACAAAATCTCAGAAAAAATATATTCAACCTAAGGCTAGACATTGCGACGTGCAAACCCGAGTGTCGTGGTGTTGGTACACTGTACAACCATCAAATTTGAGTATTTTGATAACTTAGGACTTTTTATATGTGCGTGACTTGATCCAAACACCCCCCAAATTTATTCTCCTATAAATAGGACCCTCTACATCATATGGGAGGGTATCTTACATACCTAGTGGCCACAAAACATTACTAAAACCTAGAGAAAGAGGAGAAAAACTTGGGAGCTGCTGTAGCGTTCTTCTTCCTTTTCTTTTTCAATTTTTATTTGTTTTCTTAATTTTGGCATGATGTTCATTCTGTTTATTTTTATATACATGTTAGAGTAGGTCTTAGATTAAGTTAAGGGTAATTTCAAAGCCCTGAACATGAATGTTACTTAGTTTTCAGATTCTATACATCTATTATTAATTATTTACTTTAAGGTTGTTTATATTCTTCTATGTTGAATCGTTCTTATATTTTATTATCTCTTGTTTGGATAGCTACTTAGATGATTGGTAATGAAATATATCGTTATGGTTTGAATAGGCATTCGTTTTATTTGAATCCATAGGTAGTAAAATTATAGTTGGTATGATTGTTCGATGTATTGACTATAGTAAGGAATATAACCTAGGTTAAAAATCTGAATTTGTGTGATTATGACCTTGATCAATCTGTCTTTCTTTACTTAATGCTTCTATTGGGCAATTCTGTAGGGTTTGTTTAGGTTATTTAATAGGAAGAAGTTATTTATGGCGCTTGTCTAAATAACATATAATCTGAGGAAAAAATGAGATAGTTGCGCGTTTGCGGATTATCTATGGTTAGTAGCCTTAATAGATAATTAAGTATAGAATTAGGTAGTTAAATTAACATGATTGTTTATTTATTTTTCTTGTTTTGTTTAATTTAGTTTTATTTTATAAATCTTCGCTTTACCATAGGATTAGTAATAGCTTAGTTAGACCAATTTCTCGTAGAATCGACCCTTACTTATCACTATACTAAGTAATTACTAGGTTTCTTAAGCCTTGCTAGATAAAGATAAAGATGTATTTTAATTTGGTTGTTTAACGATGCACCAATGTTATGACCCCTAAACACTCATTTTTCATTTTTTTTTATTATTCAAAATTATAATATATAATTTACTCCTAAAAGAACAATTTAGTAAATTTAATGCATTTCCATTATTTTGTAAGTAAAATTATATTTTAATGAATATGATTCTATTTCCTAATAATTTTAAGTAAATAGCATAATACAAATAATGATTCATATACTCTTTTATTTTAGTCTCATCCATTTCTCTCTTTATTTATTCCCTTCCGCATTTTTTTGATATTATTAAAAAAGACACTCTACTTATATTAATTCCAAGGATAACACTATATATCCTAATTTTTGTACCAAAATTTTTGTACTAACATATATAGTATCACAAATAGATTAACATTGTCACAAATTGAGTGGTGACAAATCATATATTATATTTAGTATTAAAAATTTGGTACAAAAGTTAGTACCTCGAGCATTATCCTAATTCCACAGGCACTAAGATAACAAATACTGCCAAAAAAAAAAAAAAAGGAAGCAGTTTTCTTCGTTTCTTTGAGCTAATAAATGTACACATTTTATTAAGTCGTACATTAACATTATCCGCGGCCATGCTTAAGTGAGATATCAGCTTGAACAGGAGTGACCGTCTCCCAACTCTTCAACAGGCACCGCATATGGCGAATTCCAGTCAGCATCAAAGATATGTTGAAGCTGTGAAACAATGGCAGCGTTATAGGTACCAAAGCTCACACCTGCCGTTGTGTAAAAGTAATCCCACACTAGATTGCTCGTCCCAACATGAGCTCGGACATCACTAACTGCATACTTTCCATGGTTCACCCTTGTGTAAGCAGGGTAAAGGTTTCCAGTCTTCTTTCCGTGGCTAATCGCGGGTCCGGTCAAGTTGAAACCCGGGACGATGTAGTACTTGATCTCAACTTTCCCAGAGCATTGATTGTATTTGGATGAAGAGCAGAGAACGTTGGAGTAGAGGAGAGACTTGAGGTACTGATCTGTCTCGTTGATGAAATGAGCCCAGTATGCTACCAATATCTTCACTTTCGCATGTTTTCCAAAAACAACCTGCCATTTATATAATGGTCTCGTGAGATCATGACATAATAGAGAAAAGAAAAATGTTACGGATGGTCTTATAGATTAGATAGAAGTGTGCTAAGATTTTTTATCTTGTATACCATGTTAGTCTTAGATTATCGATTTCTCTCATAAACTTAAGCCATTGAGAAGTGGGCCGGCATTACATTTTTATGTCTAATAATTATTCTGAAATGAGGTAAGAGTTTATGACAGTGGGTTTACCTCAGATATTGCAGAGGAAAGGGATGACCAATAAACTGTTTGCTTTGTATATTGGGATTGACCAAGCCAATCCATGGTACTTATCCTTAAAGTCCCTCCGGTACTAACGGACTTGATAGTATCCAACCATGCCTGTTCATCAGCCTGGTACCTGCCAAATGATACCTGCTATTCCCAGATGGCATCAACACATGTGGAGAGTAAAAAAACCAAAAACACGTTGAGTACTGTTTACATGGTACTTTCTAGAACTTTGGAAGTTACTTCTTTAGTTATTACTTATGACACAAATATTTACTTTAGGAGCATAGTTATTAGTCCTGTTTCTACATGAAAAAAAATAAATTTTTAGATCTCAAAGTACAACATGAAAATCTTTTAGTTTATATAACCAATGAAAATGTCAGATATTTGCTCTCTTACCTCCGGAGGAGCAAAAGACAGATAGCTGGACTGAGGCCGCAAAGTTGAATAGTTGAGTCCAGGAGTTTGAATAGGTAATTTAAACATAACAGGGTCCGATAATGTGGGATATCCCACTACATGGGGAATTTCCACAACAGGAGGAAAAGGTGTCCTGCGCCAACGTTACTATTTACAATTATCTAACCAATATAAACGACAAATCTATTCCAGTTTTAGTAGTAAATATTTTACTGGCCTTCTTAGAAATTAGAACTAAGAGAACAAGACCAAGACTTGAACTTAAAGTTATGGAAAGATAGTCAATATCAGTCTCTCACTTCCCTATGGATTGGAACTATCCAGCATTGCTTGCAAAACTAGAGATTCAAAAACTTCCAGACTTAAACTTGGTCTTCAGAGTAAGAGCCTCGAACGTACCTACACCTCGAGTCAGTTTCAATGAAATGTGACCAACAAGGAACTTTTCTATCAATCTGCCACTGTTGATCTGATATAGTTCTGGTGTGAACTGAGGAGTTGAGAGATGCAAGTGTCCATAGGTTATGAAAGTAGGCTTCCAACTTTTTCGCTATTCTTGGACAACCAACAAGATAAATTCCAACTTCTTTCACCTGTTGATGTCACACACATGCTTCAACTAAAGTCCAACATCTTGCAATAGAGTATGGCAAACAACACAAGATAACATGATAGACAGTGAAACGAAGTTTCCTAAAAAATGAGCATCATATATGCTCTCTGGTCCCGCTTGAGCAACAAAAAGCCAAAATTAAACAACCAACAATTGTTAAATTTTCAACAGAAGGACACACTTTCCTCATGTCCTGAAACCTCAAATTGGACGGAAAATCTGTCAAATGTGGTACAAAATCTACATATTAACATTATTGTAGTTCAAAGATACACGTCATTTGAATTCCGCGGGCAACCCAATTCCGTAATACTCGTTTTCTTTCAAGACAAATAGATTTGTTTATATCTTGGGAAGAATGAAGCTCAAGCTGCCTTTACACACCATAACAGTCAAGAGACAAAGAAACTCGAACACAAAATTTTTGAACCAGGTAAACATAAGAGAATTCAACCTCTGAAGGCATGTTATCAAGTGAAGGATGCAAATACTGAGTTCCAACCTTCTTTGATGATTATTAATTAACAAATGAGAACACAGAACATTCAATTCAAAGTAGTGAAAAAAAAAAAAAAATTAACTCTTCTAATCCATGGCTACTAAATGAGCATAAGCTGATGATTATTCCATATACCTGAGTAAGAGATTTCCAGTCATTATTTGCAGATCCAATATACACATTTCGACGATCCGATATCCATACTTTTGCATGAACTATGCCTGACCCCCACCACTCATCGAGTAACAAAATCACACTCTTCACATTTGGCCTTCCTGAAGCAAGTTCCGTTGGCTCTTTGGTATAGTCAGGATACACTCCAGAGTGGGATAGTAACCTACAAGTAGTAGCTCAACCCTCAGCAGTTATCAAAAACTCGAATAGTAACTTCGAATTTTCGAAAAAAATAAATAAATAAATAAACACACAAACATTCGATCAACGCATAGTTGAACATATAGTCTGCTCAATTCGAATTCGAAAATCGAAAATCGAAGATCTTAACCATTACCTTATGCTAACATTGTGATCAGCAGCTTTCTCTAGAGCTTTATAAACGTCAGCGCCTTGCTCAGCACCAAATCTCAGCATATCCTTTTTGGAGTATCCATAATCCCCTGAGTTAGGATCTTCAGGAGACGCCACCAGTTGCCAGTACTGCGCGATTATGTCCAGCCGGCGGGAAGAGTTCCCGGCGAGCCAACGTAACACGTCCCCTGAGCCACCATAAGAATGTTAACCAATATGTATTGATTCGTCTCAAATGAAGCAACGAGTTGCGTATCATCGGTCATGTATTGTCATGTCTGGTGTTTTTCTTCGGGTTTTCCCTGAGTTTCTCGGAAACCAAACAGAAAAGAGAAAAGAAAATGATATTATATATGTATGTATATGTATATATGTTACCAGTAGAGAGGACTCCGGGGACGCGGGGGAGGTGGGGCACATCGGTGGGGATTGATTGGACGAGCCAGGCTTTGCATTGGCGTGAAGATTCGGAGACAGTTGGCAGAGAGAGATTGGTTACAAGAAAGAGAAGGATGTGTATGGTGGTGATTCCAACTCTACTAGAACTACTACTACTCCTCTTATTAGCTCTCATCTTGTTTCTATTCTGGATCGGATCAACTAAGAAAGCAAGATAAGATATGTAGCAGGAAAAATATTTATCTGTTAATATAAAAAAAAATAAGGATTAAAAAAAAAAAAAAAAAAGACTAAGTCAAACGAGAAGGGAATCTGGATTTCGGAATATGATTTGGGAATGGCCGAAGGTTCTGGGAGTTATAACTAACGTTCATACTACACTTTCCCCCGTAAATAGTTCATAATACGGGTCAATGGCACAAATGGTCACTAAAAGTTTCAATTGTGGTAATTACACCTTTGAATTTTTCAATTTATAGTAATTTAATTCATGGACAGTCTAAATTGTAATTTGCTGTTAAACTTTTGAATAAAAACACATGTGGTGGCATTTAAAAGTGTATTAAAATATAATTTTAGAATATCAAGAATAAAAATGAACAATTATGAAAAAAAAATTTCTCTAAATTTGTAATTTTAAAAATCATAAACACGGTAAAGAATACATCTTTCGTTCTCTCGAAATTCTTTTATTAAATTTATTTTCCTATAAATACTCTTTCAAATGCTATAACGTACTCCTTATCTGTATTTTTTGTCCAAAATTTAACAGCAAATTATAATTTAGACAGTTCAAAGATAAATTGTTATGAATCAAAAAATTTAGGGACTTAATTACCACGATTGAAACTTTGAGGACTAAATTGGCACAATTTAAATAGCTCAAGGACCATTTGTGCCGTAAACCCTTATAATAAATCTAATTTTTATTCATTTCATTTTCCCTTTGACTGCTATTTTTCGTTTTGGGCCATCTAAGAGAATCGGCTTACATTTTGGACCCAAATGCCCATGTGCTGTCGGTCTACATCTTGTCATTTTCACAGAGCCTCCCTCTTCCCTTGAAAGATATATTTTAGACTTTTAGTCGGCGGAGGTTTCAAGAGTCCAAAGGGCATTACTTTAGGGGAATAATATAAAGGTAAATTTAAGTAGGTGTTTTCTTTGTCACTTGATTTCAAAATCATGTCTTGGTCTCATGCATAAGCTAAACTGATACACATTCTGAACTTCGATTCCCTCCTCATCACTGAATCTCTCAGAGTCACGTAATTCTACGCCTTTACCACCAGGAGTTGTTTAGGTAAGTCAAACTCTATCTTGAATGCCCTTTTATTTACAAAATAAAAGGAAATAAAATCATGACTTAAAAAACAAAGCCATCCTCCAAAAAGGACCCTAGTTATGATTTGCAATTTGGTGCGAGCCTTTTAGACAGACGGGTAGGGGAGTCGATCAACAGTGACAGAACAATGGAAACATTGGACTCACTTACCTCTAGTTCTCTACAATGAAATAGCGAAGAAAAAATATATATAATAGATAACATTACAATTGGACTGACTGATGTTAGACAAACACACAAATAAACAGATTACAATTCTACTATGTAAAACCCCCACTATATAGCAACAACTTTGCAAATTAGACAAATTCACCATTAGCTACAACAAAATCCTAACATCTTTTTTCTTTACACTTGGTGGTTGAATTTTTCTGGCTAGTTCCGTTCTTATTAGAACCAAAATAACTCCCCTTGCCTATGAAATTGAATGCCTCCTCTGTCTTGAAGATGAACCAGAGGACTTGGTATCCCCTGGAAGTAAAGTTGGACTCTGAGAACTCCCAGATGTCTCAGAGCTTCTATTCTCAACATGCCCCTTGCCAACAGCCCACAGTTTATCAAATATTCTCCTCGACCGAGATGGCAACAATTGCACACCACTCCGACTGTTTTTGCTGCTCTTCTTTGCCAGTTTTCCGTTCCTGTGGTACTCCTCATTTAGTTTCACATGGCTCATCTGGTTCTTGAGGGATTTGCACTTTTCTACTGCCACAGCCGGCTTCTCACACTCTTCTTCGTCAGTGTTCGTTGCTGAAGGGGAAGCATCATGGGGATGATTGTTAACAGAAGGCCGTGCAGCAGCAGATGCTCTAACCTGCTCAAAAAAGAGTACTTGCACCACCACTCGAAGTGGAAGCCGCTCGTTTTGTGCAGCATGCATTGATGCGTCCATCGTCAACTTCTTCACATCCATTAGTCCGCAGATCTTCTTCCTGTCAGCTTTTGTCAAGTTATGGTGCTCCTGAAACAGTAAGCAATGAATACTTAAAAAAAGAAATGCATTTGAAGTTCAGCAAAGTTGAAAGAAATGAAGCAAAAAAGAATACAATACCTTCAAGTAGATGTCAATGGCTTTGTATAACCCATCATGAATAGGCCGAGCTGATTCAGGAATAGACTTCGACAAGTCTATGAAACTGTAGAGTGTCAGATTTGGGTCTCGAGCAATTTCAGCAAGATAACCATCAATGAGTCTACCGACATTCAACAAGGATCCGTGTCCTAAGACAAAACCATCGATACCCTTCTCATTCTTCTCAACAGCATCCAAACTCTGATTTCGCTTTTCATGCATTGCATATTGATTTACAATGGACTGAACCAACTCAACATCATATTTGGTAATCTGGGGAGACCTTGCCAGGATCAATAGATCGTTAACACAAGCTTCATGCAACTTCAAACTGATCCTCTTCACCAAATCTTCCCTCAATGACTCATCTGCTCCAACCAAAATAGCAACTTTCAACAGTTTCAGCAAGAAACTGCATGAACAACCCATACCTTTGTCAGGCGGCAATAAGCAAATGATTGTTTCTACCAGCGATTTGTTCCTCCAGCTATGAGCCTCAGAAACCAAAGCATCAATGGAATCTGGCAACCATCTGACCGCATAAGTCCTCAGTGCCTCTCCAATCACAGTACCATCCATTCTACCCTTAGATTTCACGGCAATCATGACTCTTCTGTAGAGATCTATATCTAGCTCACATATATCTTCAACCCACCAATCCTTTGGAACAGATTCTGTTCTCTCTCGAAACTTCATACCATCTTCAACAATTTTATCAGGCTCTGCTAATTTTCGGTTAAATGTGTAGGACCACGTAATGTTAGCAGGGTCAACAGAAGTTTTGGAAGCAATTGAGTCTATGCATCTTCCCACAATCTTCAGATCCTCAGACCACGGCAGAAGAGATTTTGTGGTCTGGAGAACAATGATGGAATCTTTCCAGGTACGTAAGATGCTTGAGTTGAGAAATACCTCAATCTTAAATACTAAGTTACCTCGATCAATGTCCTCAGTCATCTCCAGATACTCAGCTGCGCATCGAGCAGCTACAACATTGTAAGCATTGAGTGTAACAGTCATCCCGTAGCAAAATTTTGCACAAATTTCAAATGCTTTTGGCCCACCAGGGAAATCAGCCATATTAATTTCATCAGAATTCTCATCAGTGGCTTTCAACACTAGTTTTTGCAACCGACTACTCTTGGACAAGAGAGGGAACTGCAAAGACATAATACTATTCAACAAAATGTAGATAAAAGCAACTTAACTGCTAAAGAAGAAATTTGAAAGGTCCATATTCCTAAAGTTAATTTAACAAAATCTGTAGTTTAAACTAAGAACATGAGCCTCAATATGTGTTCTTATACCAATGTTTTCATATTGATTTAAAAGCCGCTAACCTCATTTTACGTTTGTCTACTAATATTCAAAGAAACTATTATTATTTCAAAGCTAGGGAAGGGAAAGAAAAACAGAACACCACCAACCTCGGCCCAAATTATACACAGTCTAGTTTACATTTCAAAAAAGAACTACATCCTGAAAAAAGAACTGACAAAAAATCTCATCAATTTGAAAAAATTTCTCAGATGGTCACAGGGGCACAAAAACATGCCCACAAGTTATAGTAGCCTATAACATAAAACGAAGAAAATAGTAATAGTTAGTATTCAATCTCATTTTGGATAGGTAACACAACAAGACAAACATACCTTGTGAAGGTAAAACTTCACCTCACCAACAATTATGGTGACATCCGATGCCAAGTCAGATGAAACATACCTGCATGCATACAGAGGCTAACGTGAGTAAAGACAAAATGTAACAACGATTGGACGAGCGATGGAACCAATCAATGTTGTAACAAAGAAGACAAATTGAGTTAAATGAACGGCTATTGACCCTGGCAAATCACTTTACTGTATGTGGAACTTGACAAATTACAGTGACTTAAGAATAGGATTTTTCTACTGCAATTCCCGAACTCATTGGAATCGAGACTCTTAAGCCTAACTCTAAGCAGACTCTATTATTAGGATTAACTTTACGTTACTAGTTACAACCTAGAACACGTAAAGAAATATATCGATGTAAATGATTGGTTGAACCATTGTCATCGTTCAACGGAGAATGTCCCCACCTTGATGATTAAAGGCCGTGGGTACTCGGTGAAGACTTTACCATATATGGACCACAGACTCATTAAAAATAGGACAAATTCTAAGGCTGGACCACATCCTGAAGGACTCAAGAAAAACCCCTTTATAGTTTATCCTTCCCTCCGTAACAATAATAATTGTAAATTACAGTACCAAATATAAATAACAAGAGTACAAAAACACCCATGTGCTTTTCTTCTCTTTTGATTTCTTAAACATTTATCAGAAACTTTCTATATGGCTTCATCAATCTTTTACATTTCAATCTACTTCGGTAATATATTACCCACCTAATCGGTTTTTGTCTTTTTTTCCCTTTTCTGGTGAAACAAGTGTGAAAATTTCACATACCCCAAGTTTGTAGAAAACTTCATAGACATTTGAAAAGAATAAAAATCAAAATAAAAATCTAAATCTAAATCTTCAAACGAGAAATTATGAGCAAGCTCAAAATTCTAACAAAGAACGACTCAAACCCAGTTCCCATATACTAAAACTCCACTAGATCAAAATAAAACAGACACGTATCAAAAGGGGTTATATAGAAAGCTCAAGCAGCTGAAAGGCTGAAACGGGATTTAGTAAAGTGAAAATAACATGAAAAAGGAGAAAACCCAAGTTACCTAATAGATTTTCCATCAGCTTGGAATGCATCCGGCTTGGAACCCAACTTCATGAACTTCATTTTTAACCCCTTGATTCCGAATATACCCCTATGAATCAAACCGAGAAAAACTACACAAACCAAACCTCCTTTTTCCCTCTGAAGCAGCTGCCAGTAGTAGTAGTAGTAGTAGTAGTAACACAATAGTACTAACGCTCTTCTCGCTTTCAAAACGGCGCGTTCAGCGACTTCGTCTCCTTCTCTGTCCCCTTCCAACTCAACCAGACAAATATAAACCAGAAACCGAGACCATAAATGGCGGTTCCTTCCTTCCCCCCCCCCCCCCCCTCTCTCTCTCTCTCTCTATCTCTCTCTGTAAAATCCCTTATCTTTCTCTCTCTAAAACACGCAACCACCGGACCATTACAGTGGTAGTAATAAAACTCTCATTGAATAACACCACCGCCTCGAGCTTCACGTTGTTCGCATCGCATCGATTTCTAGCCTTTATGATGACATTGATGACGCTCTTGTAATTCCACTCCCCTAACCCGGGAAAAATATGATTTAAATACCCAAAAAAAAAAAATAGAAGAGAGAGAGAAGAGTGTTTGGAGACAGAGAAAATTGGAGTCAGAAGAGAAAGAAAGGGTAAATATAATTCAATGCGATTCTGATTCAGCTCGTTGCCCTCGCCGCCTTTGCTTTTAATCACCCTGATCCGCTCAAGATTTTTTTCCCTTTTTTTTTTTTTTTCGGGGTGGGGAGCGCAAATCTCAATGACTCGTTGCTCTGTTCTTTTCTTCTCCTTATTCTCTCTCTATTTGATGAAATCTGATCGGGTGTGGCTCTGACGCAGCTGTCCCCTCCTCCTCTCCCATATAGACCCTCCTCTCTCTCTCTCCTTTTTCTGAATATTTTCCAGGAAAATTAAAGAGAGGTAGAGAGAGAAAGAGAAAGTGAGGGAAAGTTAGAGAGAGAGAGTTGGTTGGTTGGTTGGTTTGGTTGTGTGTGTTTGGGTTTAGTGTGCGAGTAATGTGTATACTCTGTTCGTGTGTAGAGGGAGTAGGGGACTGTGTTACAGGGTGGCGCAGAGGGCTTTTTAAGGAGCTTTTATGCCGTTAAAGCACGCCACCCTTTCCAAGACCATTTTGCCCCTCTCTTTTTCCTCTTTTCTCCGTCGTGTCCCAAGCTGGCGTTGTCGTCGCACGCGCCTGGGATTGGTAATTCCATGTTCTTTACCGCTTTTGACGCGTAGCCTTGTCTTTTTGACTTTTTGACGCCACGAATTTAAAATATAAAAAAAAAATGTTGATGATGATGAAGAAGAAGGGGAGATACATATCGCATATGGAAAAATGGTTTGCCAACGGCTTTACCACGTTCTACTTACTCTTATTTTCAGAAGCTCATATTTGGCCACGAGTGACTATTCGCTCTCTTCTTCCTTTTTTTTTTTTTTTTGAAAATAATTTGTCAATTGTCGTGATGCTCGTGAGCTTCTTTTCTTTTCTCCTTATTCCTTTCTTTTATTTTTCTTTTTGTTTTTCTTTTTTTTTCTCCTTTTTTTTCAACCTGTTCTTTTTAGCATATGCCTTTTGTTTTTCCTCTTTTTTTCCCCCTCTAAAGGGTAAACTTGGACAACTGTATTTTTTTTTTTTTTTTCACTCTCACCATGAAAACCAACCTTATTTTCGTCCTAACAAATACTACGACTTGCATTCGAGGAAAAACAATTACTATGATTTAATCGGTTGTTTATTGTTATAGTTTATTTAATAGTTCGATGGATCTATCTATCTACTTTTCTTTAATCTATCATACGTACTTAATGACTGTTGTACGTATATTAGGAAGATTGTTTTGCAAAGCCATTTTTTTCTGTCATCATAGAAATTGCATGGAATATCATATAATAAAATATATTATATAGTTTATTGAACACTTTAGAATATTACTTTTAAATAGAGAAAATGTTATAAAATGACGTTATACTTTCAATTTTTTTTCAACAAAACTCTCTGTGTTGTAAGGAATATGAGAAAATTCTTTTGAATTTGATATTTTATTACAAAAAACATGGTAATTTGACTATTCTTTTAAATCCGATAATTTCATATAAACTAATTAGAAAAATTAATAAGAAATAACAAAATTATCCATAATAGATAGTAGATTTAGGTTTATATTACATTTTTATTTTGTATTTGGATACATATATATAGTCGTTTGAAACCTATTTTATCACTTGTGAGGTAATCTGAAAAATCGAAATATAGTTTAAAAACTAATATAATCTACTCTAAATTTATTTTAGATATAAATCTACTATTCACCATTTTTTATGATACGAGGAAGTCAAATTTTAAAAATAGTCAAATTATAAGACTTTTTGTAATCAAAATTAAATTAAAGGAGATTTTCTCATATTTTTCAAAATTTATGGTTTCTAATATATATATATATATATATGAAATACAAGAATGTATTTATCGTCTTAAATAGCACAAGTTGCATAATTACTTTCTTTCATAGCACAACTAAGGGCTCGTTCGGGATTGATTATGAATTCTGATTTTAGCTTTTAAAAGTGGTTAGCGAAAAAATTGAGAGTATGGTGCGTTTGGCAAATTTCTGCTTTTGGTCAATAGATTCTAAAAATTGCTGCGTAACCACCAGTTTAAGCAGAATTTGAAAAATAAGATAATAGTTACTTTTCAAAATTGATTTTGTTTCCATAATATAAATTATTTAAAATATTACTTTACAACATGCATAATTTATAATTTATCAAACACTTAGATGCTCCTTTTAATCAGTACAGTAGTTTTATAGATTACATTTACTAAATGCTTATACATTTTTTTTTTTTATAGCTGCTTTTTGCTCACAGCACAACTACAACAGAGTTATAATATAGTTGCAGCATATCAAAGCAACACCAAATTAGCTCTAAAACAAAACAAAGACCATAGCACAACAATACTAAAATGACTCTAGGTGGTTATTCGAACGAGAAGATAAATATGTTTATTAAAAGAACGAACACTTCAACGACACATGTAATTGAACAACTAACAATGTCTTGAACATCTTTCCATTTTTTCCCCCTTTTTACTATACATCATATTTAGGCAATATTTTAATTTCTGTATCGTCTACAATATAATTACATTTTTGACTTGTAGATGTGAATATGATCAGGTTCAAACACTTTAATTTTTGTTTCGTATAAAATTGCATATTTTCAGTTTACTCATAGTGGTGGAGCCTTGCCCCCTCTAAAAAATTTTCACTTTATATTTTCGTATTACTTTAGATTTTATTTTTTACTTAGGCCCTTATTGAAATTTTATCTCTAGTTTTGTCCCTAATTTAATTTAATGTAAGATATTATTGTTATTGCCCCTTTTATATTTTTCATTTCATAGTTTGGTACGGTATAAGATTTTATTCTATTTTGACCCTATTAAAATTTTTATTTTCCAGTTTTATCTCTATGTAAGATGTGAATTGTCACTTCTTCTTTTTTTTTTTTTTTCCCAACATAAGACTCAGTTAATTTTTAACTTTCATTTTCTATTTTTTTAAAACAAAAATTGAGAGGAAAAATTGGATTTGGGAAAATTCTTCCTTATTTCAATGACTCTAATTCTATAGGCTAGTCAAGACAAATATGTATATATATATATATATGGGCACCAATCCAGTAGGTATTTTTTTTTTTTTACCTATGCATAGGTATCAATTTGGCCAATGAAATTTTTTTTTGCATATTTTTCTATTTTAAAAAGTAAGAGAGAGAAATAGCATTAATGATGCACGTCTTTTCATACATATCATTATAGCCGTTGGATCATTATTAGATAATGATCCAACAGCTAAAAAAAATACCTACACATAGGTTAAAAAAAAAAATACCTACTGGATTGGCAACCTCTATATATACATAACTGTAAGTTGTATTATATCATTTATACTTATCTTTTTCAATTAAAAATTAGATTAGTTTATAGTTTGTATATTTATGAAGATTTCATATATTTAAAATTTTCGTTTTTAGTAATATGACAATGAGATTATTATATAGTACTTTTAAAATATGAAAATTTGTCAAGCATAATTTATTAATATTTGGAGATATTATTATATATTTAAATATTTTTTTTTGTATTATAATTGTATTGAGAAAATTTATCTTTGCCCACGGTGGAAGAAAGTTCGGATTCCGCCACTGCTCATGTCTACTCAATTAAAAAATTTCAAAACAGAAAGTAAGATGTGCCCTTGAAAATATTTCTTAGTAAACAGAAAAAAGTTGAAAAAACTAGAATAATTTTTGTAGGGAAAAAATAAATATTATCTCAAACCTTGTACCGACCACTTTTATCATAAGCTAAAGATTCCTTCTGAACGTGATATTTGCAGTTAAAATCTTTGTCAAGATTTAAAAAAATAAATCAATGATTTAAGCATGGTTTTCTAATAATCCAATCATTTAAATCTATTCTAATCCCCACAACCCACCAAACCATCTTTAGTCCGATTAAACCAACTCCCTCGTCTTTAATCAGATCTACAATAATTATAAATATCACCTCATATATATTGAGTCAATCAACAAGTTCAAAGTTGATTGCTGAAATATATTTTGTTATTACACTGCATTGCCACATTTTATTGTTTAAAATAAAGAAATCTATGGGTTCTTCAAAAAAAAAATAAATATAAAAATAAAAACATCGACTTGCATTTGTTATATGATGTTATGGTTAAATATTATTCATGTCCAAAATATATATTCACTATATGCACACTTCACACTGGCATCATTACTAATAACTCAAAAAATCTAGAACTTTTCTTTTTAAGATCATAATTTGCGTTCATAATTAGTTAGATTTGGCACCAAATATTAACCTAATTCTCTCTCTCTCTCTCTCTCTCTCTCTCTCTTTCTCTCTCTCTCTCTCTCTCTCTCTCTCTTGTTTTTTGGGGCTTGCAACCAAACATATCTTTGATTTGTTAGGCGCAGTACGTACCTCATACAGGTCAACTTACAGCGAAAAATGGAAATGGAAAACTTTACTTCTACTTATTAGCTTGAACTACTGTTACATAGCAACATATATATATATATGTTAACTACTATACCAACCTAAACAAAATTATATTATATATCAACTGTACTAGCCAATCAACGTGCCTATGTTATATATATATATATATATATATATATATATATATAAACTGGACTGGACTATAAAAAGGAAAATGTGTCCTTCAAGTCGTTATTATTAATTTGAATAGGCCATATCAGAGGGTTTATTAATTAAACGTTATATACCATTTAAACTTTCCCAATAAGTATCTGAAGTATTTATTGTCCTAAGATTTGAGTCTCTAATTATACTGTACATTATTCAACGACACGTGGTATTGCCTGTAGAAATAAAAAGCCATTAATGATCGATCGGCTTGTATATTGCCGACATTTCTTGATCTATAATTCTACATAAAGATTTTATGCTTATGCTGAAATATAAATATTGAATTACATCATTGCTTGCACTGCCTCTTGACATATGTGGCCTTTTATAATTACCATTATTTGGATACATAAGATATATCGCTTTTAATTTTAAAGTTGTTTTAAATTTCAGATTTTTTTTGTTTAATAATATTATTTCAACATTTTGGCCTTACAAATGTTTACGTAAATTTATATTTCAAAAAAAAAATGTTTACGTAAATTTCACGTTTAAGTTGGTAGAAATGCAGTGGTTTTAGTGGTAACTAATAATTACACGTTCTCACTTTCAAAAAAAATAAAAAATAATTACACGTTCTCCAAATTTGGAGATTCCTAAGTTGGAATCCCCGTCTTCAAATTAAAAAAGATAAAGATGGTGGAATGTGATTCTCTTTTCAATAAATGAACTAAATTATTAGTTGTACACTACTATAACTACGTTGATTTCATGTATAAGCATTAATGATAAAACAATTAAGAAAAATATAATTAAGGGCATGTATTCATAATACGGGAACTTGTATTTTATGTCAAGTTATAAACGGTTTAATTAATTAGAGTTTAGAAATAGATTAATTTCTTTCATTTTCGTTTGCTTTGAAATAATTACGAAAGATAGATAACGCAAACTCGTAAAAGTTAAAACCTTTTTGCAATTCAATGGAAAACTATATAATTAATAGAACGAGATATTTAACTTTTTCCTTGCTTATATATTGTTATAGTTGGGTGGCACCTCAACCAAGTTCACCATACAAAGAACTTTACTATAAACAGATCGATCCATATTAATATTCTATGTCATCTTTTTAATTCCTGAAAATAGGCCATGGAAGTTGGACGTATCACTTCCAACATACAAAAGTAGAAAAGAAAATAAAGGCACTAATTAACATCCATTAAAGACTAGAGAGCAATCTTTTATAGCATAGCCATAACTAGTTTTATGAGTTAATGACTTTAATGGTACTGATAATGAGTTGGAACATGTCTTGCATGGCAATCAGCTTTTAACATACCATTTGTTTTCTCATCAAACAATAAAAAATACTATTATTAAAGCTTAGATAGTAATTATATCCCCAGAGTACTCAAGCTATATATGTGCTACGAGCCTATTATTTGATTCTTTACTTCTTTCTTTCTTTGTTGTTTTTTTTTTTTTTTTCGTTGGGAGAATATTTACCTTTCCTTCCAGAATTTCTGTTTCTTGTTCCGCCAAAGAATCAGTATTTTTTTTTCAATAACATGAAGTGGATATACGTAACTTCAAGGGAGAAAACCATATTCCTTATCCACTTATTATATGGTCCATCTATCATCATCTACTTCATGGTCCCAAAGCTACTAATGTGAAGTTTGAAGTAGAGATGGGAGTAGGGGACCCTAACTTGCACATGTGTCCGTTTTAATTGCTCAGACCAATGCCCCTTTCAGATTCAGTCCCTCACAACTTTACAGCTGCGCCATGATTGTCCTAGCGGTCAACTACCCACCCCCCCTTCCCCTCCAAAATAAATTAATACTGATCTAGAAATTAAGAGTTAATATAAATGTACCAAAGGTTAAGACTCTTATAAAATCTCTTAGCCTCAACAAGTTTCAATATCAAAATGAAACCTACTGTAATTAGTGTAACATAAGAATTAAGACAATAGTTCATGTGATCAATTTTACTGGAGGTTAAGTATTGCTTATACTTATGTTGCACGGTTACTAGTAAGTGAAAAATATATTGGCTCAAGTTCAAAAAGTTACATAAATTTTATTGTTATAAATTTTAATTTTGTTTTAACGAGAGAAATATGAAGTTGATCCGAGAAATGTCATTGATGAGTGATGACAATCATCAATTACATAAAAAGCAATAAACAAAGGACTATAGAAGTTGAAGAGAACACAAAATTTACAAGAGAGTGAATCCATCTTGTTTTAGGCTGACCTAATTACACTTCATCTTCTTCTTCTTCTTCTTTTATTTTCCCTGATAATGAGGGTGACCCAATTACTTATAAATGCTTAAATTGGTGTCGTTTAAAAACTTGTACAACTTAGGTCCGTAGTTATACGTCACACTGATGATTGGAAAGCCATTTCAATATAAAATTTATTATTATTATTGTTATTATTATTATTATTTTTGCAAAGCATACTGTAGAATTCACTAGGATACTTGAAAACCCAAATAAACTAATAATTATAATTATAATTATTGTTATTATAAAAGGAACTTTACGGGAACAAGTCCTCCGAAAAACGACAGTCCTTTAGCTGTTGAAAAAAGGCGCATCTTTAGTTAAATGATTTCGATGTGTGACTCTAAAAGGAGGAATTATGGTTGAATATTAATAGGCGTGGGCATAAAACCATCATAAATAAATGATGATGGGGAACGACGAGGGCCCCAAACCATAATGGTAAGGGCATGGCACAATTTTATTTTATTTTTAAAAAAAATCTAAAATAAAATAAAATTTGGGGGTTATATTAGCAAATTGTCCAAGGTGGGGGACCATTTGGCTCCCTTTATGCCCAACCTCTTGGTGTGTTTTTAGAATAAGTTGCACGTTTTGGGTGATTGGTGGTGTTTGGATCACAACCTATAGATTCTCTCCAGGTTTTATGCTCTTAAAAGCTCAACATGATTGTTTTAAATCTTAACTACTTGCCCCATCCATCAACTTCTGCCCCCCATTTCTCTCCTTCCCTCAATAACATCAACAGTTCTCTCTCTCTCTCTCCACATATATATATATATATATATATGTCACATATTCAATCCTGGAAATGCAAATTAAGATTTATTTCTTTAGTATGTTTTAGAAAATTAAAGAACAAAAACAAAAAGAGAAGGAAAAGAATTGAAGTGGAGGAACAAATTTGCTAAGGTAAGGAACATGAATAAAAATGAAGTTGATAGGACTAATAAACTGCTCGCATTTTGCGATTTTTTTTCCTGTGGGGTTCTATTTTAGGTAACTTAAAAAGATACCTAGGTTTTTAAAATTGAAACTCAATGCCTATATGATATCACAAAATTAATGACCGAATTGATTTAAATTCTTGATGTGTAAGTAAACAAAAAGATTTTGGTATCTGTCCCTATTAATATTTTCCTCTACAGTGATTGAAAATTAAAGGGTGCACAATGAAAAGTGGATCTTGTCTTGATTGATGGTATGCAATGCAATTGTATCCGAAAAATTAACAAATCAATCACATATGGCATTGCTACATATGAAGAAGAATGTTATACATCGTTTCTTTATCAGGACATTACTCAAAGAATGGACATGCCACAAGTGGATGAGAGCTCCCGTTAATGTAGTACTCCCAAATGGATGGTTGGCTTGGCTCGTGCATTTATTTACTGATTACTACGATGATGTTTCTATGCAAGATAATGAAAGTTGGGGCCAAGCCATGGCAGAATGTAGATAAGCAAATATCAACTATTTTTTGTGATGCTTAATTATCACCAAAATATAAAGATTAAAAAAGAACGCATATTCTTTGGGATAATTTAATTACCTATAATTTTGCGGTAAGATATATTAAAATCATAATATCACTAGTGATTAACATTTATGATCGAATTATCAAATTTAGATACTGTTTGATTCTTATATATAATTCATATGATCGCAATTAACTACAAAATGCACTCCTAAGGGAGTGGTCGAAGTGGCAAGGAGCTCGACCTTAAGGCCTTCTCTCACTTAGGGAGGGTGAGATCCTGAGTTCGAGCCCCCACGTCGCCTTTGGGAGTCCAACCGAATGGGGGTGGTTCTGGGAAGTGACCCATCGCCGAGATCCCATCCGCCCTTTTTATTACCAAAAAAAAAAAAAAAAAATTAACTACAAAATGCATAGACCCACATTCCCAACATGGCTGAAGAGTTACATATGGACTTGGTGATGCAACGAGGGAGAGCCCAAAAAACACTTTTGCAAAGACCAAAAGAAAAAAAGGATCTTTATTGCTAGTATTGAAGTCTAAAACTATTAGTTCATGTTATCTTAACTTTTTCTTTTTTTTTTCGAAAGAATCATATTATCTTAACTCAAATGCATATATAGTATCATATTCTTTCCTGTGAAAATAGTCAAGAGAAGACTTATAATAAGAAGAGTACAGAAGACTGATACAAGTGCTCTTCTTGGCATGGTAGCATGGCAGAGAAAAACAAGACTTTGGTGGAAGCAAAAATAAATGGAATATAAAAAGAAAAAGAAAGCATATTTCTGAGTCGGGCGCTTGAAGACAAGGGCTAAACTCTAAATACCTCGAATATGGCAACAAAATGTGAATTGTAGCTTAGTGAGAGCAAAAATGCAATTTAAATATCAGCTTTGGGCAGCCTTAGTCGAGAAAGCAACTAGACACAGCCACCGTTGAACCCACCCATCACACTGGATCCATCACCCATGCACTGTACGTTATCTATCTTTCTACACGATCTCTCTTTAGTGATTGTTAACATTTTCTCTGACCAAATTCAACAAGAATGAAAAAGACTTATCCCGTTTTTTATTTCCCCCGGCTTGATTAAGAATAAGTTAATTAATTAAGCTCCTTGAAAAGTAATAACAATAGCATGAGTAAGTTTAATTATCATATGGTTTACTTTTTGAAGTTGATGAGACCGTCTCTAATTAATTCAGTTAATTAGTTAGAAGTTAGTTAATCATAACTGACAAGTTAGTTACAGCTGGTTTAATGAGACTGCAGCTCATTGGCTAGACTAGATAACTAACTTAACTCTTATCTCCAATTGGTTACTATTACGTAAATGTACAAGGAATTTCTTGTGAGATAGTTATGTACAGGTACTGATTCATCTAAGTTGTATATAGTAAAGGGATTCGGGGCTGTTTGGTTACTGAGGAAGTTGCTTAGAAACTTGTATACCATGCTGAAAGTCTCTTGTTCTTACTGTGAGCTTAGAGGGGTGTAAAGCATTATTCCACTAGGACTAAGTCCCTCCCTGCCTTGGATGTAAGATTGTTTTGACAATCTGAATCAAGTAAACTCAGCTTGTGTACTAATTCTTGCTTGTTCTCTTGTTCTTTTATTTTTTTTTTCAGTTTTTCGATTAAGTGTTCATTATAATAAAATCACATGATGAGCACAATCAATCTCAGAACACAAATTGATAAGTACACTATATAGCTCATCCAAACATTAAACAACCATAAATAATATCCATTTGATTTAAGGCATATCAACCAAGAGAATTTAAGCATTACCTCATAAGTTTTTCCCTTAAACTTATAGTTGTCATCTTCTCGCCATTAAGCCTACAAGAATCAACAAGAACCAAAGCTTGCAAGAGAGCTAATGAGCTCCCCTCGTATCTACCTTTTTCTCTCATTCTCATCACATACCATATTAGACACCGTTATCTATATATAAACAAAATATGGTTAGAAGAGGAGTCATGTCCTAATGGGCTGGCTAAGACATTATGAGTGAGAGAGCTCGTGGGCCTCTTCCTAGTTAGTAAGCAATTGTCTATCTCATTATGATCCAATTAGTAATACCATGCATAATTAATACATAATTATATAGTTATCCATAATATGCATTAATTGTAATATTATAGACTACCGAATGAGACAGCAGGGTGATTAAGGCCCTTGACTCATGAGCCTAAGGTTATGAGTTCAAGTGGTCTCTGCTGCGGTGGTCAGTTCAACTAGGCGATCCACATATAAAGTATCCAGTGTGAAATGTGGGGTTGCCGAGCTTCCTCGAAGTTATAGGAAGACGCCACTCTATCCCCTTATAGCCTTTAAATATTGTATAATCTCACAGAAGTGTTAGCAACTTTAATCTAATATAATAAATGAAAGTCAAGTATATTGATACTCCTGCAATTATCTTATACGTATATTCTCATAATTCAGCACCTATTATTATTTATGTATTTACGGGAAATTAATATTTAATAATAATTCATGTTAAAATTATAGGATATTATCATTTTTATACCTTGTATTTTGATATTTTGTTCAAATTATACATTATATTTTGGTTATTATCAACACTGACTCTTAGATTTGAAATCTGTTACAAATTTATACCATGATTTAGAGCAGTTAATTTACTAAGATATCGTTTAAAAAATTAAAAATAAACTATATAAAAACTGATACGAGAATAAATTTGTTAAACCATCTTGGTAATTGAACAAAGTGTCAAAATACAAGGTATAAAAGTGATATTATCCCTAAAATTATTGTGATACTCATAATTGACCATTATGTTTTCATAAGATAACTTAGAGGTGAAAATTTCTTTAATTATTAAAAATTTTGAACTCTAGATGTGTCAATTTGATTATTTTTGGGTTCATGAGTGTTACCATAATATCAATATAAATCAAGAGATTAGCATAGGTGAAACAAAATACTCGGTGACCCAATTGAACTAGACCAACTCGAATTGAACAAAATTGAACCCAACCAAACAGTACAAAGTCGTTTACCAAAAAAAACGAAAAAAGAGTACAAAGTCACACCACAAAAACCGAATCTGATCTTTATTTGGTCAATGCTCAGGTTAGCATATGATTCCTCAAATTTGACTCAATTAGACATAGAAACTCGATTGAAACTATCTTAACCTTTTTCATGCATTTTCACCCCTAAACTCGATCTTGACGGAAAAACTTGAAAAATTGAGAATGAGAAGATTAAGGGAATTTGGGTCAATGCTTAGTTTGTACTTNATGCTATGGGTTCATAAAACAAATCTAAAATTGGGTTGGTGAGATCTCTCTCTCACTTTCTTAGATCTTACAGCAAAATGGCCAAATTTTAGGTCTAAATATCAATTTTTCAAATGTTATAGCAAAATAACGGCAAATCAGTTTATATAAAAAGTGTAAAATATAATATGTATCTGATATAAAAATAATATAGTCAATACATAAAGTAAAGCTGGTATTTATACCAATTGTAAAGTACACACATACTTGGTCATTGAGCTATAAAAAAGAGAAAAATAGACATTTACTAAAATAGACTATTAAAAAGGACACAAAATTTAATTTTCCCATTTTTTTTTCTTCTTTTTTTGGCTTCTTACGAGAAACTAGGCCGAAAGTTTGAAAAATTGAACAATATCGGATGGGCTAAACTTTTTGAACAATCTCAGATTTGTTTGAAACGATGTCATTTTTTAAAATTTCATTAAGAAATAACACTTTTAAAAATTATTTAGAAAAATACAACTTTTCTTTTGAAGTTGATACTTTTCAAAAGTATTCGAGATAACCAATCGAGTTACTTGAAGTAATTAGACTCATTACTTAAAGTAACTTGACCAATCAACTTAAGCACTTTATCAATTTTTAGAAAATGATATTTTTTCTAAATATTTTGAATGTAGTGTTTTTCTAAATAAATATGGAATTTTTCAAAAACAATTTAAAATCTAGGATTTTTCAAATTTTTTTTAAATTTTACAATATAAAATCAAGGGCTTTTTAGGCAAATGGCTGAATTTTGGGTTATAGTTTGCAAAATGGATATTTTTCAAACACTATTAAAAAATGGCTGAATTTTAAAAATTATTAAAAAAATGGCCTTTTCATTTTTATTATATCAAAATATGTTAATTTATTTTTTTAAAAAAATTGATTTACTTCATAAAAAAATAGATGAACTAAAAAACGGTTATTTATCAATATAAATATTATAAAATGGCCATTTATTAAATAAGTGTAAGAAATGGTCATTTTTTAAATTAATCTTAAAAAAATTCTATTTCTTATAAATACGCTAAAATCAAATTCCCCTCACCCGTCTCTTTTATTTTTTGGGCTTCTTACAAAATTCTAGACCCAAAGTAACAACAATTGAAAAATCCTAGATGGGCTGAATTTTTTGAAAAATTCCTGATTGATTTAGAAAAATATTATTTTCTTAAATTATTTTAGAAAAATAACATATTAAGAAATAGAAATATACCACTTTGTCTTTAAAATTGGTATTTTTCAATGGTACTTGAGATAACCAGTAGGGTTATTTAGGGTAACCAGTCTAGTTACTTGAGGTAATTGGTCAGCTCAGGTAACTTAATTGTTTGGTTTAAGTATCTTATCAATTAATAAAAAGTAATGTTCTAAATACTTTCAAAAGTGGTACTTTTCTAATGATTGTTTTTTTTCTTCTTTTGGGAAGCATGGGCTCCTTATTCGAAAGGGCCTGGGCCTAGAGTTGGGGCAGAATATCTTGTAAGGCGATCAATGGGCTAGCCAACACACATCTGTAGAGCCGGCTTGAACGCCACGTGGCACAATCAGAACAAGCAATGGACGTCACTGTATCCAATCACTCCGCAACCGGAGAGAGAACAAACTCAAAAAGTCCACGCCGAACCCAGACCCTGGAGGCCCAGTCGCCTAGACCCCCCGTCTCTCTTCTCCTTCATACTACTTCAATAATATTAATATTAATTAATTAATTAAATTAATTTATTATATCAATATTAAGACTCACAAAAAAAAGACAAAAAAGAAAAAAAGAAAAAGAAAACTACCATAAAGATCGATAAAAGAGAAAAAACTTCTCCAGATCCAGGAAGCCCTCTCTTCATCGTCTTCTCTGGTTTTCTCTCTATCTAAGTCTCACCTACACGTAGTCGGACGCCATGGATTCTCCAGGATCTCCGCCATTCCTAACGTTGACCTTCTTCACGATCCTTCTGGTTCTGATCAGTGGCGCCTATTCCTTCTATCTCCCCGGTGTGGCTCCCGAGGACTTCAAACAGGTCAACTCTTAATCGCACATTTCTTCTGTGTTTTTTTTTAATCCTATTCTGCCTGATCTGTAATTTCGTTTCTCTGATCTATGCTCGAGTCGGTTGGGTCGTAAGTTTATCTTGTTTGGCTGTCGAGAAAATGGAGGAAAGTTGATTTGGAAAATTTAAATTTAGAGGAGAATCACTCAGTTAGGATGAATCATGACTTTTGTATTAGATTCGGCTGAACTTTACTTGAGATTCTCGGATTTATAGCTTTGAATATCTTTTGTTTTCCTCTTTTTAGGTATATAAACAAAATTCAGCTTTGTGTGGATTTTAGTTTGGAATTGGAGCTTCTTGAGGATCTTTGACTTTACAAAATTCAGTCTAGTACTGATCATTCTCTGTAGATTTGCGTATTTTTTGTATAGAATTTCGATTGTTCTCATATGTGTGTGTGTGTGTGTATATATATATATATACTTTTGGGGTTTTAGAGACATAGAAATGGAAAGAAATCGAGAAAATTGGAGCAATTGAATTGAGTTTGAAAAACTTTGCCCGAAAATTCGCGAACATAAGTCCTTTACGTTCGGGTTAAACTCAGATGTCCTATAGAAATTGCATGTACAATTACTTTTCAGACAAGGAATTTTGCAACAAATAACATTAGAAGTGTAGCTCTTGACTTTTTGTCTTTGATTTACATTTACTAAAGGTTTAAGCTCTTGAAATTAGCAAAATACAATTGTCTAGTTATTGCACTTGCGTTGTCTTACCCTATTTGCTTATTATGCTCTAGAATTTTTTTTTTCTTTTCAATTGTTGTTACTTGTCTCCCGAAAGATGAGAAATTATCGCTCTTAGCAGCTTCAAAGAAAACCAATTACTTAGGAATGTAGGGACATACTGGAAGTTTTCTGTCATTGTGAATTTTATTTACCTTATGATTCATATGGGATTTTCGGATGCAGGGAGATGATTTGAATGTGAAAGTAAACAAATTGACGTCTACAAAGACACAACTTCCTTACTCCTACTATTCTCTTCCTTTTTGCCGTCCAGAGAAAATAGTAGACAGTACTGAGAATCTTGGGGAAGTCCTTCGTGGGGACCGTATTGAAAACTCTCCTTATGCGGTTAGTTTCAAATAGATTAATAATTTCAGGGTGCATGATTAGCCTTGTGGTTATTGACTTATATGAAACATCTGCAGTTTAAAATGCGGGAGCCACGGATGTGCAACATTGTATGTCAGCTGATACTTGATGCCAAAACTGCAAAAGAGTTTAAGGAGAAGATAAGTGACGAGTATCGGGTCAACATGTACGGACAGATAAGACTTTGCTTATGTATATTGAATTTGTTGTTTAAATTGCATTTTTTGTTATTAAAATTTCCTTGCATGTCAGGATCCTTGATAACCTGCCTCTAGTGGTTCCACTTGCCGTACGAAGGGTCGATCAGGAATCTCCGCCAATTTATCAGCTTGGCTATTTTGTTGGCGTAAAAGGACAATCTGTGGTATTATTAGCTATAGCATCAAATAACTTTCGTGTTCTGAATGTGATTACAATCTACTTACTTTACTTAATTGTGTGGCTAGGGCAAGGACGAAAAGTATTATATCTACAACCATTTGTCATTTACTGTCAAGTACCATAAAGATTTGCAAACCGACACAGCAAGAATAGTGGGATTTGAGGTTAGGCCATTCAGGTCAGTTCTTGCACCTTTCTTTTTATTGATAATATAATAATTACTTCATTTGGGTTCTTTCAAGATTAGTTGCGAAAGGTGTTGTCAGTTTCGTTAACTATTTTTGATATGTACAGTGTTAAACATGACTACGAAGGGAAATGGAATGGGGTAAACACTCGTTTGAGTACCTGTGATCCGCACACGAAACAAGTGGTTGTTAACTCCAATACTCCTCAAGAGGTCGAAGACAAAAAAGAAATTATTTTCACGTATGATGTGGATTTCCAGGTTAGCTTTCTCCAATTTGAAGTACTGTAGAGTAGTAGTTTTATACTGATCCTCTTTGAAAACTCGAGCATCATTTATTGGTTTATATGAGCTCTGTATCCTGCATTGAATCTTCATTGTTATAGAAAGAGCATGAATTTTGATTCGTTTTTGAAATCCTTATGAAATGGAGGGTCCTTGATATCTTCCTCTTTTTTGACCTCTCGCTGTAAGTACTAGCTAGTCAGGTTTTCACCAGTGAGGTCCAATAATTCTCATGTGGCTTTTCTCATGCTGCCTGTAGGAGAGTGATGTGAAGTGGGCTTCTAGATGGGATGCTTATCTCTTGATGAACGATGACCAAATTCACTGGTTTTCTATTGTCAATTCATTGATGATTGTCCTCTTTCTCTCGGGTATGGTCGCAATGATAATGCTCCGGACACTTTACCGTGATATTTCCAAGTACAATGAGCTTGAGACCCAGGAAGAAGCCCAAGAAGAGACCGGATGGAAGCTTGTTCATGGTGATGTTTTCAGGCCCCCGCAAAATTCTGATCTCCTGTGCGTGTATGTCGGAACTGGAGTTCAATTTTTGGGAATGATACTTGTGACCATGATCTTTGCTGTTCTCGGATTCCTATCCCCATCAAACCGAGGTGGTCTTATGACAGCCCTGCTCTTGCTTTGGGTTTTCATGGGCCTTTTCGCTGGTTATTCAGCTGCTCGTCTATACAAAATGTTCAAAGGAACAGAATGGAAGAGGATTGCATTCAGAACAGCCGTCATGTTCCCAGCTATTGTCTCTGCCATTTTCTTCGTGTTAAACGCACTCATCTGGGGCCAGAAATCATCTGGGGCCGTGCCATTTGGGACCATGTTTGCCCTCATCTTTTTATGGTTCGGAATCTCAGTCCCTCTTGTGTTCGTGGGCAGCTATGTTGGATTCAAGAAACCAGCCATTGAAGATCCCGTAAAAACTAACAAAATCCCAAGGCAGATTCCTGAGCAGGCCTGGTACATGAACCCGATTTTCTCAATTCTCATTGGAGGAATTCTCCCGTTCGGAGCCGTCTTCATTGAACTCTTCTTCATCCTCACCTCAATCTGGCTGAACCAGTTTTACTACATCTTTGGTTTCCTCTTCCTGGTTTTCGTGATTCTCATTGTCACTTGCGCTGAGATAACCATTGTGCTCTGCTACTTCCAGTTGTGCAGCGAGGATTATTTATGGTGGTGGAGGTCATACCTCACCTCCGGCTCATCGGCATTATACCTCTTCCTCTACGCTACATTCTACTTCTTCACAAAGCTCGAAATCACGAAGCTGGTGTCTGGCCTCCTATACTTCGGTTACATGTTGATTGTTTCGTACGCATTTTTTGTGCTCACCGGTACCATTGGGTTTTATGCTTGCTTCTGGTTTACAAGGCTCATTTACTCGTCGGTGAAAATTGATTAAGGTGTGTGCAGGTTATATTCTCATTTCGCAAGAACTCACAAACAATATTTTAGTGTAAGATTTGAAATTAAGGTATG
This sequence comes from Trema orientale, assembly GCA_002914845.1. Taxonomy (NCBI): domain Eukaryota; kingdom Viridiplantae; phylum Streptophyta; class Magnoliopsida; order Rosales; family Cannabaceae; genus Trema; species Trema orientale. Next base: position 1,582,303 of record JXTC01000020.1, read on the forward strand.
GTTTTTGTACTCAGTTTTGAACATTGACAAGGGGTCATGATTCTGCTATACTAGTTGTTACTTGTTCAAATTTCCAAAAATAGTTCCGCTTTTAATCACTAGCCAATTGTTGGTTGGTATGTAGTCGTCCGGAAGATATCATGCTGAGATCTAGGAGCCTGTTTGCAGATGTTTCACAGTATATGTATATGCACCGTGAAATGATCGTGGGCAGTAAAATTTCTGCCGATAGTCAAGTAAAATTATGGCCAACCAAGCCCGAAGTCTAGTCTTAAGTGCTGAAGTCTTTGTGAACTCATAGACAAAGACCTCCAATTCCATTCCAGCCGCCAAAATAAATTAATAACTAATTAGTTTGCAAATATCAGGTCAGCTTGAAGCTAAGCAGCTACTAAGCTTTAGCTTCAGTTACCCTGACTAGCATGTACCGAAAGACATTCTATGATCTATTGGGCTTATGGAGAAACAAGGTATACTAATGTTGAAATACAGAACTTCACCAAAGAAAAGATTTATCTAACCAAACAAGAACAACTTAGGCAACATTCGCTTACAAACATAGCCACTCTACTTCCTGGGGCGAGCATCCTCAGGATGGGCACCCCCGGCAGTGACCTTCGCAACATCTTTGGCGGTGGCTTCGGGCTTTTTGGTGGTGTAAAGAGTGAAATACCCAACGGCACCGATGATAAGTAGGCCGGCAATGGCCATGGTGGTGGGGCTGTAGGGAAGTTTGCGTCTCTGATGGAGGACATCACCAGGGTTGTGGCCTGGAGGCCTCTTGGACCCCTCTACTCCAGCTGCTTTTACTTCCTCCGGACTCATTTTGTGGGTGTCTGCCATTTCCCTCAAGTCTTCGTCTCTTGCCATTTCCCTCTCTGTCCCTTTTGGCCTCTTCAAAAAGTCTCTCTACTTCTCTTCAACACTGAATCCGAAACTTGGCACTATCTCGTGTGTTCGGAGTTTGAAGCACAGGCCAAAGCTTGCCACGTTTTGGGCGATGAACGAGTTGAATGTCTCAGTCATTGGACACGTTGTTTGCATGTAAAAGCGTAGAGGACAAGTGTGTTGCTTGGAAAGTGTATGGTCATGGTTCATGAAAATGTTGGGTTTTGGTGGGTTCAACCTGAGTTCCTAGCCCAGCTCATTGCCCACTAAGTAGACAATTATCACTTTTTTCAAATATTTAATTAAATTTACTATCACTATTAGATTCTACCACGTCATTGCCCACTAAGTAGACAATTACCACTTTTTTCAAATGTTTAACTAAATTTACCATCACTATTAGATTCTATCACTTTTGGGAGGGAATTAGTCAAGAATCTGTCAAGAATTCATCAAGAATCCATTAAGAATCCATCAAGAATCTGTCAAGATTACCACTGAAGTCAAAAATCTGTCAAGATCGTCAAAAATTTGTCAAGAATTCATTAAGAATTCATTTAAAAAAGTGGTATGGTGGTATATTTAACTGATGAGGGAAAAAAAGTGGTATTCACCTAATTTATACCCCACCACCGTCTACTACGAGTATGGGCTTTACATCAAACGGATTACGTTTGCCTAGAAAAGGGTTAAAATTGACAAATACCAGTTTTTAAGATAAATCAATTAAATTTATTGCAGTTTTTTCTTTTGCCCCCTTAAATGAGTTATCAATTACTGGTGGGGACAATTGACAAACAACACAATTTTTTTTGATCGGTGAGAACTCGTTTTTATAACTTATTTTCATAAACACCATTTTAAATTTTTCTTTCAAAAATATCTATTTTTATGATACATGTGTAAAATATGAACGTTATATATTTACAATATAAATGTTTATTATGATTTATATTTTTCATTATAAATTTGACTTATGATATATATTTTGAAATGTGTACCAATTTTTTGTGTAATTTTTATTCATAAAATGTGTACCACAGTATACACTTGATGTATGAAATGATATACATTTCATATGTAAAACACTGATGAGGTTGTTGACATGACTAGCCCCTGAATTTTTTGTTTATTTGCAGTGTGGCCCCTGAACTATATTTTTTATTAATTAGGACCCTAAATTTATAAAAACGTTGTAATCTACCAATTTCTATTAATGACTATCAAATTTTGGATGGATTAAGACATAGGCTAGTCACGTGCAAATTTTTTAAGGGCATAATGGATATCTCATTTGGTTGGCAAAATGAACAAATGAGAGTATTTAGAGGGGAAAAAAGTTTTAAAATTCAAATTTCTAAACAATTAAATAATTAAAAAAACTCTAAATTATAATGACATACTCAATTTAACAAAGCTAAACATCAAAAATAAATCTATTGATTTTTTTAAAAAAAAAATAAAACATTGATTGAATTTAAATATGAAAGCATTTAATAAAAAATAAAAATGTTAAATTAATAATATAAATATAGCCTTTAAAAATAACTCAGAAAATTTACTAAAATACTTAAACTACTCTTAAAGATAAAAATTATATTTATTTAAAATTAAGTAAAGAATATTAGATATATGTTCACCTCACGGCAAACTTTCATGGCTGCCGTGAGAGAAGAAGCCTACCTCTCGGAAACCTCATGAATAATTGACCATGGAGATGGGTTGCCTTCACAGCAACTCATCCTTGGCTGGGTACTTGGATTTTAAAACTTTTTTTTTGGTTGTATTTTTAAAGTTGTTATCTTCTTTTTTTGTTTTTTGTTTTTTGGAAAATTAGCTTATGCTCTTAAATAATTCTAACTAAGTTTAAGTTACTGAAATCCATATTTAAGTGAGTCAAATTTTGTTTATTTTTTAATTGTTAAAAAATTTAAATTTCAAAACCTTTTTTTTCCCCTCTAAACTCTTATTTGTTATTTAAAAATTTGAATTTCAAAATCTTTTTTCCCCTACAAGATCTCATTTGTTATTTTTACCTCTAAACCAAGTGAGATACTCATTATGTACTTAAAAAACTTGCACATGACTAGCACATGTCTAAATTCATCCAAAATTTGACAGGCACTAACGGAAATGGGTAGATTGTAACGGTTTTATAAATTTTCAGGGTCCTAATTACCAAAAAAAAAAAAAAAAAGTTCAAGGGACACATTGCAAATCAACGAAAAATTCAGGGGCTAATCATACCAAAAACCTAATACTAGTAGTCTACATTTCTAACAAAACGGGTATTCATGAAATAAAAATAAAAAAAAGATATTTATAAAAATACAGTTTTAAAAACGGGTATTTAAGAACTTTTCACAAAATCGGTTAATTTGAGCAAAGAAAATATCTATTAGAATTAATTAGTTGGGACTAATAATTGGTATTGGTCTAATTAATTAGTTGGGACTAGTAATTGGTATTGGTCTAATTTTTTTTCCCTAATGGAATTGTGATAGCAATTAATATCTGGGCTTCTTACAAAATTACAGGCCTAAAATACAAAAAATTGAAAAATCTCAGATGTGCTGAATTTTTTAAAAAACCCCGAACTGACTTAGAAATTTCATTTTTTAAAAGTTAATTTAAAAAAATAACACTTTTAATAAATATTTTGAAAAAATATCACATTTTCTTCAAAATTGGTATTTTTCAATGGTACTCGAGGTAACTAGTTAAGTTATTTGGGACAATCAATCTAGTTACTTAAGGTAATAGGTCGGTTACCTCCTGAGGTTTCAGGTAACTTGATTAGTTACTTCAAATATATCGTTAATTAATAAATTGTAGTATTTTTCTAAATACTTTTAAAAGTGTTTTTTTCTAATTAAAATTCAAGATTTTTCAAAATTTTTGAAAAAATTACTATAAAAAATCAAATTTCCTCTTAATATCTAAAGCATTGTTATTTTTAGCCAATTACCAGATCATTTTTTATTCTAATGATTTACAAACTATGACAGAACACTCGAATAGTTTCATAAGATAATTTCTGATGAGTAAATTGCAAAAAAAGTATTCTCAAGTACGTATTTTATGTAAATTCAACCCTATGTTTTGGACTCTATAAAAAATACCTCCGCATTTGAAATTACAAAAAAGCATACCCTCCGTAAATAAATTGACCTATTTACCCCTTGTTAACATTGAATTTGAGTTAAGAGTAACTCATACATATTACCAAACAAACAAATAACCCGAAACCCAAACCCAAACACTTAAAAGTTGATTAAAATAAAATAAAATCATATGAACAAATTGAAAAAAAAAATAGAACAAATTAATATAAATTAACCCTTATACCCTAAAAAGAAAAACAGATCACGAAACCCCAAAAAAAAAAAATAACACACACACCCACACACACAAATAAGAATTTCTCAATTCTCTTATCTTCTATATCTCTCTCGCGTGTGCTCTAAGGGTTCGCTTGGAACTTAGATTTTTAGAGGGAAAAAAAAAATTTCAAAGGATTATATTTTCTTTTGTTTGGATTGAAACAAAAAATAATTGAAATTTTTTTAAGAAAAGCGAAAGCTTGATTTGATGTTATTTTTTAGTATATAGAATATTGACACATTGTTCGGGGTCGGAGTTGTGCTCTGGATTAATTAGTATGACCTGTACATAATTAAAACGAAACAGAAGATAATTGGATTAGACCATTAGAATGCACGATAGAAAGGGTCATCACAACACTTCCATGTATCGAAATAGAATAGGCGGTCGAAATGAGAACAACTCTTCCTACGTATCTCGACAAGATTGGCGATTGCAAGGATGACTCACTTAGTGTGCATGAAAATGAGCAGAAATAAAAATAATATTAAAAGTTGACGGAGGCAAATAAACGGACCATATTGTCAACTGAGGACTAGAATTAATATAATAATGCAATAAATAAATAGACAAGGAATTAAATATTACTAGTTGACTGAGGCGAATAAACCGACTATAGCGTCAACTAGAAGTTAGCAACGAAAATAAATTACAGAAAAATAAATAGTTAGAAACTGACGAAGGCGATACCGTCTATATACCAGTTAATTAGAGGGGTTAAGATTACTAGACGGTAAGTCCAGCCATATTGTCAGAGATAATAATAATAACTGAAATAATAATAACAGAAATAAGTGAGGGTTAGCAAGAGAACACAAAATTCTGAATTATGCCACAAGTCAAGCACGAAGTTCGAGGAGAGTAGCTCAGGGCCCACAAATCACTAAAATGCGAGGGTTATAAGTATGAATTGAAGACAAACCCCAAAGAATAGTATTGTTGATGTAGCTGTTGAAACGAAAAAAAAAAAAAGGAAACGTGGGGGTTGATAATGTGTAAAAATATATATATAAAAAAAAAAAGATATTTACAAATATCCCACCTCTTGATAACCACCCACTATTCCTCTTCACTTTCTCCCACAAAAGAGGGGATCATGTTTCCCACTCAACAAAAACACGTTAAAGTATTTTCAAAAAAAAAAAAAAAAGACTCTGAGGTTGGTCTATAAATAGAGACACCCAAAACAGAAAAAAGGGGATTACTTTTAGGCAGTACAAAAAATACACGACAAAAGGAAAAAGAGAGAAAAAGAAAAGAGTGAAAATACTGAGACTTTTGCAACAAATTTATTCTGCAAAAAAAAAAAAAGGTGTTCTTCAGGGTAAGTATGAACGGGTTTTCTGCCTTCATCTCTTTATCTTATTCCTCTTTCTAAATTTCTCTTTGATTACCCTATGATCTAAGGCATAATATGGCCAATAGGTCGCTAATGAAGATCAAGTTGTAATCAAGGTGAAATTATATTCATTATGTGATCTCTCAAAAATATTAAAAATTCTAGATTTCGTTTTGGTTCCACCAAGACCTAGGCTAATTAAGCCAAAAAGAGGTTTACGGTGAGGTATGGCCAAAGGAAAACTAGAATTTTTGCTTTCTAAAAGTCGTTATACTGTCAAAATTATTCCAGAAAATACTGTAAAACTTTAAATTCTGTTTTGGTTCCACCACGACCTAAGCTATTCAAGCCAAAAAGGGTTTACGGTGAGGTATAGCCAAAAGGGAATTAAAGTTTTATTCTCTAAGAAGTGTTACGCTGCTGAAATTTCTTCAGAAAGAAAATTGGGTTTTAGTCTCAAGACTTAAAATTTTTAAAAATTTGAGATTTTACTAAATTTAAATCGTTTTGACTCTACCGTAAATGAAGTTTAAAACATAAGTGATTTTACGGTATTGATTTTATATATAAGCGGCTGGTGAGTTTATCTTTAATTCGTATTGATATGATGAGCACTTAAAAAAATCATGTTTATATGAAAGGATAATAAAGCCATGAATATATCAAAAGCTATAAACGAATTTGTGATTACAAGCATTATACATGTATAAATATGTATGTCACAACATATATATTCGTTTAGGAGTCCACAAATTCAAGGCCCAATGGTGTTTTTCGAAGGCAATCTAGGAATTTAGACATAGCGCCCAAAGTTTCATTTAAACAGTAGCCCAACAAGAATTCCCAAGACACCCACAGGCCCATCAAAATTATCCAAAACACTAAAACCATTTCTTAAGGCCCAACAAACCAGAACCCAAAAATTATAGTCTTGAGTTTATTTGGTCCAAAGCTAAATGTCTAGTATAACTTAGATCATTTATGTGTTTAAAACGTGAAATGACCAAATATAGATTACCAATGAATTTTATAAACGGTGATTCAGGTTAATAACATCATCTTTTATATTAATTGATGAAATGTAACAAAAGAAAAGCAAGATCGATACTCACCAAATATTGGAGTTATCAGTATCAAGCTACAAAGCCTGGCCCAAATTTTATGTACAAAAATACTTTTCTACCTACAAAAGAATACAAGGTGGATAAGGAAATAAAGGATGTAAAAAAAAAAAATTAATCAAACACCCCAGACAAGAGATTGTCTATCAAATATTAGTTTGATTTTCAAGAAAATACCCATCAAACTTAAAAGATGAGAAAGTAAGAGAGTTACTCACGGGAAGACAGATTCTCCTTATTCCACTCTCTTTAAATCAGTTTTATTTTGAATTTCTTGAAAGACGCCACTGCTTTACCCTCTCCAAGTGAATTTTCCAGATAAATTCTCAAAATGCAGTAAACTCTTAAAGTACAAATACAACATATATAGGCGTGAAGTCTCAAAGCATGCCTAAGCTCTATTTTGAATTCAAATTTTGTTAAAAATCAGAATTATCTCCCAAGGGCCCCTGACAACGGTCAATGAGTTTTAATCTGTAACAAACTCGAGAATTGTTTGGAAGTTCAGATTATGTCAAAATCGGATCATTAACTAGTTAATTGTATAAAGCTTCATTAACTAACGATGGGCTCCTTCAAATTACCCAAGTCCACTTTCAAGTTATCTGAGCCCATAAAATGTGGTCCATTTACGTTTGGCATAAAGACTTTTTGTTACTAATGGATCAATTATTTTTTTGGCCCAGCAAGTGATGAGAATGACATAATCCACATTATTTATTATTGGAATAACATAACTTTTAGCAATGATAAATTCTCGGATTAAAATGTCAATCTAAAATCTCAGTGAGATCTTCCATTAAAAAAAATTCCAAAACTACAAATATTATCGAACTACGTTGACTTGATTCCTTTAAAAAGATACGTAGGCAACTTAGTCAAAAGAAAGCTAAGTGCAGTCACAAATTTCAAGTTGAATCGAACTTTTTCCAAAATTTCAAAAAAATTGTCATTCATTTCTAACTCCAAACACAAATTCTAGAATTCCAACAAAGGTCATTTACCTAGGAATTCGCCAACATCTACAATTCTCCTAATTCCGTGATATGGTCATTTACCGGAATTTTATAAATTCTTAAAAATTGCCATAAATTCCTATACAGGGTCATTCACCGGAATTTTCCAATTGTCAATTCAAAATTCTTAGAACTACAAGTGGCTTGATCCCTCAATGGGGTATGTAGGCAACTCGATTAATTCAGTTGAGTGCAGCCGCAATCTAAAATCACCCAAATTTCTACCAAGATACACAAATAAATTAATGTCATTATAATTGGAATCAAAGGGTTTTCTTTTGTACCAAGGGATTGTAATTAAGAGGTTATTTTTATAACCTTGAATGGGTCGAACTTAAATTAATAAACTCCTATGCCCTAAATTTGACATGGGTGAAATTATGTTGTGTAATTTCTAAATTTTTACCCAACAGTAGCCACAGGTCAAAAGAAAAGTAAAGGGTGGTAATAATAATGATAGTTTAAATTTGTATATGAGTGGGAAAAATGATATGAAGATGAACAAAAGGGGACACGGGCCCAAAAGAATGAAATATGGATTAATGTGGAGATAGTGGATATATATATATGTATATGGATGAAGGCTTGAATAGAATAATGAAATGTTGATGGTGGTGAGAACGTGGAAGGAGGATTATAGGAATGTAATGATGGTGGTGGTAGTGATGTAAATGAAATGAAGAGGTGGAGGGATTGATGGCCACGGGTAGTCTTAAGCAAAGATGTATATATAAGCATATATGTATATAAGAGAGAAAAGAGGTGGCAGAGGCCACGACTTGAACAAAAAGGAGATGGTAATGAAGTTGTTAAATGAATAAGGAAACTTTGATATCAATCAAAGTTATGGGCTGGTCAAACGAAAAGGGAAAAAATAAATAAATAAAAGAAAGTGAAAGTTAAGAGTAATTAAGAAAAAGACAAATGATAACGATGGATTTGGTTGTTTGTATATGAGAAAGAGACAAACAATAATTTGGAAGGGATAGAATGATGTGAACGTATTAATTGCATTGCCCTCTCCTCTTTGCATAGGTTGTAAGCCTTTAAATAGGCATATATCAAGCGGTGGGAGAGATGAAAGCAGCTCACCACACTCGATCCCTAAGCATGATACGTGTCTTAACCATGCAAATTAAGTACAAATTTTGGACAGCACGTCTACAAGCTATTTTGTATTGATTGGACAGCTCCAAAAATTTGACACATAACATGGTAGAGGGGTCCAATAAAAACTTGACAAAGGACTCTATAATGTTGTGACACATGGCGTGATTAATGGTGTGGCACAAACTCCCTGATGATGTGACATGAAATTGGCAGTCCTCCAATGAAAAATTGAAACGTCAAATTTTCTTAATTGACTACAAATTGCACAATTATCATATTATTTGTGACTTAATTTTTTTAGTTAGTGACTAATTATAAAAAAATTGTCACACTCCAAAACATACATTAATTAGTAAAATCAAAAATATAAAAATAAAATTATATAAACTTTTAGAAAAAATATTTTCTTCATTTCTTTTTTCATGACTTTTTCCATATAATTTTTTTTCTTCCAAAATCTAGATTTCAAACGGAGTCTAAAAGAAACCAAAAATTTGCAAAACCCATCATAAGAGAGGAGCAGGATGCACAAGGGAGAGAGGAGCATGAACACGGCGTTCGACGGGTCGCCGAGGTCAGTGATTTGGCGCTGCGAGGGCCTAGAGTGACGCGTCGAGCGAACACCCTAGAGAATGGCGGGTCATATTTCCAAGTCTGGTCATCGTGCACATAGATGTTGAAGAGAGTTTTGGGGTTTTGGTTCATTTAAAGCTCGCAGAGCAGAGCAAAAGAGAGAGGAGCCACTGTGAGGAACATGAGCGCCAATGGGGAGAAAGAGACGCCGTGGAGGAGATTGGATCTTTAGGGTTTAGCCCATGTAGAAGAGTCATTCGTGGCCATGAGGGAGAAAGAGAGGAGAAAGTTTTTTTCTTTTTTAATTAAAGTTTGGTTTAATTTGTTTTCCAAATGGTTGATTTGTTTTAAAAATGAATTATTTCAAATTATCTATTTATTTAATTTGTTTTTATTTTGATTCTTTTATTTGCATTTGGCAACAATTACATGATATCTCAAAGTCGGATTATGATGGGTATTTTTGCCTTTTAATAACCAAAACTGCGAAAAATAGGGACGAATGATATACGTTGTTTACAATTCCAAATGTGGGGATAATTTTATTGCAGAGTCAAAAATACGGAGTCAAATTTGAAGGAAGTGCATACTTTGAGGTATTTTTGGCAGTTTACTCATTTCTGATTGATTAGAAGCTTAACAACGATTCTGAACAGTAGCATTTTCTGAAATCTTTTCTTTCGAGGATACCCGCCAAACAGGGAAAGCAACCAAATCATAGCTAAATTTTAGTTCAGTTTGTGTGTGTGTGTATGTGTTTTTTTTTTTCTCCTTTTGTTTTTAGATTTTAATTTTTTGGAGGCAATACCCATTTGTCGTGCTTCATTTGACCGTTTCTTCCCCTCCATTTTTCTCTTAAATTAATTCCCTTTTTTGACCGTTAAAAGACCCTCTTTTCTGCCCCCTTTTCTGTATTCAACCGTTAAAAATTAGTAACAGTAGTCAGTAACACAAGGAAGACCAAAGACCAAGAAAACCAGCTGGGCCTGGGCCCCCACTTTCCCCTCTTCCCCAGGCCCTACAACGGCTAGTTTAGACTTTCTCCCCTGAAACCCCAACTCCATAAATACCACCATAAACCTCAACCTAAAACCCCAATCTCAAATCATCACTCTCCATTCTCCTCTCACTCAAAATCCGTACACTTCATTCAACCCAAACCCCCCCCCTCACTACACCCCCTCAGTGCCCCCTCTCTTAGAGTCTGTCTATACCACCATGGCCAGCTTCTCAAGAACTTCATCTTCTCTGTTCCTTCTACTCACCTCTCTCCTTTTCACCATCTCAGAAGCTAAAGAAATCTTAGTCGGAGGCAAGTCCGATGCATGGTCAATCCCACCATCATCCTCCTCTCAAACCACCCAACTCCTCAACCAATGGGCCGAATCGACCCGTTTCCGCATCGGGGACACTCTTGGTAATTTCACATTCTCTTATATTGCATAGACATACTATATATGTGTATATAGAGATACCCTTTTACTGATTCTTGTTGTGATTGATTAACTTTTAGTGTGGAAGTACGATGCCGAGAAGGATTCGGTGTTGGAAGTGAGCAAGCAGGACTACGAGACCTGCAACACCTCTCGGCCCATTAAGGAGCACAAGGACGGGAACACCAGGGTGAGTTTGGGCCGGGCCGGCCCATTCTACTTCATCAGTGGGGCCAAGGGACACTGCGAGAAGGGCCAGAAGCTGATCGTGGTGGTGCTTTCTCCGAGGGGCGACAGGTTCCTTGGTATTTCGCCGGCGCCTTCTCCCGCCGAGATCGACGGTCCGGCAGTTGCTCCGACCAGTGGCGCATCGAGCTTGCGAGGTGGTTTGGTTGTGGCTTTTGGGTTGTTGTTGGTTTTGGGATTGTTTTGAATCATGGATATTGTAGTTTAGAGTGGATTTCATTCTTTTTTGGGTGGGGATTATTTGATTCGTTGAATGCAAGCTTTGGCATCTAATTATTATTTGTTATTCAATTTTTAGATTATAGTAATATTTATTATTCTTTTCCTTTTGAAAATCTCGTGGTTTTTTTTTTTTCCCCCTTTCACGGCCAAAGTGGCCAAGTGCTTTAATAATTCGGATTAATAGTAAATGATCAAGTGCCCAAAGTGATCAAGTGCTTAATAGTAATGTCAAGTCTTAAAATCAACTTAGCAAATGTCCCGTAACAATAATTGGAAGGAATGAATTCTATACCACATGTATTTCGTACATAAAATGTTATGTCTGAGAATTTACCCAAAAATCAATATATGTGTTAAATCAATATACATATCTTATACCTGTATATGTCTAGAAAACGGCAAAAAAAAAAAAAAAGAAAATACTTAGCCTAAATTTCATTTTTATATTTAACACAAAATTGAGCAAAACAAATTACATTGTGGAGAATTTTTGTGCTATATGTCAAATTATATATAATTAAAACAATGATTAGTCCTTCAAAAAAAAAAATAAAACAATGAAATAATATCGTTTAACTTAGCCAATGGTCCTCAAAAAAATAATAAAAAGAAACTTCATCGTTGTACAAGAGCAAACTTTGTCTTGATCCAAAAAAACATTTCAAATGAAAATAATTTGATTTCCCCTTCGTCATAAATGTATTAATCAATAACAGAACAGAAATTTACTAGCGGACACACAATATGCCAATATGGGACACAATGCAGAGAATACAATAGTTCTTCTAGGAATTTAATTATAGGCCCCCACCTCTTCAATTAGGAATTAATTACAACTGCAGTGATTATGGAATTAGTTCCAATTGCTTTCTTTTTGAAACTAATTTGGTTGTTGCCACAAAGAAAACATTTGGTCCCCCCATTCAACATCTCCTTCTCCATGGAATAAGCTTAAATTCACAGCTGATGAGCCACAACTCTGCCAATAGTACTCCTCATCACTCAACTCAGCATGTGATGATGATAATCTGCATATTATATCATGATCGTCATCAATAAAATTGGCCCAATTCCCTCGTTCTAATTCTTCTCTAACACCAAAATTGTGAAGGCCCATTTCCATTTCAACCTCTTGATCTTCAAGGATACAATCACTAAGGCGCCTTATTTCTTTGTCTAGCCATTCTTCTGGCTCATCATTATTATTATCATTCTCCTTGTTCTCCATTTCTTTTCCAGGTGGGCTAAATTCTACACTTTCTCCCTCATTGAAAAGCTCCAACATTGTGACAACATCAACACAAAAACCCTTTTCATCAATAGTAAAGTTACCACCTGTATTTTCCTCAAGCCCATCTTCAAGAATATAATTAAGGCCCATTATCTCTCTCTCCAGCCACCCTTCCAGTTCCAACTGCTCCTCTTCTTTGGTTTTAATAGCTTCATCCCTACTTGAAACACTTGCACTAGTAGTATCACTAGTACTACCTTTGGTTTTGGACCATAAATATTCTACAGTACTGTCTTTCTTTTCAGCTGATGGAGTAGTACTACAAGATTTTTCTCTAGGCAAAACTTGATTTATGTGTCTTTTTGTTGTTGAGTAGGTGAGATTAGTAGCCTTGTTCTTTTTCATGGCTGCTCGGCTTGTTCGACCGGATCGACGACCACTTGGACGGATGTTACTAGCTGGGACGACATGATTCGTGGTGGTTGACGACAATGATTCCTTTCCCAAGTGTGTAAAGCAGTAAATTTTTCGTCTCAAATGAGAATTCCAGTAGTTTTTTATTTCATTATCCGTTCGTCCCGGTAAATGCTTGGCTATCAATGACCACCTATACTTGTTACAAAGCAAATATAAATATGTATAGATTATGATTAAAGTTCAAACCAATTTCGATTACTAATAAAAATTTAGAGGGAATACTAGCTCAAAGTTCAAATAGTAGGAGGTATATTTTATGATCACTATAGTACATGGCATATGTCTAACCGGTTAAGATTTGTCTCGGCATGGCAAGTGGATGGTGGCGTTTGGTAGTAGCAAAGTTGGAATATTAATATACATAGTACCGATATTTTCATTGCGAAGAAACTACGTACAAAGCATGGTTAGCTGTCCTTTTCGACAAAAAGTGGATCGAAAAGGAAATATAAATGCATGAAAACAAGTGAAAGCTATACGAAACACTGTTCCAGAAAAAAGGGAATTAATGAAACGTTGTGCGGCTTCACCAAAAATTATAATAATGCATGGAATTATTACCTTAACTTATTTATGATTTGGCGAACCACTTATTTTCTTATTTAACTTTAATCAACATAAGAAAAAGTTCTTTTAAAGATCACAAGTTAGCCCACATATATGCCAATTGCATTGTCCTTTAATATTTAAAATTATCAGTATATACGTAAATACAAAAACGTCTTTTAAGCTTATTTGCAAAAAAAAAAAGATCGAATAAGTTGATACTAATAACTTGTGTTCGTAAATTGTCGAATGATAGAAGAAAATTGAAGTTATATATAATACCTATTACCCAAAGTATTTCGTAACTTAATTATGGTTTCCTCCTCCTCCGTGGTGATGTTCCCCCTCCTCAAGTCGTCCTTGAGATAATTTACCCATCTCAGTCTGCAACTCTTGCCGCACCTAAGCAGTCCTAATACGTTGTAATAATACAACAATATTTCATGATCATTACTACATTTTACTAGCTCGTAGATCATATTTATGTATGTAATAACAATTATAAAAATATGACAAGTACTTAAGTACTTGGACAATATAAATAAGTAAAATATATGTACATGATATTATACCTGCTTTCTTGGGTAAAGATCTCCAAGAGCCTTCTCCATGGGCTTGAATGTAGTTGGTCAATATTTTATCTTCTTCAGCTGTCCATTTCCCTCTATTCAACCCCAGTTTCTCACAGCATGGTGCTCTTCCCATCTTTTCCGCTAAAGACGCCCTTCTTTGGTTTTCTTTTGCTTATTTATACATGTATTATGTATACTTGTACACATAAATATGGGAGCTAGCCAACGATCATCACTAGAAGCTAGAGATACCAGGCTGAAGGAGTGCCACGAGTGTAGGAAGTCTTTCGGAAAGATGTAACTGGAAATTAAAGGCAGTAAGAGATACCACGTTAGCTCACTGGTTTGGCAAGAGCACGAAAATAAATGTCACGACTCACGAATAATGAATATGTTTACTATTTTGGCTCCTTTTGGCAGAAGTTGTTAGATGTCCCCTTCAAATTAAGTAACTGAACTGTTAAAAGACATCACCGTTTAGAATTATTAACCCAATTCCAACTTGTACAGATTTTTGGGGTATGTGTGTATAATGTATACACATATATATATATATATTATATGATTGTATGACTACATTGGCATCACTATCATTCGACTGCTACCTTATGAAACATAGGAATATAGGATGAGAACGTTCAACGTTGTTAGTTGTTACCTATGAGGCTATAGTTGATTATTATCTTTCGTAATTAGACATGGTATATTATATTAGGAAACAATATTCTCACTACAAGAAAAGAGACTTTTGGCAACCAAATTTTCAGCTACTAAAATGTATTAGTAGCGATAAATTATATTTTGCTATCAATTTGTGGTAGCAGAAAATTTTAGTAGGGAAACAATGAAAATGAGACCAAATCTTTTGGCTCCCAAAATTTTGATAGCCTAATAATATTTTTGGAGAAATACTAGTGAATTTGGTGGGTTAATGGGTTATTGACTATCAAAAATTGTTAGTGGCAAATAATGTCTTTTTGGCTACTAAATAGTTACTAGCCGAAAATTTAAAATATTTCTTAGGGGATGGCTACGGTAGGGGCGTCCCTACGTAGGGTCATGTCTTAATTATCGTTGGATGGGAATCTGTGGGGAATAACGGGAATCTGTGGAGAATCTATTTATATACAGATTCACATCTAACGGTGAATAGACAGGACCCTACGTAGGGGCGCCCCTACTGTAGACGCGCCCTCTTTCTTATAGCTCAATCTATTCAAGTTTTGTGCTACCACATATTTTATAGTTAAATATACGTATATTTTCTATATTTTTGTTTAGACACTGCAAGCGTAACAAAAAGATTATTGTAGACACATTTTTTTTTAGTGTAATTATAAGGTAGTAGAATATTTGTTAAACTTCGTTCAAAATAATTCAAAAATCATGCCAGTAAAGTTTTAACAATGAATTATATAACTCTTAGTCAAATCCTCCTTGATACATATTATATATCAAATGGTGTCAATTGTATTCTGTTTCTATTAAAAAATTTATTCTAGAAGTGTTATTTAATTTTACTAGTTGTTGCATATTCTTATTTTTTTACACATAAATAATGTATTGAGGAATAAAGACGAGAAAGAAAAAAGCACTAGAAAAAAATTATTAAATTACAAAATATCAGATGAAGGTAAATTTTCTTTCGTGGAGATATGAATCTTGTATACAAAATTATTAAGAACAAAAAAATACAGCGAGAATAAATTTTTTTAGGGGGACAAAAAAAGCAATAAATATGTCACTTGTTCATATCTATTTATTTTTAAAGTGAATTAAGGGGAAAAAATAAAAATATCAAAGCGTGCATTGTTTTTTTTTTTTTTTAATGAAACGTGCATTGTTTTTAATCCAATTAATTTTGAAACAAGATATTTAAATTATAAATATTCCAAAAATAGAGGAACAAATAATTTTTCTCTAAGGATAGTAGAACAAATTAAGGGAGATTAAAATCAGTATATTTAAATATTTCCAGCAAATAATAACAAGAAGTTTAGATTTAAAATTTAAATCGACTCAAATTCAAAATTTTGAACGAGAACATTTATTTAAGTTGATTTAAATTCAAAATAAATTAGTTACCTGGGGTACTTATCAGTTGAAATCTAACCTATTTTAGCTATATTCCATCCAATCTAATTATAGGTCAGTTTTAGAAAATTGCTATCCAATCCAATCCAATTTACTTATAAAAACCGATCCAATCCAATCCAACTAGTAATTGGATTGGATCGGTTTTTTTAATCGGTTATGAGCAAAATTTTTTGAAGATTTTTTTCTATTATATTTCAAATTAAAAGAATAAAAATCAAAATCTATATAACATAATAAAACTCTAGAATTCAAACTCTTGGCCTTTTTCCAATGTACTTCTAAGAAGAGGTAGTAAATGAGGGAAAGAGATGAATATATTACTTAGTTGAGATATAATTTTCATTTAATTTAGTAAAATAATGTCTATATTAAGAGATACATAAATTAAAAATAGAAAAAAACTTGAATATATTTATTTTTTTAATTTATTTAATATAAATTAGATTGTTTCGGTTTTAATTGGATTTCTATTATGAGATCCGCCAACCGAACCAATCCAATTCAAACCCAATTTTTAGAATCCAATCCAATCTAATTATAATTGGATATCTAATTTTTTGTAATTGGATTAGATTGGATCGATCGAGTCAATCAGTTTGGATTGGATTTTGAGCACCCCTATAGTTACCTAACAAAAGGGAGAGATGAAAGTAAGATCTAAGTTGATCTGTTGAGAAGATATGTACGTACACCTATAAAACTTAACGTTATCTTTTTGTGCGTATGAAACTAAACATACACTTATAGAATTATTTATATATTAAATATTTATTTCTAATTATAAATAAATCACAAGTTGAACGAAAATAAATAATTATATTTACTATATAATTCATAAATTTGTGCGTACACCTATAAAATGTAACGTTATCTTTTTTTTAACCCTTTTAATTTTTTTTTACATTACATAATAAAGTTAAGCGCAACAACCTCTAAGCTCTCTATTATAGCCATTGCAATTCTAATTACTTTTCAAATATCTCTCAAACTCCTCACTCTCTCAGTCTTCTCTATATAAAGAAGAATTTACCATTGTGATTAAGTTAACTGGCATAATTGTGACAACCAAGTTGCCATTGTGATAATAAGCAAACTAGTATAATCATGACTATGAAGCGGCCGGTCTCCATTAGTAAGTGACTTTTTCTTGTTGAATTTGTAAATTGATCCTTAGGTATGAACATATCATTTTGTATTTATAGGCAATCTGACAGCTTAGAAAATCTGACAGTTGTTTTTTGGTCTTTATTTCTGATATAATTTTAGGATTCTAATTGGGGAATTTATCCCTATATATACTGTGTATATAATTATACAAAGTGAATAAATTAAAAAAAAAACTATTCATCTCCAATTTTAAATGGTATTAGAGCCGAAAATCAGTTCTTCAAATCCAACACTCAAATTCTCCAAAAAGAAAAGGTGGTGTATTCGAAAATAGCTACAAATTCAATTCCTAAAATCCCACAAATTCCTCAAAAATCTCTTTAAAAGAAGGGAAAAAATGGAGAGATCGTCACTTCATTTTCTCTGTCGTACAAAGCCACAAATTCCTCATCTCCAGTGACAAGCAACATCGGTCGTACCATTGAACCTGTAGTTCATCGAACATAGTCCCTCGGGATTCCTTTTTTGGCTATGGTTCCACCAATTTGGATATCTGACCAATTCAAAACATTTGTTCTTTGTACGGTCGGTTTTCTGGCAGTGGATCCATTTAACAGTTATCTTATCCATGTTATTGTCAGTTTTTTGATGGTTGGATCGATTCCAGGCTATCAATGCAGAAGTTTCAAAGTTTGTAGATTCACGATTTAGGATTGTACGACGTACTACCTCTCGTCGAATAATAAAATAATACTCCTCTATACCTGGACTAGAATATCTGTGTAGTATTTCTCCACGAATCTGCTCAAAATCTCCATCTAATCCTACAAGAGAAATGTGCACCTTGAGCTAGTCAATGGACTTTCTGTATATTCGAATATCATCGAGATACTTCATGATGACTTTATCATGATGATCAAAGTCTTGAAATATTTCAGTTAACTTTTCATAATATACAGAGAGTGGTCTCCCATTTTGTTCGGCATCGAAAGCTCTTTGGTTCAAGGAAAAAACTCGTAATTCGTCACTTCCATCAAAAAAGACCTTTGCTAGAGTACTACAAATGTCACGAGCAATAGGTAAGTATAAATAATGCTTTATAATGTTGGAGACTTAGACATTAATAGCCACCTTTTAACCTTTTGATTTTCAGCGCACCATTTCTCGTACCCATCATCAGATTCTATAGGTGGCTTTTTCTTCTCACGGATGTAGGATGATTTCTCACGTTCAGCGATGTGCATCTCCATAATTTGAGACCAGACATCATAATTAGACTCATTAAGAATGATTCCTGCATTGAACGCGCTTTTTGATTGGACAACTACAGATGATGCACTATTTTTCTCACTCATTTTTTTTTTCTCTTTTTTTTTTGTGTTTTGTTTTTTTGTTTTTGTTTTTTTGTTTTTAACTTAGTAAGAAACGACTTCTATTAATAAGATATTAAAAGAAACGACTTAACAATAAATGACTTATATCAAGTATCCTAGCAAGAAACGACTATGATGACATTTGATATAAGCCCAACCTAATTAAACGATTAACAACACAAAAAGACTTCTAATAGATGTAAGCCCGACCCAAGTAAAAACTAATGTTACCAACTATAGGCCTAAAAACAAGATCTGATCTAAAGGGAAGAAGAATAACTCTGAAATCTGGCTATGGCACCAACGTCTAGGACATGTTTCATTTGGTTACCTGAAAAAGTTATTTCCTAGTATATTTGTGAAAGTTGATATTTCTCATTTTCAGTGTGAGGTTTATGAACTTCAAAAATTCATCGTGCTCATTTTCCATTAGTCTTAAATAAAAGTCATGTTCCTTTTATGTTATTCATTCTGATATTTGGGGTCCCTCCAAAGTTCCTACGTTAGGAGGCTCTCGTTGTTTGGTTACATTTATTGATACTTGTATCAGAATGACTTAGTTATGCTTAATGAAGTCCAAAAGCGAAGTAAGTCTGTTATTTCAAATATTCCATAAAATGATTGTACTCAGTACAAAACACAGATTCAGGTTCTTTGCAGTGACAAAGGTGGCGAACATCAGAATTCTGAACTTTTGAAGTATTTGAAATTACATGAAACCATTCATTAAACTACTTGTTCTGACACACCCAAGCAAAATGGAGTTGCAGAACTAAAAAATAGACACTATTTGGAAGTGGTTCATGTATTGTTGATAGGAGCTCATATGCATTATCTTACTGGGGAAAAGCTCTTTCTTCTGCAACATACTTGATTAATAGGGTACCTTCAAGCTCTATCAGCTTTGAAACACCCTTCCATGCTCTCACTGAAGAGATTGTTGCACCAACTATTCCAAACTTACCTCCTCATATCTTTGGGTGTATAGTATTTGTCTATCTGCATAAGTACCAATGCAATAAGCTCACTTCCTGAGCATTACGATGTCTTTTTGTTGGATATGCTACTCATCAAAAAGGATATCGATGTTATTACCCTCCAACCCAACGTATGTTTATCACCATGGACGTCATTTTCCATGAACAGATAATGTATTTTTTGGAGTCTGAACTTCAGAGGGACTATCAAAAGGAAATTTTGACTCTGGACTATGACCTTATATCTGAGGAAGATGAAGAATATTTAAGTGGTAATGACTTGCAACCTCAGCTAATCAAGAAGCGGGTGACTAGGATTGGAATGGTATAATCTTGGATCAAAGTATTAATAAACACCCAGATGCTGAGACTGGTACTTTTTCCTCTGAATTCTTGATTCCACAAAGTTTAGACATAGCTCTATCTTCGTCTGATATACCATACCAGTCACCTGCTGAGGATGTTCCTTATTTAGAGTTCGAGCCAGTTAAGAGACACTTACCTTATCATAGTACTAGAGGTATTCCTAAATCTACTTATGAGCCTGAACTCTCTAGTAAAATTAAATATCTCATGAGCTATTATGTGTCTAACCATCATCTGTCAGAATCAAACTTGTCATTTGTAAATCAATTATCTATTGTATCTATTCCTAACAGTGTGCAGGAAGCATTAACTGACCTCAGATAGAAGGCAACTATGAATGAGGAGATGAAATTCCTGCAGAAAAATGAAACATGGGAACTTGTTGATCTACCATCAGGGAAGAAATCAGTTGGGTGCTAATAGATTTATACAATAAAATATAAGGTCAGTGGGACAATCGAACATTTCAAAGCAAGGTTAGTGGCAAAAGAGTATATTCGAACTTATGGGATCGATTACATAGAAATATTTGCACCTGTAGCCAAGATTAACACAATACGGGTCTTATTATCACTAGCAGCAAATCTGGATTGGCCCTTGCAATAGTTTGATGTAAAGAATGCTTTTTTGCATAGAGAATTATCTGAAGAAGTCTACATGGATCTTCCACCTAGATGCATAATATCAAAATGACATAATCAGAAGGTTTGCAGATTGAAAAAGTTATTGTATGGACTAAAGCAGTCTCCTAGAGCATGTTTTGGAAGATTTACAAAACCCATGATAGACTTTGGCTATCACTAGAGCAACTCAGATCACACTTTATTTTTGAAGAAGTAGCAAAGAATGATCACTGCTCTTATTGTGTATGTAGATGACATGGTGGTCATTATAAATGATCTAGAAGAAAGAAAAGCTCTACAAGAGTACTTAACTAAAGAGTTTGAAATGAAAGATCTAGGTCCTTTTAAATATTTTCTTGGGATAGAGGTGTCTCGATCCGGTGAAGGCATTTTTCTATCTCAGAGGAAATTAAAATGCCCTAGATCTACTGCAAGAAATAGATATGACAACATGTCAACCAGTTGATACGCCAATTAAATAAGGCTTGAAATTATGTGTTGAGAGAGGAAGATACTAGAGACTTGTTAGAAGATTGATGTGCTGGAAATTCTGGAAAACAAATTTTCGAAAAATGATTTTGCCGAAAACGATTTCCGCAGTTTTGTAAACAAATCAAGAACGTAGCAGAATTGATACTTTAAAATTTTTCTTGAAATTTTACAAAACAAAATAAACAGGATCGTTGATCTAACATAAATCAATTCATGGATCTTGGTTTAGATAAAATCTGGAAGCGCTTCACAACTATTGAGCCTTCCCGTCTATTCTCTGGAACCCGTAGAATGATCCAGTGTGTGGGCACCTTCTTGATTCCCAACGAGAGATGAGTGGACAATCCGGAAGACGCTCTTCCTTCTCGTTTGACTGCACGTCTACGACCATGGGTATCACTCCCTCGGCGGCCATGAACGAACACGGGATTTCTTCCGCGGCAACTCGGTTCTCTCTCACTCTCTCTTTTTCTCTCTGTCACACGAAATGCACAGCTACTATGCATGTAGTAGGCATGTGGGACTTGTGCATAGACTTAGGAGAACTTTTCTCTTAAGTATTAGAGAGATGTAAACCCTAATGGGCTTATTGGGCTCAACTGACCATTCAATTAATTATTGGGCTATGTGTGAGCTAGACAGAGGACCTTATGGATCCAAATAGTCTAAGCTCCAATGGGCCAACTACCCATAATCATAATTAACTCTTAATTATGATTGGGCCTTGTCCATTAATATTGGGGCACTCCACTATAGGCCCAATATTGCACTCTTAGACTAAATGTCATATATTTTTTGTGAAGTTAATTAACACTTTAATTAACTTGATCCATTTAGCATATACTATACCTGTAGATATATCCCCGATGTAATGCCATACTAGTGAGGTGAAATTACCGTATTATCCCTCTAGTGCATATTTACCTTTGAGTTGCCATTTTTCATCTAATGGATAATAATTGACTACGGTATTTGTAACTGCCCATACAAACACAGTCAAATTCACAATGTGAATACCTGGCACCTAGTTTTTTATTATCCAAGTCCTTGAAAAAACTCAAAATGACATTATATACATAGTGTCCAAATCATGAAAGGCGTTCTCGTCAATTCACAAATCTTATCTTCCAAGATACCGGAGTTCGAACCATATAATCAGAACTAGTCCTTTAGTAAGTCAAAAAGATAAAACTCATGAAAGCAAGTCCGACAATCACTAGGATTAAAGTAATCTCGCAATAGTGCTAGATTAGTGAAAGATAGAATATTGAGTTACGGCACCTCAGATTCTATTTTCACTTGGTCCAGTTCAATGCATTTATAACTTTCTTATAACGCACTAGTGTTTCTATCCGAAGTCAGACACTTCGATGATTGGAGACTTCATCAATCCAGTTGAAATAGACAACACTATATTCTATGGCAAAATAAAGTATTCCATCTTTATTTGCAGAATGTGAACTTTTAATTTAGACATAATGAAATAAAGAATTTAGTCTCCCACATGTGAGCACTTCACACGATCAATTCTTTATTACTCATTATTAGTCATGGAAACTTTTAGACGTTTGCATAATAGAAAACATAAACATCACATGTATATAATTGGGACATAATATAGAATTTATTAACAACAAATAGATAACACTTAAATCCAATAAACATTGTTTAAAATGCCAAACAAAGAAACTGCTTTCTAGGACATATTCCCAACATGATGTACTTAGCACATACAAGACCAGATCTTGTCTATGCATTAAGTATTGTCAGTCACTTTATGCATAATCCTGGTGAGAAATATATGAATGCAGTTATGCACATCTTAAAGTATCTAAAATCTACTCTTGAAAAGGGAATTTTATTCTCTAAAAATATATGAGAAGAAAGAATAGAAGTATATATAGATGCTGACTAGGCTGGATTTGTAATTGACGGGCGATCTACTTCAGGATACTTTACCTTTATGGATGGAAATCTTATCATATTGAGGAGTAAGAAGTAGAATGTTGTTGCTCGCTCAAGTGCAGAAGCGGAATATAGAGGAATTACACTTGGAATTTGTGAAGAATTATGGCTAAAGTTCCTCTTACAGGATTTGGAATATTCATCAAATAAACCTATTCAATTATATTGTGATAATAAAGTAGTATGTGACATAGCCCATAATCGTGTTCAACATGATCGAACAAAGCATGTAGAAGTCGACAGATTCTTTATTAAAAAGAAGTTAGATAAAAAAAATTGTAGAATTACCGAAAATTCGATCAGAAGATCAGATTGCTGATATCCTCACCAAATCAGTCTCAAATCGAGTTTTTTCAAAATTTCTAAGTAAGTTGGGCATGTGTGACATCTATGCACTAACTTGAGTGGGAGTGTTGAATTTGTAAATTAATCCTTAGGTGTGAACATATCATTTTGTACTTGTAGGCACTCTGACAGCTTAGGAAATCTGACAGTTGTTTTTTGGTCTTTATTTTTTTACATAATTTTAGGATTCTAATTGGGGAATTTATCCCTATATATAACGTGTATATTGTTATACAAAGTGAATGAATTAAAAAAAATATTCATCTCCAATCTTAGATTTCTTTTGCTTTTTTCTTTTGTTTCAAATATTTTAAAATTACTTATCGTACCTTATTATATTTGTTTGTTTATTCGGGTTATTTTATTATTATTGGAGACAATAATTGAGATTGTAAAATATTCTGGTAGTTGGTATTTGTGGTATTTATTCGAAGTGCAATTATAAGTAAAATTGAAAACTATGCATTCAAGCAACAGAACATTCATAGATACAATTGAAAAAAAATTAATCAAATTATTATAAGATTAATCAAATTATTATGAGATTTAGCTTTCTTTACTGGATATAGTGGAATAATTATCTCTAATTATATAATTAATTATCCTAAATTGTACGACCAAATAATTATAGAATAATATTTGTAGCATATTTAAGAATTATGTTATTTTTTCTATATGTAATATATTAATATTTTAATTTATCTGGTAATACATTAACCCCTTTAATTTAATAGTTACCATAACAGTCTCTAGAATTTTTATTCATCACCCAATTAATTATACTTATCTTTCACACATATCTCTCATATTATTTATAATCTCTCTCACAGTCATCTCTCAATATTTCGAGGATAAAGGAGAGCTACAATTGTGATAAGCTACCTAGCATAATTGTGATAACTGAACCACAATTCTCTAATAATAAGTTATTGTATACAAGTTAAATGCAGTAATGATGGTTCATTTTTGTTTCTAATTTTTTATGTATGTCGTTTTAAAATTTTTATTTTTTCATTATGTTATCTGTATATAAGCTCTAAACTTTAAGAGGCCTTCAATAACCCAATTTTAATCTTTCTATTTAAATTTTATTTTCTCAGATTTTTGATACACAAAATAGTAATTGATAATTATACTCAAAGACAAGGTATTATATATATATATATTTCTTATAGATAATTTATTTCTAACCAAAAAAACAAAAACCTAAAAGGCTAAAATAACAATAATGTACTATTAATTTTAAGAAAATAAGAACAATAAATGCACATTGATGAGTACAAATTAGCATTTTTCTTGTTTATCATTTTTTTTAAAAAAAAGTAATTTTCTTGTTTATTGTATAAATATTGTAACTGAATGAGACTATTAAAACTATAATAACTTAAGTAGGCAAATTAATCACATTAAATGAGAAGAGTACAACATTCATATTTTTAATTTTTTAGCAAGAAAATACTTAGAAGAAGTTGCTATTTCATGAATTTTTTTCTTTTAATTTTGAGATGTTATCCATGGATCAAATAGAGAAATATTGTATTAATTTTATATTTTTAAGGGAATATCGTATTTAATATATCACTAACTTAGGAAATATTATTCCTAAAAAAATTAAAATATTTAAAAATAAAGCCTAACAATAGAAATTATCCACTTAATTGGGGCCTTTATTGCTGAAGGGGCCTAAGGCGAGTGCCTCAGTCACTACCCCTTCAGTCAGCTCTCGCAGGTATGTAGCACCCGTTTTGTATTTGTTTTTGTGTTTATTTTTTAAAGAAAAGTTAACAAAAAACGGATTATTTTTATTGCTCATATTTTATAATTCTTTTTCTTAAAGAATAACACTTTAGAATTTTGTTTTAAAATTCAAAAAATAGCATGTATCAAGAAGACTACGAAGAAAACATGGGCATTTATAAAAGGAAAAGGATTTATACAGAGGGCAAAAAAAGAAGAAGAAAAAACAATGATCTCATATTAAAGAATTCAAAATAAGCCATGTAAATGTTTGCTTTGGAACTTTTGGCACCTTTTAAAGAGTGGTTATTGAATGCAAATACTTTTATCTTTATATGGTAAAATGAAAGCCCGTAAAATATGTGTGTTTATTGAGAAGAAAAGAACTTTGAAAAAAAAATACGAATGTTGTACTTTGAATTCAAAAATACGAATGTTGTACAATTTAATTCACTCAAAAATACGAATATTCCGTCGAGCCCAACCCGTGTTGGTAATGAAGTCACCAACTAAATTGTCCACAAGGGGTTCAAGAAGGAAATCTATAGAAATCAGTACAATAAGCGGAGCACCCAGCCAATTGTCAATCCGAAACTTAACTTTAGAATGCCTTCCAATCAGCTAGCGAGACTCATTGGAAAGGTCAATACATAAAGGACGAAGTCCTGACCAAATAGAAGATTTCCTTCTTTGGAGGACCTCACCATTCCTCTTGAGGAATCTAGCTCGTAGATAAGCAAATAAATCAAACTCCATAGTTAAAATTCTCTACGTAAACTTTTTCAAAAGGAACCTATTAAGAGTAGATAAGTCACGTAACCCCAAACCTCCCTCGGATTTTGGTCGATAACAGAGTCTTCAAGAAACTTGTACTGGTTTTCTTTGCAAATGAAACCCGACCATATAAAATTCTGAATAGCAGATGTTAATTTCTGTAATAGAGAGCTAGGCCACTTATATGAAAAGAATGAATAAGTAAGCCATAAACAATCAAGTCAATGAAAGCTATTCGTCCAGCCATTGAGAGGAAAAGAATTATCCAACATCTGATTCTAGCCAAAATTTTGTCCATCCAAGGAATCAACCAACGCCGCATTGGCGCACCAATAAAGAGAGGAACGCCCAGATGCTTCAATGAATCCCTTCCTCTCTTTATACCACAAATAGAGAGCAAATCTCTAATCCGAGCAAGCGAAATACCCATATCGAAGTAGACATGAATTTTATCCCAGTTAACTAATTAGCCCGAAAGCTGCCCATATAACTCAAAAGCAATATGCACAGCCCTTAGATTCTTTGAAGAAGCTCTACAGAAAATAAGGACATCATATACATATAGGAAATGATTCAAAGTATCCTCACTCCTTGGAAGAGATATAGAATAAGTGGCACCAAAGCGAAAAAGATAAGACAAATATCTACTCAGAAAGTCCTCCGTAAGCAAAAGAGCAAAGAAGACAAACGGTCTCCTTGTCTGAGTCCCCTGGAATAAGAGAAATATCCCCTTGGAGAACCATTTATGAGAACCGAAATATGGGCAGATTGAAAAATTTTTGAAATCCAATTAAGTAGAGTGCCACAAAAACCAAAAGAATGCAGTATCTCTAGCACAAAAGACCATGAAATAGAATCAAAAGCTTTCCGAATGTAAACCTTTAGAGCAACATGTCCACCAAAGGCCTTGCTGCCTAAAGAGTTGAAGCACTTAGAAGCCTCCATGATAAAGTCACCAATCTGCCTACCATGAATGAAACCAAACTGATTTGGAGAGATGAACGAGCATAAATAGGTTCTAATCGAGTGGCAAGAATCTTTGTAATAAATTAAAAGAAAAAGTTACCCAAAGCTATGGGACGGAACTGATCAATTATGTTCGCTTCATCAACATTCGGAATGAGAACCATAAAGTTGGAGTTAACACCTGGATACAACTTACTCATTTTAAAGAAATCCTGAACAGCAAGAGTAAAATCACTTCCAACTATAAACCAACAAGTTCTAAAAAAGTGATCCGTGTAACCATCAGGGCCTAGAGCACTATTGGGATCAAGATTAAACACAGTATCATAGATTTCCTGCTTAGAAAAAAGAGCAGTCAAGACTCTATTGTCATCCGAAGAGACTAAAAAAGGAACATATTCACGAATAATGGAAGAATCTACAAAGCTTGGGGACGCAGTCGAAAGCTAGCATGTCTAACTTAATTAACATTCCAAGTACTTATATATCCTTCTATATCTCCTAGCTAGTTTTGGGCAGCCTGTAAGTGGTATAAAGTTTTATATGATCAAATTTCCTCTAACACAATCTTTGTATAATATCTATAAAGTATAATTAAAAGGAATTAAAAAAATGTACAAGTAATTATTATAACATACTATACTTGATATTGAATTTGAATACATTAAATTTAGCAGAACAAATAGAATTGAACATTGGTCTTATTATAGTAAAACTTTAATAAAATTTAATAATAGAAAGTAATGAATTGGTATTGTAGTCTAACAATGAAAAATGTAGCTTATACAAGTAAAAAGAACTTATTGTCTAACAATGATAAATGTAGCTTACACAAGTAAAAAGAATTTACTTAGAAAGCTCAGATTTTCAATATAAAATACACCATGAAAGAACGCAACAATTGATAAGACTAAATAAAGACAACAACTTAAAGAAAATAAAATAGATGAAAAAAAATTATGTGACACAATTAGTAAGGGTATAACGAGAAAAAGTGTACAAAACCTATGTGTCAATTGATTAAAAAATTAACTTTAAAAATGATTAAAAAGTTAAATCATCCCCACATTTTTCTATTATAAAAGCCAAAAAAAATAAAGAAATTACACGCAACATTTTTTTTAAATAAAGCAAAGATAAAAAGAACACGTCGTTTAAAATGACACAAAGGAAAAAACAGACTTTGTAAAGCAAACCTGTCGTTTAAATTTAAAGCTTTCTAAGTTGTCTAATTTTTGTTTCGGTTGAGTAAATTTTTAAGGGGTCTTTTTGTTTACCATGTGTGATACTATTTATTATTTATTTATTTACTTATTTTTGTTAGGAAATATTTGTATTTCTACATATTTTAGTAATTAAAATTCTCCCTATATTAATAAAAATATAGGGAATGGATAAGAGTTGGAATTTCAATAAAAATAGATTATCCTCGGAGCTCGTTGATGGGCTTTAGCGCTTAATCGCATTATCAAGCAATCATTTGATAATGAGAATAAGATTCGATGTCCATATGTCTTATGTTTGAACTTATACTTTCATGACTTAGAGACAATTAAGCGTCATGTCTTTGTAAAATGGTTTTCTAGACGATATGTTAAGTAGATATTTCACAGGGAAAATAACATCGATAGAAACAATAATCTTTGAGAAGTTGAATCAAATGATGGAGAAGATAGTGGAGCATATGATGATAACAATGACGATGACGATGATAGTACTGATGATGAAGATGACGATGATGATATGATACCCGCAATTGAAGATTTAGCTAGACAAGACTCTAACGAAAGTGCTTTTGAGTACATAGGTAATGAGGGTACTAGATTTGCTAACTTGTTTGCAGAAGCAAAAGAGAAGTTGTATCTTGGATGCACAAAGTTCTTAAGATTAATATTTCTTATTAAACTAATGCGTATAAAAGTGTTGAGTAATTGGAGCAACAAATCATTTGATATGTTGCTCCAGCTATTTTGTGATGCATTTCTTAAGGGTAATCATATTTAGCAGTCTCATTGTGAGGTAAAACAAATATTGCGTGACCTTAGTTTAGGGTATGAGATAATTTGTGTATGCGAGTATGATTGTGTTTTATACTAGAAAGAAAATAAAGATGCTAAAAAATGTCCTATTTGTGGACATGAAATATACAAATTCCAAGTAACACAAGGGAATAAGATACAACGCAAAAAGCTGCAATATTTTCATATAACTTTACATCTACGACGACTTTTCATGTCACGATATACATCAGCTAATATGAAGTGGCACAAAGCAGAATATGTTGATACTAAAGGCGTACTTCGACATCCAGCAGATGCAGAGGTTTGGAAGGATCTTGATAGGTAATACCATGATTTTGTAAAAAAGTAAGAAATATTAGGTTAGGCTTTGCAATAGATGGGTTCAATCCATTTAGGGATTTATTGAAGTCATATAGTATGTGGCCAGTGATGTTAGTGCCATATAATATGCCACCATGGATATGTATGAAACAAGACTTTCTAATGATGGCATTGCTTATTCGTTGGACATAATGCTCCAGGGAAAGACGTAGATGTTGATTTATGACTCTTAATTGACGAACTAAAAGAACTATGGGAAAAGGGTGTACAAACTTTTGATATTATCTACAAAAGTTACTTTAAGATGCATGTTGTAGGATTATGAATAATCAATGATTTTCCTGCTCATGACACTATATCTGGGTATAGCACCCAAGGGTATAAGGCATGTTCCATTTGTGAGGATGATACATCCTCATTTCGAATAAGGGGTAAAGCTTGTTATATGGGACATCATCGATATTTGTGCCTTAACTACCAATGGCGCAATGATAAAGAGTATGATGGTATAGTTGAAGGACGTAGTCCCTTTAGAATTTTATCAACGGATGTTATCTTAACTAAATTAGAAAATTTGTGGAAATGTAGGCCTAGTAAAAATGGTAATATTTTGAAAGAGGATAAGAAAACAATGAATGAAGATGGTTATAGGCATACAACAAACTGGAGGTATTTTTTGGGAGTTAGAATATTGGCCTAGACTAAAGTTAAGACATAACTTAGATATGATGCATATTGAGAAAAATATATGTGATAATGTGGTTGATACAATATTTGGTATCGAGGGAAGGTCTAAAGATAATAAAAATGCACGACTTGACTTATTGGACTTAAAAATACGTAAATAGTTGCAATCGAAAAAACAGCGGAACAAGACTTTGAAATCAACAGCCTGCTATACATTGTTAGTGGATAAACCAAAAGACTTCTGTAAGTTTTAAAGTCTGTAAAATTTCTAGATAGTTATGCTACAAACATTTCTCGAAATGTTAATATGAAAGATGAGAAGATATCTAGATTAAAAAGTCATGACTGTCATGTCCTTTTCCAACAATTATTACTTGTCGGTTTAAGGCCATATTTGAAAACTAAGGTGATGAGTATAATTGTTGATTGTCCTTGTTCTTCCAAAAGTTATGTGCAAGGATATTGTCTGTGAAAGACTTAGATGCCTTGCAAGAAGGAATTGTTATCACTCTGTGTAAATTGGAAAGAATTTTTCCTACTGCCTTCTTTGATGTAATGATCCATCTAGCAGTGTATTTGCCATTGGAGGCTAAGTTAGGTGATCTGGTGCATATGTGGTGGACGTATCCTATCGAAAAGTCATCTAATTTTTATTTTCTAAAAAAGTATTTTTAAAAGAAATTTATTACTTTCATGTCTGACTAAATATTTGCATGTTCTTGCAATATTTGATGGGTAACATATTCTTGTAATTTTTTGCTATAAATAGATATTGAGAAAAACCATAGTTTGGAACATAGTTGCAGAGGTGCAGTGGGAAGAAAATACTTCAATAAGTATTTTTAAAAAAAAAAAAAGACAGCAAAGATTAAAAAAAAAAAATCGATGTTCTTTTTCTCTTTGATTTGGATACAATTTGATCTGGTCAAATTACACTATCATATTCGTATATATACATATAGTTATTGATTTGTGTAACCTTAATTTTATAATTAATTTGTTTAGTTTTGATGTTTTATATTTTAAATGTCTAAATAATTAAAGAATTACAAATTATAAATTTATGAAATAACAAATATACTAATAATCATAAAATTAGAATTGTAATTTTGTTATTTAAATTTGTTATTCATTTTTTTTTGCTACGAGAATATGTAGTAGCTAATGCTTGATTTGATTGTATTAGATACCATATTATTCGCTACCAAATTTTATAGCATTTGTTACTAGATTTTGGTAGCAACATAGTTGTATAGATACCAAATTTTGATCTCTTTGCTACTAAATTTAGAATTTTTGCTACCAACTATTGGTAGCAGAAAGTGAATGACTTTTGCTACCAAGTGTTTTTTTTTTTTGGGTAGCAAAAGACTTTTTGCTACGGGGTTATAGATATCAATAAGCTACCAATTTTTTTGATAGCAAAACAATTATCTGTTACTAAAAACATACTTTTAACTACCTATTTTTTTTGAAGCTAGAAGGCTTGTTTCTTGTAGTGTCTACTGAATAATGATAGTACATGTTTGTGTTAGAGTTACATGTGTATGTAGAATTTGGACCCTCCATCTCGGTGTAGGCCTCACGAACTCTATTGTAATAAACGATTTTGATTGCATGTATAGATGTGTTTGTGCATAAATTGCAGGCTTCTAACAATACTATAGAAGCCAAAAACTTAGAAGTTTTAAGTTATTCGAGTCCAGAGCAAAAGGCAACCCCGTCTTGAGAGTTTGAAGATCTTAGCTAATTTGTGAGCAATTCATTTGTAGAATTACAAATATGAAAAGTTCGATAATTAAGGGCGCATTTGGTATAAAATTCGAATCCTATTCTACAAATATGGAAATAGTTTTTATATACAAAGTTGTTTCTGGATTTATAGAATAGAATTTTGAATCTTATACCAAACATCCTAATTATCTAACGTATGGTTTAAAGAAAAATTAGTATTGTAGCTGTCAAATTAATTAGCCATTAAAACTGATATTCTAAAGTTCGCCAGAATTACGACTTGATTGAATTCTGAGTTTTGTCCTATGTTTATTATATTATGTGGACATGGACTCTTTCTTTTCTTCATTTTATTTCGGTGTTTCCCGTTATAGTAAAATCTCTATAAATCATGAACAAGTAGTCATTTTACTCCCTAATTTTTCCCCGATTTTTACCCTTAGGTATGAATTTGCCCCCTCAACTTTAACTTGTATTCAAGTGCCCCTTAAATGACAAAATTATTTTTCTTTTGCTACCTCAACACTAACACTGTTAGAAAACCGTTATAGGGCAAGAACCAAATAGTCATTTCACCTTTTAGAGAGTTTTATAGTCATGAAATTATGTACTTTTTGGAACATGACTTCTAAAATATTTCATAACACAATAAATGAATACAAAAACTGTTTTGTTATGCAATTTTTTTTGTTTTTTGTTTTTTTAAATATATTTTGCCACGTAAAAAATAGTTTTTTAATATCTTTTTCATTTATTTAATCATAAAAAAATCTAGCTATTTGGAAAATAAACATTAAAAAAAAAACAAGTAAGTGCATTTACCTCTTTTTAACCTTTTTTTTACCTTTTCATTTATTTAATTATACATTAAAAATATAGATATTTGGAAGGGTTTTTGGCATGATTAGTCCCTGAATTTTTTGATAATTTGCAATGTATCCTCTGAACTTTTTTTTTGGCAAATTAGGACCCTGAATTTAGAATTTTTGGCACGATTAGCCCCTGAATTTTTCGTTGATTTGCAATGTATCCCCTGAACTTTTTTTTTTGGTAACTAGGACCCTGAATTTAGGATTTTTGGCATGATTAGCCCTTGAATTTAAAGCTGATTTGCAATATATCCCCTGAGTTATGTGCAAATTTTTTAAGGGCATAATGGTTATCTCACTTGGTTTAGAGACAAAAATAACAAATGGGAGTTTGAAGGGGAAAAAATAGTTTTGAAATTCAAATTTTTAAACAATTAAAGAATAAATTACAAATCAACGAAAAATTTAGGGGCTAATCATGCCAAAAACCCTTCTAAATTCAAGGTCCTAATTGTCAAAAAAAAAGTTCAGAGAATACATTGCAAAAAATTCTAAATTCAGGGTCCTAATTGCCAAAAAAAAAAAGTTCAAGGGATACATTGCAAATCATCGAAAAATTCAATGACTAATCATGCCAAAAACCCTATTTGAAAATGTCCAATAAAAGAAATTAGTAAGAGAGAAAGACCATTTGACCCTTAATCATTGACGGTCTTCCATAGTGTTAGTGTTGAGGTGACAAAAGAAAAATAATTTTGCCATATAAGGAACACTAAAATACAAAGTCAAATGTGAGAGCGCAAATTCATATTGAAGGCAAAATGACTAGTTGTTCATAAATTAATACTATTAGAACTAGAAAAAATTATTATTTTAGAAAGTTTATTTATTTATCGATAAAATAAATAGTTAATTAATTTATCGATAAATGAATATTTATATTAACCAATTAAGTTGTATAATTTTAATACTTGTACATGCATTATTTTTTTGACTAAGACACATGTATGACTCATAACCCCAAAAAAAAAAAAAAACAAAAACAAACAAACAAAACAAAAGATACAGTCAAAAGATTAATGTATACATATAGAAACTCAAAGATTAACATGAACACATATAAAAGCTAATATATATAATTTGTACATAAATAAGAATCTAAAAAATTAATATTTATCGGACATAAAAAAGTTAAAAAGTGATACACATACGATTAATGCAACTACTTCTACAAATAGTGAAAAAGGTATCTACCAAATGATACACCAAAAAAAGCTTTTTAGCAATAAAAAAAACCTTATAACCACTTTCTACAATACGAAGTTATGAACAAGAATATATATATATAGGGCGCGTCTACAGTAAAGGCGTCCCTACGTAAGGCTCTGTTTATACACCGTTTGATGGGAATCTGTGTATAAACAGATTCCCATCAAACGGTGTATAAACAGAGACCTTACGTAGGGACGCTCTTACTATAGTCGCCTCCATATATATACCATATTTGTAAAATTTTAAAAAAAAAAAAAAACTCATTAATATTACTAATGTTCGTGTTATTTTTTTGATGCATTTAAACAATTATTTAATTATATATTCATTAGAATCTAAAGGATTAAAAAATTATTATCTTTACGCATTTAGTAGACTAGCCTCAATTGGGACTGAAAGAAAAACACTTAAATTTATCACCAACTGGAGCTCACGTTCTTTTAGTTTTTTTCTCATGAAATCAGCACTAATATGATGGATATCATCTTTCCGTTTTACAATTCAAAAATACTTAATATTCATCTAATTACTGATGATTTCCATCTTAATTTGATAGGAATAGTTTGCTTCTTGTCATGATACACGGATATACTTCAATTATAGTATTCGTTCAATATTTTTCCACAATATACACTAGTCTAAAAGGCGAATTTAAAGCCAAAAACATGGACCAATGATCCAAGACTATTCAGAATCAATCAACAAATTTGTCCCTTAAGCTAGAAGATTAAATACGAGCTAATTTTAACATAAAAGCAGACCATATTGTTTCGGTTATCACTTCAGCCCATCATTGAGGCCTTGTGGCATTCCTAAACTTTGGGCAAGATTGCTCATTCTCTCTTTCATGGCCTGAGAGATATTAAAAGCAACACAGCTATTAGAAACGATCAACAAGCAAAGAAGAGGGTCCCAATAGAGTATAATTAGGTTCTACCTGGACGCTCTTCTGGTGGGCATCCTTGTATGCTTCAGTAACCAAAAGAGAGAGTTTCTGCATTGAAGAAAGCACATGTAAATTCATAAACTTAAAAAAAAAAAGAAAAAGAAAAGGCTCTGGTCCCACACACACACCCACACCAAGAAGCACATATCGTTAACTGGAATGACAGTAAATAATCTCCACCTACTTCTGCCCCAAGTTCCATGGCAGCCTCGGTTATCTCGATGTGCACCGGCTGCTGGTTACCAGAGAGTGTTGCCTAGAGAAAAATCATCAGATATTCATTGGTTAGTTCTTAGCAATTTTCTTATGATGACGAAAACTAGGAATCAGATTCCATCCATGTACTCTGATATACTGAAAAATAAGATAAGAAAGCATGTTTACATTTTTATATTTATCCGACAAAAACTTAGAATTCCACTGACGACATGGAGTAGCTTTGTCTCCTTTCTAAAAGGGCAGTTTTGGCTATAAAATGTTCGTCTGTTCTTTCTCATGCTACTAACCCGATAAAGATGAAAAAAAAAAAGACAAAAATTCTTAGGTTCCCGAACTTGGTCATATTCATCAGGTACGATCATAGGACCGCCTTTACAGCTTATGCAGAATCAGATTTGCGGAAAAAGAAACTCAAGGAAACAAGTAAACCACACCTTTATAAGCTCGTCTTCGCAATAACCATCAAACTCTGCTCTGAAAAACAGAAGGAAAATGAAAAGAGGTTGACTTCATGCTAAAAATGGAATATTACCATCAGATGAAAATAAAAAACAACAATAAGAAACATACGCGGCAAGCTCTTTCTGCACACGTACTGCCTCAACTTGAACCACCATTTGGGCTTTCTTAACAGTTTCGTAGAGATTTTGCATATTACCCAGTATTCCCGCCTGAATTCAAATAGCACACAAGGAAATTGAGGGGGAAAAATGCAGCATCTTGGCACCATGGTTTTGTTTACATAAAACAGTGCACTCAAACTCATTTTGGACCAATGTGCCTACTGGGGGTCAGAAGGAAACGACTAAAAGTAAATGGAGTAGCACCTAGAGAAAATCAAAGGACGCACGAATACGGGGGATATGATATGTTCCAAACATGCAACATAACTTTTTACTCGTGATCTTTCCTCCTCTTCTATTTTCAAAAAAATTACCTTGTGTTACGCAAGAGGCTATGGTTTCAATTTCATCACAACTTGGTTGAAGAGCAGTTCCATTAGTTATAACTGAATCAAATTAAAAAGGATTACCTCTAGTTAGCATATGCATGCTCAAATGGCTTGTGAATGTGAAGTTACATAGGGCAACAGAATCCTAGAGTTTGACTATATTAATACAACTACTGTCAAGAACTAAAATTTATTCAATATACTAGTCTAGCTAATAATTAACCAGATTACGACGGTATAGTTGCTAAACCTTTGCAGTTCCATCATCACTCCTTTCATTGCTATCCTTCTTCCCACCAAATAAGCCATTCAAACGAAGAGATCTGGTACTCCTCTGAGTCTTATGACTAGGCCAAGACAACACCAAGGGACGACCTTTACATGAGTCGGCTTCACCTGAATGCATTATAGGATGTTAAGCTTGATTTGCATAAGAGCCTATGCTACAAGTTTGTAAGGAAATATTCATTGTCTCTAAGGTCTTATTCACCAAAGGGAAAAGGTTTGGAGATAAACAGCTTGATTACTAAACATGTAACAGATACAATAACAACACACCTGAATGAATGAAGGGGGAAATAACTACCTTTATTTCTATTCCCATTAGAGCTCATTACGGAATAGTAAAAATGTCCTAAGAACATTAAACAACAAAAAATCGAATCCTACAAACTCTTGAGATACAAAATCAAGTTAAGACGAAGGAAAAACCACATTGGAACCTGAAAGGCTCGTTTGCACAGTACCAAGACAAGTATACGCATGTGATCACATAATGGCCTGACAATTCTGTCACAAATTCACAACTTGCAGAAGTCCTACTCCTAACTGACTAAACCAAATGTATTCCGTACATGATACTGTTCATGAGTAAAAATATCAAACCTTTCATTAACTCATAATTCTTAAAACTTCTCACGCGTCTTAAGAAACTGAGAGAAAAAAACCAATATCTAAGAAGATGGGTCTGTTCAATTATGCTACAATAAGATGCTATTGGCTTTTTCATCATTAAAAGAGACTGAATTGAGCGTAAAGAAAAGAACCCACAAAGGGTTATCGATATTTCGTAGAACAGAGAACACGAAAACGTAAATTGGCATCGAATTAAAGCGGCAAAACTTACAGAAAGAGAGGCGGGTTCTGGGTTCAGCGAGTCGGTGGGAGTTTGAAAGGTGTGAGGTCAAAGCAGTGGTGGAAGCCATTAGAGGCTGATGAAGAAAAAGCACAAGGCGGTTCAAACTTGAAAAGGAAGATAAAGAAAAAGAAGTTTAGAGCAGGAGGGCAGGGCAGCGTTCCAATTTCCAAATCGTCCGAGTTTGAAGTTTGTGGATGCCATTTTTGTACTATTGGGCCCTTTGACCACACCCTAGCCGTTGCCTCCATCGACCCATTGGGCGCCTTTAAGCCCGACAATGGATATCTGCACCAGCCCATTAAAAATTTATTTGTGAAAATTAGGCCTTATACAGTATTCTGAGAACAAAATTTGAAAAATACGGTGGGCTGTGTTTTTTCAGATCAGGTACAGTTTTTATTCAAAAAATACCATTTTTCAAAATATGTTAGAAAAATACAATTATTTAAAATAGTAACTAGCAACGGATAACTACTAATTAGTAACCAAAAGTACTTATAATTGGTAACTTGTAATCGATAACTTATAACCGGTAACCAGTTTTTATATACTAGTAGTTAGTAACTATTTTGAAAATTGTATTTTTCTTTAAAAAAATTAAAAAGTGATACTTTTTTATCATACAGAAATTAGGAAAAAAATCCAACCTCTGTACTTTTGTAATTCTTTTGGATTTTTTAGGTAAAAATGTTAAAAACCTTTTTTATCTTCGTGGAAGAAATAAAATCGTGTGTTTTTTTTTTAGGGAATTTATTTTCTTTTTATATCAACAAAGACAACAGCTAAAATAATAATAGGAATAAGAATAGAGAAAAGGGCAGTACTCATTAGAAAAAAAAAAAAATCACTTTCAAGATCTTTTAGAACTCAAAAGTGACGATTACGATTGTTTAAATGAATTTTTAGAAATTTCTAAAAATTTTACTTGAAAAAATAAAAACTATAGGCCCCATTTATTTCACTCATTCAATTCCATTTAAATAGAAAACTCATTGGAATAGACGTTTATTTCAACAATTCTAATTTTTTTATTCAAATGGTCTTTTGAACTAGAAATTTATTTCAACAATTCAATTTTTTTTATTCAAATGACTCATTAGTCACGTCAACTATTTGAATGAATTTTTATCTTCAAATCAAAATAGAACCTAAGAAGTGTTTTTGAATAATCTATTCTAATTACAACACATTCCACTTTGTTTTACTTCAATATCTCACATTCTAATTATATCTTATTCCACAGTTTAAGTCTCACATTCCAATTATATCTTCTTCTACAATTTAAATTGGTGAGCTAAACCGGGCCATAATTCTCACTAACGATACTAGTGTTCATTTTGTTCTTCAAATCTCCCTGCGCACCAAAGGAATGCCATGTTCAATTCTAGACCACCTAATCCTCAACCACCCCCACCTTCCCTTTTTTTTTTCCCCGAGAAAACCCTCTTTCTATTTATGTAGCAAACATCTCGCTCATTTTCTTAAAACCACCTAAATAAGTTGTGCTTTTTAGAGATAACAGCATTGTCATTGTTTCATCATCATCGTCATCGTTCATCATCATCATCATTATTATCCAACATCCACACATACATGAAAAACAAGCAAACTATGTATGTTGGTTCACACAGCAAAATCTCCAACAAGAACGATCAAGATGACCTCAAAATATTACAGTTCATAAACCAGCTTCAGAAAATCTTCACCACGGCCCAAATGTCCAAAGAAGGCAAATCTCCAGATGCATAGGAGGAACATCCAATACATTTCCGCTGTAAAAGGCCTTGCAAAATGCTAATTATTTTCTACACCTGACTGGAGATTCTTTCTCACCAAACAAGGGGAGAAATTCTCACAAAGTTCTTTTGCAGAAAGCAAGAAACCAGAAAATCCTGCACGAGGACTAATTGCCGCTACAAACTTAGCATTTGTTCGAGGAGAGAAATAAATAAACTTTGCCAGCAAAATGAATGAATAAATAAAGAAATACTTTAAAAGGAGAAAACAAAATCACAACGAGACTTGACTCTTTCAAAGGAACAAATAAGTATACTACTTAGGTGACGTTTGGTTGCTAAACAGAAATGAAAAGGGATTGAGAATAATATTAGGAATGGAATGAAAAAGAAAATTGATTGAGTTATTTGGTTGACATATTGGAATCAGTGTCTGAATGGGGATTACCATGTTTGGTTTATTATGGAATCAAATGGAATTAACATTATATAGACAAAAATACCCCTACTATTAGAAAATTGGTACAAATGTTAAATTAGTACAAAAATTGATTCATTTATTTATTTGTATTTTTTGCAATAGAAAATTCTTTTAAAAAAAATAAAAATTTTAAAGATAGATATATCAAATCTGTTCTTTTTTATTATTATAAATTATGGTAAAAATTATATATTTATATATAGTATATGAGTGTGAAGTAGCATTACCTGGTTCATAATACAGCATAAAAGTGCGGCACTATCTGGTTAATAATACAGCATAAAAATGTATTGGATATTCTACAATTCATTGAGATTTCTTTTTCCGTTAGGAGTACATAATTTCAGAAAATAACACATCAGACCGTGCACGGCCTGATATGTTATTTTCAGAATCCTGAATAACACATCAGACCGTGCACAGTCTGATATGTTATTTTCTGAAATTATGTTAGTAGTTTGAGAATTTTATAATTATTTTAAATAAATATATTTTTTATTTTGTTGATGAAGAAGGGGCAAATATGGCATAATAAAAATAGAGATGGAAATGAATAACCTTTCCACTAGTTTAATTTAGGAAAGTCAATTCCATCAAATAGATGAATTATTATTCCAAAGGAATGACTTTTCCATAGTCAAAAGGCAAAACCAAACAATGAAATGGGTACTATTCATTCCATTCCATTCCATTCCTTTGTCTGTTACCTCCAACCAAACACTACCTTATGTTTCTGAGTGCTCTCCACTTTCCACACAATAAGGACCCTATATCAGCCATTTTAGATAGCTTACAGTACAAAAGCCAATAGTAATTTTGTAGGCTTCTTACCCTGCCTGATTTCAAAGTAAGGACCATGAATAACTGAAAATCAGGTACAAAATTCCTAGAGCTATCTTGGTGGAGGCAAAAGGTCATCTTCAGATAGATTTGAAGCCACAGATGAAAACAAAAAATAGAAGGAAGAGATTATACATGCCAATTAGTGTGCCATTTGATAAATTATGACCAATTTTGAAGTGGTGGCAAAAGCAACGAAATTTTGGTTAAGTATTTCTTTTGTGATAATAAGCAACTACACGGTTTCCTTATTCTCCAATTTTTTCTCGAGTTATCACTGAAATCAAAACAAACATCAAAACAACCACTCAGTAAGAGAGGAAACGGCAAACTTACCAAAGATATATCAGGAAAATCAGCCCATAGCTGTCTTATTCTTCTGATGTCTCTTCATCTTCTAAAGCCTCGGCCCGTAGAGGTCCCTTAAAACCACTTTTATTATCACCAAGAAGCTCCCGGGCTGCTTTCTCAAGAAATTCCTTGGCAGCATTTTGAACAGATTTTTTCTCAGTTGATTGATACTTCCTCTTCTTTTGGACATTTTTCTCTAGAAAATTTATCCTTTTCCCCTCCCCTTTACTAATACTTCTCATACTTTGCTTTTGTTCTGCACAATATTGATCAAATCTTCAATTCAGTTGTATCAAGAATCAAGATTGCACTTGCACAAGTCATAGACCTAGCAAAAAAGTATACAATCACTAACCTGGGGTAAGGTCAGGCAAAGAATGCTCAATGAAACGGGTTGCTGCCTGATAGTTTAAAGTGCTAGAAGGTCGAACAGGCGCTTCAAGAATATATTCAAACTCTCAATAACAGGAAATCGGAAAAAAAAAAAAAAAAAAAAGTCCAGCAAAAGGATTTTATTGATGCAAAAAGAAAAGTTCCCAAAGAGATTCAGAATCTAAACATAAACATATTTTACACCGCAACCGGTCGTATATATCATGCATAGCATCATCTTCCCTTCTTGTTTCATGAAAACTTCTCATCATTCAGCCATGTGAGATTTTACGTGTACAAGTAAAACTAGACACAATGTATGCGTAACAAGTATGATCCACGGAGAATGACATTGCAAAAAAAAACAAAAAGTTCTTACCTCTGCTCAAACCTATAAATCGTTCTAGCTTATCTTGATACAAGCTTAATCTCTCCTTCATCAAAGAAAAGAAAAAGAACCCATTAAATTTCGTGAGACTCGTAGCAAAACCTCAAGACAGAGAAAACCCTAAAACTCAAACGCAAAAATCAAACCTATGATTATACATTTCAAAGGGGAGATACCCACTTCAGATTATAAAACTCAAATTTCTAAACAGAGATAAACAACAAAATTAAACAAACAAAAAAAAAAAACACAGCATTCGAAAACGTACTAGCTCGGATTTGACTGGATGCTCATCTGGGTCAACTCCACTACATCTCAACCTCACTGGAAAACAACGTAATCAAAACTTAAAATCAACGAGATAAACAATACTCAAAATCGAACTCAAACGGAAACTAGTCGAAAATGGGCTAAAACCGAGTAAGGGGTTTACATGTGAAAAGGGTCGTGGTGGCTCTAGCGAGCAAAAGCAGAGACTCGGCGCGTTGCAGAGGCGGCATTTGGGCGAGGACATCTGGGTCTGAGAGAGACAAGAACTCGAGAAAGTTGGCTCGAACCTCTTCTACGTGGACCAAGCTTCTCTTCACCGAATCCATTACCGACTCTGGTACTGCCGTGCTTTCTCTTCCGTCGAGCTCCATTGTTCTCTGAATCACTATCAGTCTTAGTTATCTGAGAGAGAAGAATCAAAAATTAGGGCACAAAGATTTCAGAGCAGCAGATATTTTAGATTGGGACTTCAGTTTCTACGGAAAAGTTCGCTAGAAATGCCTTGGTTCTGATTGCGAGGGAGCTTAATGGCCGCAGACGGTCTAGGGTAATATAGGCAAAAGATAAATTAACTGATTCCGGCTTTGATAACCTTTTGGTTAATATCACCTTAGGTCCTCATTCTTTACCCGATATATCACTCAGATCCCCATTCAATTTTTTTGTAGCTTTTATGTCCTCGAACGTTTCATTTAAATAACACGTTAGTCCTTTTATGCAATTTTCCGTTTGATTTTGTCGTTTAAACCACGTGGAGCTCACGTGTTCATTCAGCAAGGGCATTGGTGGTCATTTAACATAAAAATTGGGGCTGACCCAACCTGGTCGTTTTCGTCTTCGATCTTCGTCTTCACGGCGTCGTGTACTGTACATATGATGTTCAGGTGCTTTAGCTTAAAGATCTCAATAATGGGTTTTTAATCTTGTGTATTGAATCTTCCATTATTTTGCACCTTGGTTCCGAAAATTTTGAAGCTGTTAATGATCCAATTTTTTTTGTTTTTCACATTCGAAGAAAAAGACTTCAGATTTTCCTTTTTTTGTGCTCTTTAATTCCATTAATTTCTGTGTGTATATGAATGTGGACATCACGAAGAATTTGGGTTTTTAATGCATGTATGAAAAAGATTGATATATATGCATATCCTTTTTAATCTCATATGTGTATGTGTGTATATATATATATATATATTTTTTTTTTTTTTTTTTTTTTTCTTAGAGAGCTCCTTCCACAACGTTTCTCCCAAAGGGAAAGGAAAGCAATATGGAGAGGAAAAGATCAAGAAGGCATCTCGGTTGTAACGATTATTGATTAAGACCTTCAAAGCTGCATTTCTTTATTCTTGTTGCCATCTTTTTCTCTGAGATTCGAGAATATAAACTTCTTTATGCAGTATTTTCCAAAACGTGGCTCCAACTATTTAAACCCAATATTTTCAAGTTCTTTGAATAGAAAACTGTTCCATATTTCTATTATTATTTTGCTAATGTGTCTAATGAAGGTACATATACTAATATATATTTGGTAGTTGAACATCTGGGTATTCATGTCTGAGATTTGAGAAAATCGAATTTTGAGTGGCAGCATCGATGGGTTTCTTCGAAGTCTCATGGTGCTTTGTCTTCGGTTCACATGGCGTCAAAGATCTCACTCTTAATCAACTTATGGGTCTTCTAGTAGCCTTGCTAGAACTCTAACATTATGCTAACAAGCTTTTGTTCGTCCAAGAACTGCAATCCATATGAAAGAATTTTCCCCATTTTGGGGTTCACAGCTGAGGACGAAGACGAGGAGGATGGGTTTTATTCGCTCCAATTTTTTGTGTGTAATGACTACGTACACCCTTGCTGAATGAACACGTGAGCTCCATGTGGGTTTAAACGGCAAAATCAAACCGGAAAATTGCATAAAGAACTAACGTGTTACTAAAATGAAAAGTTTGAGGATATAAAAGCTAGAAAAAATTGGATGGGGACTTAGGTGATACATCGGGTAAAGAGTGAGGACCCCATATGATATTAACCATAATCTTTTAGAGTATCTATAAAAAGGCACCAATTCACTAGGTATGTTTTTTTTTTTTCTTCCTTTTTATTTTATCTATCTATTGGTATTATTTTGCCTAATTAAAATAATAAAATTTATCACGTACGTCTTTTAGTATTAAATAATATGTATTTATTATTATTATTTTTTTCTAACTATTTAAATCATAATAGCTATTAGATAATGATCAAACGGCTAAAAAAAAATACCTAATGAGTTATGGCCTTATAATAAATTTTTTTTTAAAGATGTTGTTTTTATAGCTATTTAATAAATGGCCATTTTAAAATTTTATTTTAACAA
The DNA here is from genome assembly GCA_002914845.1 of Trema orientale. NCBI lineage: Eukaryota > Viridiplantae > Streptophyta > Magnoliopsida > Rosales > Cannabaceae > Trema > Trema orientale. Next base: position 1,626,170 of record JXTC01000020.1, read on the forward strand.
ATGGCCTTTTTTAGTTGATCTATTTTTGAAAAAATAAATCAATTTTATAGATTCCAAGTGGTTAGATAAATTTTAGAGTGATTGGTAAATAAGCTCATCTCAAATGTTAACTAATTTTTTATTATATTAAATATCCCAAACGAATAACTAAAAAAAAGTAATTATCATTTTTAAACCTATTGAAAAGGTAATGTTTAAAAAAAGCATAAGATACCTCTTTTTTTTTTTTTGTGAAAGGAAACAATTTTATTAATACTCACATAAGGGCTATAATAGTCAATCAGGTTACATATAACCTCTTACAATGAGAATCAGAAAAATAATTCATAAATTTAAAGATAAAAACTCCTTCGGAGATTTCAGAACACCAGTTGTTCTCAACAACGATCTTGGAGAAAAAATCAATGAAGGATAAACTAGAGCTCTTTAATAGCTTATCTTGATTCTTCTTAATCTGAATTGGCACACTTAATTGATTTATTAGAGGAGATTCTGCTAATTCTGACCCGCCATGGTAACTACCTCTCCAAATCTGAATCAAATACATATCTGGAGGATAACTACACTCTTGAAAAATAAAAAACTAAAAACAATATAAACTACCACAGATCTAGATCTATGAGGAAGACTGCCTCCCCACATGGGAGGATTATTTGACAATAAAATTAAAAATGAACAAAAAAAAAAATAAACGGAGAAAAAACTATACATGAGAGAAAGAAAAACCCCCTGCCCGGTAGGAGAAGAACCTGTTAGTGGAAAAGAAGCGGTTTCAAGGAGGAAACGTTGCTACTGGAGAAAGAGAGATCCGAGTTTTCATAAAATACTCTTATTAATTTTAAGGTATTTTTAAAGTTAGGTTTATATATAATAAAATAATTGACGTATAATTCGACCTCATTAGAATTATTTCTACCCTAAGTCGAATATGTAAATTACTGATGTAAATTTTATTATGTGGTACACTTACTTGAATTTGATGGGTTTTTATTGTTATAAACAATGTGGGACATGAGACGAGGATTCCCAATTTAACATTTAGAGATAAAGAATCAAGTACCTCACCCCCGATTATATGTAACTTTTTATTTTTTTTATTTTAATATAAAAATAATCTACGTGGAATTTAAAAAAAAAAAAAAAAAGAGCCTTACAATATGTATAGATAAAAAATACAAGCTAAGGTTTATAATATCCAACTGTCATTTTATTTACAAATTTCTCGATCCTTTTTCTATCTCTCTTATTTTCACTTTTCAAAGCCACTACTTCTCAATCCAACATTCAACAATATTATATTAGAAGGTTAATACTAATGTAACTCTAATAAATTTGAATTAAAATTAGAGTTTTCAATGGAGGATAGTCTTTTATCACGAAGGGACAATAGTTTATCGGGGAACTTTGTTTAAATATCTTTCTCATTTAGCAATTTTAGTAAAAAGTCTCTCTTTTTTAAAGGGTTATTATAAAAAAAAAAAACATGCGTTTTTTATTTTAGCAAAAAAAATCTTAAGTTTTTCGTTATTCTAAATAAAACATTGAATTTTTTTTTTAATTCTAGCAATAAAAACATTGGGTTTCTAATTATATCAAATAAAATCATGAGATTTTGAAATACAATCAAATTGAACAAAAAATAGATATTTAATCAACAAATATATAACGCGATTAAGAAACTAATTTATTTTTTTAAGTGTTCTATATTCATGAATTATTTTTTAAAATTTATTTTAACTGAAAAAGCTAACATTATTAATATATAATGCCATATTTTTCGTCCAATTTGGTGCTTGTCAATGTAAATAGATCATTTGACACAATGTATACTAAGAAAAAATATGTCATTTGTCTTATTTTGCGGACTAATTTAATTCGATTTTATAATCTAAAGATTTTATTTGATATAAATAAAAGGGCGCGTCTACAGTAGGGGCGCCCCTACGTAGGGCCCTGTCTATTCACCGTTGGATGGGAATCTGTATATAAATAGATTCTTCACAGATTCCCGTTATTCTCCACAGATTCCCATCCAACGATAATTAAGGCATGACCCTACGTAAGGACGCCCCTACCGTAGCCATCCCCTAAATAAAAACTCAACATTTTTTTTTTGCTAAATTTAAATGAAGACAATGTTTTTTTTTTTATACAATCGAAAACCCAATATCTTTTTTGTTAAAATAAAAAAATCCAATTTTTTTTTTTATAATAACCCCTTTTTTAAATTATAAAACAATTGGTGACATGACTACAGTACTTACCCTATTATTCTTTCAAGTGACTTGGTACATTTATCGAATATCGTTGATTCACAAAATCTTGCCTTGACAAATATAGTCGAGTATACTCGACAACAATGTCGAATTGTAGAGCGTCCGTTATAAGTCTTTAAATAAGTTTACAACTTTTTAACAAAAAAAAAAAAAAAAAAGTTTACAACTTAAAAATAATAGTATTGAAAAAATTAGTTACTAAAGAAGCTCATTTGGAAAAGAAGCCCAAGACATCTATGGTCATTTTGCTCATAAAAGTTTTGGGCTAATGATATTAAAAAAAAAAATTAGAGAAATTTAGGTGGATGATCAAGATTTTAAATTTGATTAAGTAGATGTCTATTTTTAAAATTTTATAGCTAAATGTCCATGTATATATATTTTTACACTTGGTAGATACACATATCTACCAATTTTAGCTATTGTACTGAAATACACTGGGTATATAATTTTTTACACTTGGTATATAAAATTTTACACTTAGTATATAAGCATATATACCAGACATTTTGCTATAACATTTGACAAAGGGACATTTACTGAAATTGGGCACAAAATTTGGTCAAATTTCTATAAGCCCCTATGAATTATGCTTGTTGTACCACTTTGCCCTCTGAATTATCAACTTACATAGTAATGTTCCTAAATTATGTAATTGTTACAACAATGATCATTTTGTCTCAAACTGTTATATATTTAACAGAAATAAATCGTTGCAAAGCACATGTTTTAGTAACTGTGGTAAAAAAAAATAATATTATGAATTTTCAACTTATACGGTGGACCACCAAGACTCATGCATTTATTACAGTAATGATAATTTTTTCACAAATTATTAATTTTTTTTTATAAAAATGAGTCTTGTGCAAAGTACACGTATTAGTAATTATTGCTAAAAACGAGATTTTGACTCATATAAGTAAATAATACTTAATTATACGTTTTATCTATGACTATTAAAATAACAGTTTATAGTCCATTATTATAACAATTATATAATTTATTGGTCATTACTTATAAGTTAAAAATTCGAAGGCAAAATGATACAATAAGTAGTATTCATGGACAATGCTTATATTTAACCCAAAAGTTTTCCACATTATCATCTTGCGAGAGGACTCCAGGCTACCTCTCAAGAACTTTTTTAATATTATTATTATTTTTTGGTTTATTAAACGGGAAAAAAAAGGAAAGAGAAAGTTGGATTTCTAACATGGCGGGTAGGGAAATGAGATAAAGATGACTCGGATGACATGATATCCAAACGGGCACCAAAAAATATCCCAACGCGCCCATCCACTGCGGCCTCTAGTAATTTGAAAATATCTCACTCGTAGTCGCTATAGCCAGCCCAATTCTTCCCCGCTATTAAGAGCACCAAGCGTTGTGGTTATCCTTTTCTCTCCTGCTCTTCTCCTGTAAGTATATGCCCCTTTGCATTATTTTAGAATATTTTGTTCTCTCAGGAGCAATTTGACAAACACCAACGACGCACGTGGAGATTTCCTTTGGGGCGTCTTGAAGTTACTTGCTTATGCTGATTTCTATGGTTGAGAACAAGTTTCTTTGATGGGTCTGTTAATTGTTTGCTCTTCAACTATGTATCGTAGTGGTTTCAGTTATAATAGTGCTTTTACAGAGACTAGAATATCTAGTTCGAGTCATAATGAGACGCTTAAAGGAACAAGCTGTAGAAATTTGAAGGTTTGGACATGTGGGTACATGGGAAACCGGTCGAAAGTGAGGCGAAAACGAATGGGTTTATGTGGGTTTGTGATGAAAATCCCAAAGGAAGGGGTGGCATTGGCGAAGGAGAAGAACAAAGTTGTAGTGAAATCTTCTGAGGAAGTTATCAGGGTTCTTAAGTCGACTATGGACCCGAATGGGGCCTTTTCATATTTTATGTTGGTTGCTGGGTTGCCGAATGTTGTTCACACCACTGAAACGTGCAATTATATGCTTGAAGTCTTGTTGACTTATAGGAGGGTGGAGGATATGGCTGTTGTTTTTGATTTCATGCAAAAGAAAATCGTTAATCGGAATTTGAACACTTATCTTGCCATTTTCAAAGGTCTTTACATTAGGGGTGGAATTCGACAAACACCTCTTGCGCTCGAAAAGATGAGAAAGGCAGGTTTTGTTTTGAATGCTTATTCATATAATGGGTTGATCCATTTGCTTATTCAATCAGGGCTTTGTAGGGAGGCTTTGGAGGTTTATAAAAGAATGGTCTTGGAAGGAATTAAGCCTAGCCTGAAGACTTATTCAGCGCTTATGGTGGCATTTGGAAAGCGAAGGGATACTCAAACTGTAATGGGTTTGTTAGAAGAGATGGAAAGTTTGGGGTTGAGGCCTAATATCTACACTTTCACCATATGCATTAGAGTGCTTGGGAGGGCTGGCAAAATTGACGAGGCTTATGGTGTATTGAAGAAAATGGATGACGAGGGATGTGGGCCTGATGTTATTACTTATACGGTTCTCATTGATGCTCTCTGTAATGCAGGTAGACTTGATAATGCAAAGGCATTGTTTGTAAAGATGAAAGCCAGCAGTCACAAACCTGATCGAGTGACATACATTACTTTGTTGGACAAGTTAAGTGATCGTGGGGAGTTGGAAACTGTGAAAGAAATTTGGGGTGAAATGGAAGCTGATGGTTATGCTCCTGATGTAGTGACCTTCACTATTCTTATTGATGCTTTATGTAAAGCAGGGAATGTTGACAAAGCATTTGATACTTTGGGTGTCATGAAGGACAAAGGGATCTCGCCAAATCTTCATACTTATAACACGTTGATTGGTGGACTATTAAGGGCAAGTAGATTGGATGAGGCTCTAAAGCTTTTTGGTAATATGGAATCCCTGGGTGTCATGCCTACTGCTTATACATACATTCTTTTCATTGACTACTATGGAAAATCTGGTGATTCTGTTAAAGCTATTGACACCTTTGAGAAGATGAAAGGTAGAGGCATTGTTCCTAATATTGTAGCTTGCAATGCTTCTTTGTACGGTCTTGCTGAAACAGGTAGACTTGAAGAAGCAAAGGATATTTTTAATGGACTCAAACTTAGTGGGCTTGCTCCTGATTCGGTAACTTATAACCTGATGATGAGATGCTATAGTAAGGTGGGGCAAGTAGACGAAGCCATTAAGTTACTCTCTGAGATGGTGAAAGAAGGGTGTGAGCCTGATGTAATCATGGTTAATTCTTTGATTGACATGCTTTACAAGACTAACCGAGTAGATGAAGCGTGGAAAATGTTTTATGGAATGGAAGGTATGAAGCTACCTCCAACAGTTGTAACCTTCAACACGTTACTTGCTGGTCTAAGGAAAGAAGGTAAAGTTCAAAAAGCGATACAAGTATTTGAGACTATGACAGAGCGTGGTTGTCCTCCAAACACTGTCACTTTCAACACTATCCTGGACTGCCTCTGCAAGAATGATGAAGTTGCATTGGCCTTGGAATTGCTTTGTAAAATGTCAACAATGAATTGCCGTCCTGATGTCTTCACTTACAACACAATCATTTATGGTTTAATCAGGGAAAACAAAGTTAATGATGCATTTTGGTTCTTCCATCAGATGAAGAAATCTATGTATCCCGATCGTGTAACTATATTCACCATCATTCCAGGTGTGGTAAAGATTGGCCGCATTGACGATGCATTCAGAATTGTGAAGTGCTTTGTGTATCAGGTTGGGGTTTGCATAGATGGGCCCTTTTGGGAAGATTTGATAGGAGGGACTCTGATTGAAGCTGAAACTGATACAGTTATCTTATTGGCTGAGAAATTAGTATCTAATAAAGTTTGCCTGGATGACTCTGTACTTATACCCCTAATAAGGGTGTTATGTAAGTGTAAGAAAGCTCCTCATGCAGAATATTTGTTTGCTAAATTTACTAGGACTCTGGGAATAAAGCCTACGCTGGAATCATACAATTGTTTGATTGAAGGGCTTCTGAGAGCTCATGTCAGTGAAAAGGCTTGGGATCTTTTCAACGAAATGAAAAGAGTTGGTTGTGCCCCAGATGCTTTCACATACAACTTGTTACTTGATGTTCATGGGAAGTCTGGGAAAATCACCGAACTCTTTGGATTGTATGAAGAGATGTGTAGTAGGGGGTGCAAGCCCAACACTGTAACATACAATATTGTCATTTCCAGTCTTGTGAAATTTAATAGTGTGGATAAAGCTATTAATTTCTACTATGATCTTGTAAGTGGTGATTTCTCCCCCTCTCCTTGTACATATGGTCCGCTCATTGATGGACTTTTGAAGTTGGGAAGACATGAAGAAGCAATGCTTTTCTTCGAGGAGATGGCAGAATATGGATGCAAGCCTAATTGTGCAATTTTCAATATTCTCATAAATGGGTTTGGGAAAACAGGAGATGTGGAAACTGCCTGTATGTTGTTTAAAAGGATGGTTAAAGAAGGAATAAGGCCAGACTTGAAGTCTTACACAATTCTTGTAGATTGCCTCTGCCTCGAAGGAGAAATTGACGATGCTCTGTGTTACTTTGAGGAACTAAAGCTGAGTGGCCTTAATCCCGATTCAGTTTGTTACAACCTTATGATCAATGCACTCGGAAGATCACGGAGGGTAGAAGAAGCTCTGTCTCTCTACGATGAAATGCAGAGCAGAGGAATGTGTCCTGATCTTTACACTTACAACTCACTGATACTCAGTCTTGGGATTGCGGGAATGGTGGAGCAAGCTGGGAGTATGTATGAAGAACTACAGCTTAAGGGTCTTGAACCTGACGTTTTCACGTACAATGCTCTCATTCGAGCCTACAGCATGTCAGGCAATCCTGACCATGCTTATGCAGTTTACAAGAAGATGATGGTTGGCGGCTGCAACCCGAACGTGGGAACGTTTGCACAGCTTCCTAATGAAACTTGAGTAGCTGACTTCATTGAAATACTCGAGGATTGACAGACTTACTTCTATAAAATTGTATTTTGAGGTACAACGCTTCTTCTATTATCATGTTATTCAAAGGGTACACTTTATACTTCCAGTTAATCTACTCATAATTCTCTAGAATATGTTTTGAGGTAGATTTCCTTTTAAGAAAGATTCTTATTCAAAATCTTATGCGAACTTACCATTTTCAGGACCAGATGGTTCAAAGGATGACCAAGTGATTTTTGTTCATATGCTGATTCGATTTCCGACAAGTTTGGTGGTGAAGGGTTGTCGAGAATGCATCTAAATTTACTATTTCTTATAGATTCCCTGTGTAATATCAAGTTGTCGGAGGAGATTGTATATATCCTAGTCTTGTATACCTTGTTTATAAGGTTCACCTATTACATGGATCATAGTGTAAATGCTATACTAATCTTCTCATCATTTAATAAACGGAGTACGTCATTTTTTCCTCACATTTTCAATTCAGATATATTATGACTGATATAAGTAGAGAAGTAAACCGACAATATTATTTCTGCTTTTGCTAAAATGGATCAGAAATTTGAACCCATCAATGCTTTCTCAAGGAAAAGGCAAAACGTAAAACGGCTTCCACTGCATTAGAAGAAAATAAAAAATAAAATAGAAGTAATTGAAGAACATAGGAATTCGGTTAAACTTGATTATATAACAGTAATACAAGCACGAAATTTTCGAAAAGGGACATTCTAATAATATTTTCATTGATAGACCTTCCGCAACCTCATGTATACTAAAATCTCTATACAGTTCGCAATCGAAGAATGATAACAACCTATATGAAAAACTTGTGCAGACATTACAATGGGATTTTCAACCTCTATCTCTATCACTTATACTAAAACCAGAAGTCTTTCAGGTAACTAGTAAAACAAATTAGACCTCCAAAACAACCTGATCTTGCACCGTTATTTTCTTCTTTCCGACTCTTTTGCCATTGATCAGGCAATTTTTGGGCTTCTTCTGTAGTCTTATGGGTTCCATAATGGGAATTTCCTTTTCCATTCCTCTTTCATTCTCTGTGACACCCTGCCATATAAAAATCAGAATCAGCACACGTACATGGACTGAGAGAATGAAAGTAACAAAATATTTATCAGTGTTTTAAACTTTCAACCAGTTTATCATTCTAGTTTCATTACCGAAATGGCCTTTGTATCCAAAACTTTTGTGGTGCCATGTCGAACGGGTTCATTGACATTATATTTATTCTCCTTCGAAGATAGCTGAGGCTGCATATGCGAATTTTGATTCTGAACACTCTGCGTTTCAGTGTTGAAAGATTGCTTTTTCAGCAGATAATTATGCCTTCGCCTCAAAAACCTGAAGCTCAAACAAGAAAAACACAAGCTGCAATGTTATAACCCCTCTTCTTTTACTGTACTTGCTCACAAAATCTATTGTAATCCACAATATAACAAGAAAAACAAAGATTATACCGAACTTCCGCCAGAAGGGTTTCTCTCTTTTGCCAGGCAGCTTGCAATTTCTTCTTTTTCGAAACAAACTCCTGAAATGAAACAAATCAATAAAGAGACAATAAACCCCAGAACAGACGTATCCCAAGAAAATACCCTTTCCTCCAATGCCCATGTCTAGCTAAGAAATTGAGAATGGTGAATCAAAAAGAAGTTACAAGATTTTAAATCTGAGATTTCACCCAGTACAATTATCACATGACAAAAACCTCAACAGAGTTTTATCCTTAAAAAGTAGTTGACTTTATTGCTATCAGCTTCTGAGCTTCTATTTCCCATCACCTTGTCCAAATACAGATATATTTACTTCAAGGTCTTACAACAATCACAGCAAGAGGAATACACTAAACCAACGGAAACCAATAAAACGATCTTCATAGATTTCAATACTTGAAAACACATTATAATAAGAAACAACAGTCAATTTATATACCCAGAAAATCAAAATCAAAATCAAACTGAAAAAACAAACCCAAACGTAGAATTCAGAAAATTTAACCCAACTTGAAAAGCCCGTACCTTTTGCACGTCCAGGTACTCTTGCAAAAGAGTTTGATGGCTATACTTAATTCTCGCTTCCTCGACAATGAGCCGAGATTGATGAGAATTAGCAGAGACCCTTTTCATCAAAGCCTTCATAGTTGCGTCTCCAAACACCAAAATTACAGATTAAGCAGAAAAAGGAGAAAATCAATAAAAATTCAGTAAATTCCTTCTCATCTCCAAATCTTCCAAGGTTGGACCTTTGGATTAATCCAAACTTAGTTATAAAGCAAGACACCAAATTTGATCAGGAAATTGGTGTTTTAGAGAGAGACCCTCTTCATATTAGCATCTTAACTCTTCGAAGGACCGACTCAAATAAGGATTTAGAGATTGGAGATTGTAGATGGAGAAGGAGAGAGAAAAAGGGCAGCGAGAAAAGAAGGAATGAAACAAAATACAATAGAATAAAAAGGTAATTAATGAAAAAAAAAGAGAGAAAGGAAAGGTGGGTTGTTGTCCTTCTGTTCTCTGTATCTTGTTTTGATGAAACCCGAAAAGGCCCATTGAGTGTCGTAGAGATTATAAAGAATTGAATGAAACGAGTGATGAAGATGGGATTCACAGAAGGGCAGTTGTGGGAAGTGGGGCTTTTTTATATTTTGTTTTTGTTTCGGGGGAAAGAGAGCTGTGGTTGGAGGATAATTCAAGACATATTTGTATATCTATCCTAGCCATTTTTCCCATTTGTTTTTCTCCTCTTCTACATAAATTTTGGTCCAGCTGGGCCATTTTAGGGTGAGAGAGATAGATAGCTCGCTCTAGAGAGAGAGAGAGAGAGAGAGAGTGAGAGAGAGGAATATGGCAAATGGGTGTGTTTGTATTTTGTGTGTATTTATATCTGGCAAGGTTTTGGTTTGGGTTGGGATGAAGAGAGAGAATGGTGCAGGAAAAGGGCAGCAGATGGATACATGGCTGCTGTTTGCCTATGCCTTGCAGTTTGAGCTAAGGAAAGCCCCTTTGCATGGCTTGAGTCCTGAGATGAAGGTTGTCCACTAGATGACAAAAATGGGATGAAATGACAAAAGTACCCTCATCACTTTTGGGGTTAATAAAATTAAGGAAATTAGTGATGTACCTCAGAAAACAAAGTACATCAAGCTCTAGTCTAATTTTATGTTTCATCATGACATATAATTCAAAATATGAAATATTTGATGAGTTCTCTTAATTTTATTCTTTTTATTTAAACTTTTAAATTAAGGTATCATTTGTTTATTTATGGACACCGGAATTAGAACGAGGATTTAAGGATTTGGATTAAGTGTTTAGACAATGTCTTCATACATATTTGTAGATTGTCGTAATATACAAATGCCTTAAATATTCCAAAGTATTGTTAGTTCTTAGGGTTAATACTTAGGCCTGTTTGGTGATAGCGATAGAATGGTAATGGTAATGATCATAGTAATGGTAATAGTAAACATAATAGAATAGAAAAAGAATAATAATGTAATTATGCTATTTGGTTAGAGTGATAGAATCAGTAGCTGAATGAGTATTTTTATGTTTAGTTAACAGTGTAAAAGAATGAAATCAGCTACATTATGACAAAAATACCATCAAGCTTAAAATATTCAAGCTTAAAATGAATATTTTAAATATTTTAAATTAGATTTAACATTACATTATTTCATTAATGTCACATTTTTATTTAAAAAAACACATTTGACAAGAAAAAAATATTAAAATAAAATTTTCAAAAATAAAATAAAAAATTATTATTTCCTTCATAAAATATGTATTGTTAATAATTTTCCTTTTTTTATTAATATCACATTTTTTATTAAGAAAAAAACACAATCAGTACTAAAGGAGTTACATAATGCATATGTTATATAATGGCTATGTCGTGTGTTGTAGCTAAAGAGAATAAAAAGGCTTGGTCAAATTACATGCTTAGCTATATTATACTTAGCTAAATCACCTACATATTATATCATTAATTTAAGTCATATATGATTATACATATGCTAATACCAAAAAGATAGTAATTAACTATGCCAAATACACGAAAAGTTGTCTCTCAAAAGATTCTCCTCATAATGTCAAGATGTTGTCCTTGATAGTTCCATCAAGGAGAGCTCTCACCCACTCATTTTTATCATTATCGAGAACACTAAAAAAAAATAAGAAACCATAGCATTATCTTGCATAATCATAGGGGCTACCTTATGACGCTCTATTGTTGTGAGTGTCGTAGTCCTCTTTAACTCATCTCCAAGTTGCATATGCTTATCATTCATATCCTTACTAATAGCTTTGCTCAAAAGAATAGAGGCTTTTTCAATAACTTCAGCAATAACATAAGATGACTCCTTAATTGCTTCATAAGCATCTCCATTGCTAGCACTTTTCCTTTTTTTCTTATAAAATTCTTGTGCACTAGTAGGAAGGTTTCTATCTTCCCACTCATTGAGGTGATAACGTTGGCCTCGATAAGGTACAAAAAATCCCTTGCAATTGGTATATCCGACGTCTACAAGGTAATAGTTACCTAAAAAAGATATTAAAAAAATATATATTTTCTAATGAGTTTCTTCAAAAAAAAAAAAAAAAAGACCTTACAATCTAATAAGTTTTTCTTTAAATAAGACCTTACAATCTAACATCCAAACATACCATTTAGAACTCATAAACCATTTGTCCTACGTAATGCATTTCGTAGAATTCTATATCAGCTGCTGAGCCTTCCCATCCAAGTAATACATATATGAATTGCATATCTTGAGAACAGACTCCTAAAATATTTGTAGCCACTTCTCCCTTCTGGGTAAGGTATTTGGGTCTCTCAATCATAGATACTCTTACCCTAATATAAGTCCCATCTAATTCCCTTAAGCAATTTTGTCACAAAATAAATGAATTGTATGATTAGTAAAGTAAAATAAATTTTTAATAAAGTGTGGTGCTCAAGATTTTCACATACATACTAAGCTAATAATAAACATATTCTAATTACATATTAGGCATCTAGAATTCATTAATACTATTTTCATAGGAACATGCTCATTCATTATGTTATGTACATTTACATACATATTATTACACTGATACTTGTCAAAGTGTCCCAATGCAGTGTAAAGGTTCAATACCCTCAGAGAGAGAGAGCTCAGTATGCTAAATGAACAAAGAATATATTTATCAAAGCAATACTATGTGCACATGCATTAAGATCATACTTATTGATAACTTGGTCAAATAGTAGTTTTTCGGTGAAATACAATTTTCACGTATTTTGGAGCCAAATTCACTGTGTGTTTAACACGTCAAATAGCTTTAATTCAATGTCTAGAACTCATTTATAGTATTTTATTTGTCGGCTCCAGATAAGTACGAGGTGGCATTCACTACACTGATTTGTATTTTATTGCACTAAGCTAGCTTAGATTCAGCTTAATCACGTAATGTCACTTTTGTGCATTCTAATTATTAAGTGCTAATACTATTTTTGTATTATTAAGTGGAGTCTAATTGACTTATTTTTATGTTTAATTATTAGTTATGGGGCTATGTTTTACCAGATTACAATAAGGTTGGCCATATAGGATCATAAGTCAAAATATGACTAGATTTCATTTTTTAAGCTAGGATTCACCAACTTTAGTCACACTTAGGTGTATAGGAGTGACCAGTAACGTGGTGACTATGCTAAGGATGTTTTAGAGCTGGACACATGGAAAGTAATGTGTAAAATACCCAAAATACCCCTTAGAAATTAAGTTATGCCTTTTCTTAGCCATTAAGTGTTGATTTTTGACCAAATCTGATCATTTTTCTTTTTCCTTCTCTCTAGCCATGACCTGAACCTCTCTAGTTCCTTTTTAGACTTCTCTCAACTTCTCTTAACTATTTTCAAGAGTTTCTAAGTGGTAGAATTTAAATTGGAGCTCTAAAAAGCAAGATAGATCAAAACTAGTCAAGGTAATTCTACTAGTTCTTCTTCCTAGGTCTTTTTCTTTAATTTCAATTCTCCACTTGCTCTCACTTAAATAATGGTTCCTCTAGGTTCTTTTGAGTCCTAAAATCCGTTTGAAAGCCTTGAGAATCAATTTAGTAGAGGTAGAAGGCAAGAGCTTCAGTAAAAGCTCAAACTAGTCAATGTGAGCTCTATATAGTCAATGTGAGCTCTATATAGGATTTTGAATATTTAGCTAATTTCTTTTATTTCAGCACTTAAACCAAAGCTATTATTTGATGAATGATGATCTTAGGAACCCTTACATATTGCTGGAATATAGAATTTAAGTGGGTAATTCAAGTTACACCTAGAGCCCCAAATTTGCTAATTATGGATTTAAGTGTTTTTGTGAGTATGACGAAGTGGGTTAGCTCAAGTGGTAAGAGCACCCACTACCTAGGATCTCGGTCCTAGGTTCGAGTCACACCGGGGTAGGCGTGAAAGCCAATTATCCCTAATGGGGTGGGGTGGGGATTGGGTAGTATTAGGTATTTTCCTTTAATTTGTAATAAGTAGAGGTCATTAGTTAAGCCCCACTTTTTTTTTTTTTTAAAAAAAAGTGTTTTTGTGAGTATATTAAGCTTTCTATACTTGTAATCTGATTTTCTCAACTTGCAATGGATATATCATGGATTCTATTATTTATTCCATTAATTTAGTTGCTGTTTGCAGCCATAAATAAGTGCACAAATTATTTTAAACTTGTCTAAATTGAAAAAAATTTGAAATGTGCTTCTATATTATCCTAGATGTTTCTTTTAATGTGTATACATGGGAATTGGCTTGTAAAATATTATTACAGGTTTAAAACCATGATTTTAATCATGTGGGAATGTCTTAAAAATAGGGGAGGTGCTGTCCAAATATTTTTAAAATAAAATGCTACCATTTAGAGGTAAATGGACTAGTTTTACAAAATTATGTGCCATTTTGGATCATTTTTGTACTAATGAACTAGCATTTATATTTTACTACTTTTGAACAGTTTTTTAATGCTAGTTATTGGCTGTTAAGTACCTTAAGTGATTTATACACTCCTGAGTCATTTTAAGATTAAGTTTCCTAAACTAGTGAAAGTTCTGATTTCGGTCTTGTTCAAGTATCTTAATGCATTCTTTTGACAAAATATGCATCTAGAATAATAGTAATTTATGATAGGTGATTAGCACACCAATCTCTAGAGAATATTGACCCTTGCCACAATCTATTTCTGTTCAGGACTGATAACTCTATGAAAATAGAGTTATCTTGTGTGATTTTAGTCTTAGGATGGTTGTCTCAAAGGAATAAATTTTCTAGTTTAGGTACCTTTCTTTACTTTATTTTAGTCTTTATTGCTTCTGGTGTTTAAGATCTAATTTAGTCAAAATCTATTTTATTTCTTTTAATTTTTAGTAGAATTGTGAATTCTGGACTTGAGTTTTGCAGAATTTAAATGGCAGTATCTTGGAAGAAAAGCTGAACTTAAGTCAAAGCTAGAATCAACTTTGCTGCAGTAGCACGCCGGAGCAATACTAAACAGCAGATTCCTTTTTCTAGCTGGCATCTTTTATGCACAGCTGGTGCTGACAGTTAATATTAAATACCAGCTAAGAGAAAATAAAGCAAAAGTGGTCCTCACTCCTTTATTTGGTTGACACGTGTGTTAGGGTACCTCACCTACCCTAATATAAAAGGAAAAGTATACTGTAAGAAAGGAGAGGGGGTGTGGCGGCTAAGCTAAAAGAGATATACGGAAAAGGAAAGAAAGAGAGAGAGAGAATAGTACAGAGAATAGAGGATGAAGAAAGGGGAGTACTAGCAGCAGGAAGCTCAAAATCAATATCATCTAGCTAGAACTTTCTTTAATTCTTTTAATCTTCTTTGTATTTAATTCTTTTTTCTTTTCTTGAATTTTCTGAAATCGATGGAGTATTTTAAGCTGCTGATGTTTAAATTTCAGACCATAAGCTAAGTTTCTTTAGCTGGGATATTGATGAATCTAAGGTTATAATGACGGATTAAATGTTGTTTTAAATGTTTATGATAGTTTCCTCTTGTTCATTCAAGTGAGCTTGATTGTTAATTTTTATATTGCTTGGCCACCAATATTTAAGATAAATAAAATAGGATTAATTCTAGAAAAGTTAGTCTTAGTTAGATCTAGCTTGAATGATGCATATTTCAAGTATCTATTTAGTAGATCTTTGAATTAGTAACAATATAGGAATATATTGTTACCATGTATAACATATTGAAAATTGATGCTATAATTGGTATTTTGAGAACTGGGTCAGCATAGGAATACGTTAAATCTGGTTTGAAGAACTTAAACATAATAAATTCGGAAGATTATTATGTACAGATTGAATTTTCAATTACTGGAGTAATTTTACCGTAAGCATTGCTGCAGCATTTGTACCTAGATTTGCAACCAAGGAGGATTCAATAATCTCAGCTTAATATCTCCATTGATTTACAATCTCTTGTTTAGATCGTATTGTTTTATGCTTGAAATTTATATTTCTATTTGCATTTATTAGTTTCTATTATTTTGCTACAAAGTTTATTTCTAAATTCTTAAATTAGCTTGTTTAACATTTAGCTTTTCTAATTAATTTTGGTGATCAATTCCTGTGGAGACGATACTCAACTCACTACTATATGATTTGTTCGGTACGTGCACTTGCATAGCAATTATAAAATCTGCAACAAGGACAAAAAATAAGTAAAGAACTTACAACTGCGTCACAAGAATTACATGGAAGATGTCATTATGTGAAATTTACTTATTCTTGAAAGTTACGAAATGGCATGTGCATGACACGTCTTGCATGCAAATTGAGAATTTTATTACAGAGTATTTAAAAATGAGTACCATTGTACTAATTTTATAAGATAAGTTTTATTAGTAATTGCTAGTCTGTCGGAGCTGGGTAGGTAAGTCTGTTGATGCAGACTCTCCCGTTGAAGCGGGACTTGCAGATCTTATGATGTGTCTCGTTGAAGCAGGACAATATTAACGCGGTGTGGGATGCCCCTTTGACGAGGGAAAGAGTTTTAAAAAACCTCACATGACGGTCATACCTTATTTTTATTCTTGGCCAGAGTTTCTGCCCAATATTATCACGACCTATGGACTTACGGGACTGGCAATGTACTAAGAGGCACAACTATGAGTATTTTTTTTTAAGAAAATACATGGACTCAAATGTTTAAGAAAGAAAAGTGTACAATGGGAACTTGATGAGATTTTAAAGCATACATGTGCATGCATAGTTTTTTACTTACTGAGTTTTAGCTCATTTTAGTCTTGTGATACAGATGAGATGGCATACTTTAGTGTTGAGTAGCTGGTTGCCTGGTCTGCCTTTTGTCGCCATGATCATACAGATATGGACGAGCTTGACCTGTGGGCGACATTTTTGTTTTGAGATATTTTGGTGTAATGTAAATACTATTGCCGATAGCAAAATAGACTGGTGAAAACCTCTTTATTTGTGCATTTTGTAAAGACACTTTTAACAAGAAATGCCATGTAGTTGCTTTGTTTAAAGGTTTTAAAAAGTTCAAATTTGCCCACTTTTTTTTTTTTTAAAAACTAAAGATATTGTTTAAGAAAGAATAATACTTCATAGTTTAACTATATATGAGGGGGTGTTACATAAAGTTCATAATAATTATAATTAAAGCAACCTACAATTGTACCTTAAACCATTTCCATCTTTTATCAGTTGAGTTCTCCGGTATTGGCTCAAGTCTTTTCAATAACTCTCCATGTAGTCGAATAATCGAGTGCAATACATTAAGAAAGTACTTACTAACAGTCTCTCCATATCTCATAAATCGAAATTTGATGACTCTATTTTTTACGTAATGAGCAAGTATGTGTAAAAACATAGCTATTTGTTCATCTACTTGCAAATACGTTAATGATTTTAGCTCACCCATAGTTTCAAGCATCGTGAACAAATTGGTGAAAGCTTATCTATTCATCCTAAGTTGATTTAAGCATGTAACATCACTCTCATAAACTATTTGATGCACAATTTGTCTGTTGACAAATATATCAAGCACATATCGTTGTCATCTCAAAGAGTTGGATTCAATACCCTCCATTATTTTTTTTTCCCCATAATTTAAAAAACTATTATACTACATGCATGACATTCAACCAATTCAAAAAAAGAGTCATGATCTTCTTCTTTCTCATAATTTGTCTTTCGACTAAACTTAAACGAGTCATTATCCTACAATCACAATAATGAAACAATATGCAACTCTATTAATATTTCATTCACATACCACCAAAGAAAACACTTTTTTAAAGTTTATTTTTTTCATTAAAAAAAAAAGAAATAACACTTCATTTGGATAAATGATTGGTAATAAATAGCTGTGCCCTATATATTAGAACTAGATATAATTCTACTAATTATAAGTACAGTATTTGTATACCAGTTAAAGCAAACTAATTTCACAAGGATGCATGCATATTGAAATCTTTTTTTTTTTTCAAGAAATAATTATACATGGTTTTTTCTTTTATAAGAAACGAAAATTATATTAACAATTCATAAGCTCTAATTATACATGGTTAATAATTCATATCACTAAAATTGTCCTATAGCGATCTGGATGTAAGTTCTAATTATATATCATTGTTTCTATAAATATTGATGATTACTATATATCTCACAACTAATAATTTTTGGACACTCCTAGAATTGAACCAAAATATTTATTCACTATTCTACAATAATGTCTTCTCGTAAATTATAAGTGGGATTTTTCTTGTTTATTCATTTAATTTAATTCTTTTAATAAGGCAAGAAAGGATGTGGGAGAGGTTTAGTGGAGCTTTCACTTTCTCTTTGCTGTCTTTGCCTAAGGAATAAGGATAGTATACTCTAATGGGCCACATATATGGTGACCCATATATTAACATTATATACACTATAAGTCTTGGTATTGTCTATGCTTTCTCGGAAAGTTACTTTCGAAAACCATAAACATAAACAGAAAATGATCAATAATGGCTGACTAATATATACTGAAACCCAATAAACTAATCCAACACCATTGTAAAATAATTGTGAAATATGGGAAAACATCCTAAAAGCAGTCCAAAAGAATTTTTCTCACCAAATTCAACAAAGAGAATAAAAATCACTAAAATCTAACTCATATAGTTATCAAACATACTCATAAAAGAAAAAAATAATCACGGTCAAATTCACCATTTTGTCCAATCTAATCGTACAAGAGAGAGAGAGAGAAGAGTGTTATACAAAAATGGTAGAGAGTGATATGGTCAATGACTTACCTTCCTCAACACCAATAAAGGACTGCCCAACGAAGAACGCAGGCGGCAGAGTACAGGAGGGTCAACAACAGAGACAATGAGGTTTTCAGTTGGGGGCTCAAGGGCTATGTAAAGTCGTGAGAATAGGGTTAATTATGGGAGAATAAAAGGTCCATTGGAATAGAATCGGTATTCCACCCAACCTTCAGTGGAATACAAATCTATTAAATTGCTTTCCATAGGAAAAACCTTTCTTACGTGAGCTTCCTAACCAAATAAAAGAATAGGGCTTTTTTGGAATTGTAGGCTTTCTATTCCATTCCATTATTCCCAAACAAACAAGCCCTTAGATCTCTCATTATTTTTATCTTATTTTCTTGATCTTTTACATATTGTTTTTACTATTTTCCAAAACCGAACGTAGCCCAAAATTGAAAGAAACTACAAAATAATTAACCTAGACGAGACCCACAAAGCTTATTAGCAACAGTATTACTAAAATTTTGACAACAACTTTTTCTTTGATAAGAAATTTGGTAACAATTGATTATTCACGCGTTATTGTAAAATGAGAGAAAATTATTCAAAATAGTGTTTAATTAGCAGTTTTGTAGATTTTTTTTAAAAAAAAAAAAAAAAGGAAACGCCATACTTACGTGCCACGACACACGAACTGAGACCGCACCCTTTAAGCTCCCAACTCCCCAAGTCTCATCCACATCAGGAAACGACAACATAGATTCCCAGCTAAACAAAGAGCTATTGTATGGGTTAAGCTGCATTGTCGTTTCGCCAACAAAATAAATTTTGGCTGAAAATGGCGATGAGCTCAGCTATAACCCACCACCTCCCTCCTCCTCCTTCCTTCAACCTCAACAAATCTCCTTCCTCCTGGTCCTGCTCTCTCCTCCATAACTCCGAGGCCGGGCCCACTACTAGTACTACAAGAAGAGGAGGAGCACTCTCCACGTGGAGACCACGGGCCCCACTTTTCAAGCTCTCGTCATCAGGAAATCAGACGGCCGCGGTTGAGTCGCCGGCAACCGGACCCGTCGTCGTCGTGGCATCAACGGCCGAGGTCGTCAGGAAATTCTACGGCGGAATCAACGGCCGTGATTTGTCCTCCGTGGCGGACCTCATTTCCGATGATTGCGTTTATGAGGACCTCATCTTTCCTCGCCCCTTTGTCGGTCGAAAGGTTGCTACTTTATCCCCACAAAAGATCATTCCTTTTGGCTTAATTATGCTTAATTAATTAGAATTATATCTTAATTAACGTTTCAATTAATAATTTTCAGGAAATACTTGACTTCTTCGAAAATTTCATGGATTTTGTTGAGAAGGACCTCCAGTTTGTTATTGATAAGTTATCTACTGAGGATTCTTCGGCTGTTGGGGTCACATGGCATTTAGGTATACTTAATAGTAGATCATATATATATATATATATATAGATACGTAGATATTGTAGTTGTGACTGATATGGGGAATGATTACTGGCAGAATGGAAGGGAAAGACTTTTCCATTTAGCAGAGGATGCAGCTATTATGAATTGGAGGTCATCAATGGCAAGAGACAAATAATGTTAGTCCTTATACTCTTTGTGTGGTCTTTTGTTTTGTAGGTCTATTTTTAGATCGCTTAAGATACAATATTAATTTTTTTTAGAGGACAGTGTTATCTAAATTGTTATCTACTCTTAAGCAATCTATTAATAATGGCACTTGTGGTGTATGAAAAACAGCTATGGGAGAGACAGCGTTGAACCTGCAATTAAGCCTGGGAAGGCTGCTTTAGTAAGTACATTACTTTTTCTTCTACTCTTCTTTAGTTTATACGACACATTATAATTACTAATTACTCATTACGTACTTGAATTATCTCGATTTTACAGGTGATCATCAGAGGAGTCACTTGGCTACTGCAACAATTTCCTCAGCTGGCTGACCGTTTATGAACTCTTCTTTTTTTGGGGCTGGGATTAAGTCACATGTGGTTAAAATTGAACTTGTATTTGTATATAACTTGCTCTTCTATGTGAAAGGCAAAAGAGCAAAACAAAAACTTCGTTTTGTTTACTGGCCAAAAAGTAAAAAGGGGCATTCCGAGAATCGAACTCGGGACCTCTCGCACCCAAAGCGAGAATCATACCACTAGACCAAATGCCCACCTGCTTGTTCATTTCAAGACATTATATAATAGCATAATGTTGATGGGTTAATGTGGGAAACTTCTTGAGTAGACAGGCCATAAATAGTTTTGTTATTGAGTAAAAAATTCTAAAATTATAGTGGTTTGGAAGAACTTTCTCGTTTTCGAAAGGAAAATAACAACTTAGTTTGGTCTCCGTCTCACTTACGTTTGTTGATATACATTCCAATTCAAAAGGTGAAATTGGAATTTCAAGTACGAACCTTGCAGACTCACATACAATTTTGAGTGAGAACTATCTTTAATCACACAATCTTGTTAAACAGAAAATATGAGCTATCACATAAGGGTCTTCTAACAGTAAGGTAAGCCTAACCTTACGTGGTTGTCACATAGAATCCTTAGGCAAAGCAGGGTAACTTTAGTAACGTCCAACCTTGCTGATTCAAAAAATATTTGCCCAAATCCTGCACGAAATTAAGACTTGCTTGGCTTTATACTTGGGCACCACGAAAATGACGTTATAAAAAGGGTTGAGGGCAACAACAAGGTCAAGTGGTTTTTTGGTCACTTTTAGAGTAAACCAAGATAATTAAGCAAAGTTCAAATCAACAGTAATCATAAATCCAAAATCAAATCACCCTCACCTACTTAAATATGACGTCGCCATGTGAGGCTTGGAGTTTCCTACCAGTCCATGCTATGTATTTTCTCACTGAGCATTGATAAAGTTAAATGATAACAGGGAGAGAAAATTCAAGCTTGAGGCTATAGTCTAACTTGATATAAATGAACTTGATATAAATGACGTTACAAGATCAATATTGCACCCTTCATGAATTAAATGTTCCCCTTGAACCCATAACCACTTTGAAGAGGATTTGGATTATCGTTTTGTTTTCATAAAAAAAGAAAAAAAAATACCAAAAAAACACTAAAGACACAATTCTTCATAAGAAAATGATAACAAAGTGACGGATAATAATCAATGTTTGAAGCTAAGAAACAATGAAATAACAAACATAAAGCAAAAATCTTTATAAAATAACAAACACAAGCCCCTTTTAATGAATATTTTATGTTCTTAACTCCAAAACTTTATAACCATGAATCTTTAAATGCTTCTCTGAAAAATAGTACAAATCACTAATACACTACAAAGAATGTTTTTACTTTTTGAATTATAAATCCCCTGATATATGTTGGTGATGCTTTTTATATTCGAGTACCAGTACAGATTATTTTGTCTATTCCTACCCCTCAAAAACATCTTCACTTGGGCCAAAATCCTCAGTAGTTGTATAGCCATCATCTTTCATTAGCTCGCTCAATCCATCCAATAAACGGTAAACGTCAGGCGCATGGGGATTTGATGTGTCCCCAACCAGAAAGGAAGAGAATCCGTTGCCCACATCAACCCAAGCACAGCCAGGTGATTTCCTCACTCCCAAGTCCCTCATAAAGGTCCTCACCCTGGCTAGCTTGTTCCAACTCCCAGTATCAGCATACATATTAGCAATTAACACATAGTAACCTGAATTTTCAGGCCTCGTTTCCAAAAGTTTCTCGGCTGCCCATTCCCCCATTTCTGGATTTCCGTGGATTCGACAGGCTCCAATCAGAGTGGCCCACATGGCAGTAGTTGGCTTGTAAGGCATCCTTGTGATAGTCTCCTTTGCTTTCTCTATTAGACCAGCCCTCCCAAAAAGATCAACCATGCAAGCATAGTGCTCCAAACGGGGAGTTATATGATACACGCTTGACATCTTCTCAAACAGGATTTTGCCATGCCTCACAAGACCCGAATGGCTACAGGCTGATAGAACAGCGACCATGGTTACATGGTCTGGTTTGATCCCGAGCCTGTTCATCTCTTCAAATAACTCAAGAGCAGCCTGGCCTTCTCCCTGCATCCCATATCCGGCAATCATGGAAGTATAAGTTACTTCATCTCTCTTGGTCAATGAATCAAATACTCTTTTAGCTTCAAAAATCTTGCCCGACCTTGCATACATGTCCACAATTGCATTCCACAACAGTAGATACTTCTTAAAGTCCTCCCGCTTAGTAATGTAGCAATGGAACTCTTTCCCATGTTGAAGATTTGCTACTCGAGCACATAGAGGAAGAATGCTGGCAATTGTGACGTAATTTGGTTCAACTCCAGAAAGCAGCATTTCTCTAAATAAGAAAGAGGCTTCCTCCGCTCGATCCATATGCGTATAACCAGAGAGCATAGAGTTCCAAGTAATTATATTCTTCTCTTCTATCAATTGAAACATAGTATAGGCATGCCTAAGGTCTTCGCACCTGGAATACATTGTGATTAACGCATTTTTAAACTTCTCAAACCCATAAATACCACTACGAATTGCAAAACCATGAATTTCCTTCCCCAACTTAATAACTCCAATGTGGGAACAAGCACTCAAACCAATAATCAACCCGACTGAATCCAACTGAATGCCACAAGCTCTCATTTGAGAAAGTAACTCAAGTGCCCCCATGAAATTGCCCGTACGCAAGCACCCTCCCGCAATCGTGTTCCAAGTTATTAAATTTACTTCATTACTCTCCACCCGCATGCTTTCAAACAACTCAAATGCTTCCTTCCACATGCCCCTGGAGGCATAGCCAGAGATCATTGCGTTCCAAGAAACTGCATCCCTTTCAGGCATTTTGTCGAACAAGTGACGAGCAACATCCATAAGCCCAAACCTCCCATACATCGCAACCAATGCATTATGCACAAATAAGCTCCACTGCAGAGGGCTATGCTCAATGGACTTGTGCACCTCTCTCCCAAAAGCTAAATCCAACTTTTCACCACAGGCCCTGAGCACAGCCGGGTAAGTGAAGTTATCTGGTCTAATTCCTCTATTGACCATTTGTTTGTAGGCAGAAAGAGCCTCACCAAAAAGCCCATTTTTAACGTACGAAAATATTAGCAGATTCCACGGCAAAGGATGCAATATATTCGAATTCTCAGTGAAAACATGAGCATCAGCAAGAAGATTAAAGGCCGAGTAAAGAGTGACCAGCTTTGGGACCAAAACAGGGTATTGTTCGAAACCCAACACGATAATGTGGGCATGAAGCTGTTTACCCTCTGAGAGTGATCTAAGGTTGGTGCAAGATGGAAGAAGAGAAGAAATGGGTTGCAAGATAATGTCATAGGAACCAGTAGAAGAGGCATGGATTTGGATTTGAGAGAAAATTTTGAATGCTTTGGATAAATTGCCCTGGCTTGTGAAGTTCTTAATGGATGTAAGAAGAGAATCTACCATAGAAACATCACAGCTTGTCGTCGTTTCTGATACAAACTTATCACATTGCCTTTCTTTCCATTTTTTAGGTATATATCTTTGGATTTGGGATATAGAGAGGCCCCGAAGTTTGAAACGAGATGAAGAAGATGGCATATACTATGAAACGACTGCATGGCTCTGCCCAAACCTGCAACATGTGACTAATCGTAACCCAATGTAGCTAACGGCTATATCCGATTAATGACTAAACCAACAATTTCACTGAAAAAAAATGACTATAAAATCAATCAAGAATTCAAAATTTTGTTTTCCTTTCATCAATAAGAAATGCGCTTACCAGTGACCCTTTTCTTTCCCCACTTTCTCGGGAACCAAACAGAAACAAATTAAGCGAAAAAGGAGGGACTTCAGAGAAATGGAGCCTCAGCCACTATGAAGGGCTTTGCAAGTGAGGTGTTTAGGGGTTTTGCGTTGAGTTACACGAAGTTGAAAAATATATGAGTCCATCACGAGGTTTCAGTAAAAGAGAATCAACCTTCAGGGAAGAGCATATTAGGAACTGGGCATGGCTGATTCACTCTTTCTCGGGAACAAACAGAGCAAAATATCGAAGGGTTTCAGTAGAAGGGACTCCAGGGAAACGGAGCCTCAGCCGCTTAGAAGGGTTTTACAAGAGAGGGTTTTAGGGGTTTTGACTTTTGCGTCACTTCTTGGACATGAGGTTTGGAAAATATCAGAGCTATGCCCGGAAGTCTCCGCAAATATCAGAGAGGACCTTCAGGGTGAAGAGTAGCCCACGGCCCACTTGGGCCTCAAGGTTTGGCCCATTACGGTCAGTGAGTGGAGGGACATGAAATTACCAATATACCACGCGGCTGGCAACAGCTAAGGAGAAATGGGTCCCGAACTTTTATGTCTTTACGAGCAGTACAGTTGGCTTGCCTCTGGACAAACCACATGTTCACCCGTGGCAGCAACAATCGGCGAAAGTGGGAGGGGTAGTTTGGTCATTATGAAAAAGGCGAAGGCGGAGTATTCAACGTCTTCCACCGCCCAAAAAAATTAAAACATAAAAGCAAAAAAAAAAAAAGTGAGTTACATTCCAGAGAACCGGAAACAAAAAAGGTCGTTTACTTGTCCTCGAATTCGGTTAGGTAAGAAGGGAGGTCCGAGGGGCACCGACTGTCTCTTGGTGTCTCCGCCTCCCATCTCTCCTTTTTTGGCCTTTTATTTTCGGAATCTCACAGTACCCGTATACGACGTCGTTTTCTTCTTCTTCTTCGTCTTGAGATCGATCGGGTAAAGATGTCGGCGATTTCGAATCTGACGACGTGCAGTCACGGCGTTAGCTCCTCGGTTCGTTTTTCTGACACGCTAACGTCGAGTTTCGCCACCAGCTCCAGACTTTCATGGCCGATTCGGGTAATTCTCTTTCCGGAATCCGAAATTATATATATGTTTTTGTTTTGTTTTCCTGAAATCCCTTGCATTGCTTCAAGTTATTATGTTGAAATGCATTTTAATTCCTAAAAATATATATAAATATATTTCTACCCGTAAAATGTGGAAATTTATCAATTTGGTGTCTGGTTTCTTCACTAAATCCATTAATTCATTATCTTCACCGTAAACTGGTGGCAAACATAAGTGAATCTTCTCCCGTGTTGCAGAATGAAGCATTCTGCGGCTCTTGGTTAGCTCAGAGACATTTGAGCGGCGCGGATAAAGGCCGTGGTGTTCGTATGGCGTTAGTGGATGAGAGGCTTTCACGTACCAGAGATGTCCCAAAGCCTTCTGAAATTCTTGTAATGATTTCAGTTAAACTTGTTGTTATAACACGGTATAGAGCTGTTGGATTATTAATTTTGTTTGACGATTTTGTATGTTTCTTTTGCAGGGATACGATCTCGTTCAGGGAGCACTAGTGAGTTTTTCTAGCTGTTCTCTAATGTCCTAATGTACTCATTGATGTGGATTTTTAGTTTTATTTTTTGAAAATTTAGACTTTGTACATATATTGCTAGCTGAACTCGACACTCGTCTTGCTGTAAATTATAGAGCTTGTTATCTAGCTCTCGCAGTTTAAAACTTTTAGATAATCTCAGTTAAAAAGAAATGTAACCGAAGTGCGGCAGAAAGTGAGAATTTGAAACTGAATCTTTAAGGTAAAATGTGAAAAGGTTTAGGTCCTTGCCCATGGGTGAAACTAACTGTCGGTGTAAACAATTCCGTGCGCAGGTTAGATGGAGTTCTGTAATGGATAAGTCATTACCCGATCCACCTACAGCTGTTTTTCTTCATGGAATTTTAGGTAGCCGAAAGAATTGGGGTAGGTGCTTCACACTTCTGATATTCCTTGCAAGTTTGGAAATTGTTGCTATAAACTCATCCTGAATCATAGAGAATGGAATGTATATACATAAATATATATTCATATCTACCCTTATTTAGGTGTTGATCAGTGCTTTTTTTTTTCTTGGTCGTTATAGGCATCTGTTTTTCAAAGGTCTTGTCTTCTCTTTTGATGAATTCATTGGTCTGTTTTGAACACACAATTTGCTGCATTTGAAATATTTTCAGTTTCTTATATATGGTTTTGGATTTGGGAATGTGCAAGGCAAGGCAATCATGTACTTAATATCAATTCATGTTATCATTCGCTGCCTCGCGATTTTGTGTTTTCTTTTGTTGAAGGGATGCTTTGTCTCCTCTTCTCTAGACACCTTCCTTGTGTACCTTTTTCCCATCTGAGATCCGCGAGTATTTTGCAACGATGCAGCATTTATGGCCGTTATAGATGAAAAGTTTATGAACATTTTATCTGTGTTTTTGCAGGAACTTTTGCCCGTAGATTGGCACAAGAGTTTCCAACATGGCAGGTATTTGTTGGGAAAAATCTTCGCTTACTTCAAACAATTTGTACATCCACGCTTTGTAAATGGGTTTTCCTTTCCTTTTTTCTTCCCTCCCTATTTACCCTTCCCCTTTCTGGCACAAAGTTGATTACCTGTCTGGTTGTTAGATTTTTAACAATAAGGGATGGCATAAATTTTACCAATCACCTTCCATGCGTTATCTTTTATATTATTTTCTGCTTGTGTAACGTGGTTTTGTTGCAGTTTAAAGATTTTCATGAAGCCGTGAAACAGTACAGTTGACACTGGAAGAATCTTACTTGGTTTTCTTGTTTCTTTTACAGTTTCTCTTAGTTGACCTGCGGTGTCATGGCGATTCAGCTTCAATAACAACTAGGGGCCCACATACTGTAGCATCCACTGCCCTTGATGTCTTAAAGCTAGTGCGTATACATTTAGTGTTGCATTAGTAGTTTCCATTTTTAGTGTACTTCAAGCATTGCTGCTTGATTTGTTCAATTCTAAACTAATCTGTAGAATTTCCATATTCACATGTTACGTTTGAAATTGGAGGTTGCACATGCATAATGAAATTATGGTTCTGCAGTTTCGTAACTTCGTATGCTTAAGTTGTTCACACTGTTGTCCTTCTGAAAACCCGATTAGGTTCCTCCTTATTGTCATGAATCACAGTTTGCCAGATAAATTGACAATGACTAGTCTTTTCTGCTCAGGATTCAAATTGTATGCCTTAATCAAAAGTCTGTCGGATGAATGTGACTTTGATGGTCCAGGTTTGATAATTATTTTTCAATGCAATTTGGTGGATGGGTAGGTAGTGCACATTGTATGTGGAAGCTTTCCAAACAATATGACATGTTGCAATAGTACTCCCAAGGGGGTGGTCGAAGTGGCAAGGAGCTTGAACTTAAGGCCTTCTCTCACTTAGGGAGGGTGAGGTCATGAGTTCGAGCCCCCACGTCGCCCTTGGGAGCCCAACCGAATGGGGGTGGCTCTAGGAAGTGATTCACCACCGGGATCTCATCCGCCTTTTTTTTTTTTTAACCAAAAAAAAATGACATGTAGCAATAGTTAGAGTACTGCTTAGTAGCTTCTCACTTGATGAAGATGATGTAATTCGCAACCTCACTGGCCCCATATTCCTATGCTAATAGAGCATTGAAATCTGCAATATATTATCATTTATGTATTTTCAATTTAATTGAGAAACATTGCTTGAGTATTAGTTAACAGTTTGTTGTCACTGGGATCTTTCCTATATACCTTTTGGGTCAAACAATATTTCAGTACATTCATATTCTAGAATTCTGTTTCTTCTTATTTGAGAAAAACTCATTTGTACTCTTCTTTCCTCTATATAGGTTCGACAGCTGAGAATAACACCTCGCGTTCTTGTTGGTCACAGTTTCGGTGGAAAAGGTATCTTACTGTCTTTTCTTACTTTCAATATATTTTGAACTTACACTTGCTTATTGATAGCAATGAAATTGCTTGTTGGGTCATACTGGTTCTAACTTTTCTGCTTGAATTTTCTCTACAGTTGTCTTAAGCATGGTAGAACAAGCTGCAAAACCTCTTGCGAGACCAGTTAAGGTAATTTTCTTGCTGTTTGCTATTTTTGACCAGGATTTTAACTCTGGCGTTGGTTTGGAGTGAGTAAAGTGAATACTGAATTTTTATGGAAGTTTATGGTATTAATACATGAGTGAATGTAAACTTAGATGCAAAAATTATGTGTATGAGTTTTGGTTCTCGGTGTGAATTTGTATTTATGTCTTTCTAAATTCACTTATAAATTACATGCATAAGTCTTGTACTGAACCAAGTGTAGATTATTTGCAATTGACTAATGGTAACGCAAGGTTTAAATATTGAACTCTATTATGGGCTTCTAAATTTCTACTTAAACTCCAACTATTGTGTTTCAAAAGCTAAAATATATTGCAAGAATTTTGTTTGTGCCCATATTTTGTCTTTTATTTTCATTTCATTTTTAGGTTTGGGTTCTAGATGCCACTCCTGGAAAAGTTCGACCTGGTGGAGATGGGGAGGACCATCCAGCAGAGCTAATATCTTTCCTTAGTACACTGCCAAAAGAGGTGATTGCTTAGTCCACATTTGAAACATGTTTTTTTAATTAGAATTAATTTATCCTGATTATTTGTTCCATATATGATTTTGAACACGTTATTTCCTCTGATTCTGTACTCCAAATATATTCGTTGCCAAGTATCTGCAGCCAATACTGTTATTTTTTAACATTGTAAAAATTTCTTGTTCCCGATGATATACTTGGGCTTCTTTTCTGCATATAATTTATCATATCTGGTGCTATTATTTATCTCATTTCAATTGTGGTGCATATAATTTTGTGGGCTTAATTTTAATTCTGACACTCTTTTCTCAACAAGGTATCTTCAAAGCGGGATATTGTCAATGCTCTAAATCAAGAAGGATTTTCCAAAGATGTGGCACAGGTACATACCTCTCAACATCAACACAAATTATACTCAACCAGCTCTTTTTTCCTTTCATGCAAGTTGAATTTATAGTTATTGCAAATTATTACTACATTCTGTTAATTCTACTATATCCATGTCGGTACTGTTGCCTTTGCAGTGGTAGTGCAATTTACATTTACATTTTATGGCCATTGGTCTTATTCACGGTTAATCAAAGTCCAACACGGCTTTCATTATGCTCCTTAGTCATATATCTAGTTAAAAATGTTGAAGAACAAGGAAGCTATCTTTCTGACAAATTTGCTATGTGAACCCAGAGACTAATGTTTTTAGCAGTATTCCAACGAAATAAGTAGCATGATAAATATGATTTTTATTTCTAATTTTTGGCTTGTAATTTACAAAAATGCATGCAGTGGGTGGTTACTAATCTTCGTCCAACTGGTCCTCCTGGTTCATCGCCATCAAGCTTCTCATGGGTATTTGATCTCAAGGGAATTGCTGAACTGTATCAATCTTACGAAGAGACAAATTTATGGTAGTGACCTCAGCTTCAGAAAATCAAACATCAAATACAGTTTTTAAATATGGTTTATATGTGAGCCCACCATGTAGTGTCTCATGCACAATTTTTGAAAATACTGGCACTTTCCTCTACAAGGAATGTCTGATGAGAGATGTTCTTCGCCAAGAACATTACAGCGGACAGTAAGATTCAACTAGGAGTCTTGGTTATACATTTGTTCTGAACAGATACTATACCTTTCCTTTCTGTTATTATTATTTTTTTTTTTCTAAAGCTGGAAATTGCCCAGTTCTTTTTTACACCATATTTTAGAGATCATTTAATATCAAGTTTTGAGCTATCTTGCTCATTTTCTTCCCTTAAATTTTTATAGGAAAGTAGTTGAAGACGTGCCTCGAGGTGTGCATGTGAATTTTTTGAAAGCAGAAAGAAGTTTACACAGGTGGGCCCTTGAAGATATTCAGAGGATTCATGCTGCTGAGGAGGTTGCCGCCGAAGAGGGAGGTGGCGTTGAAATGCATGTCCTTGAAGATGCTGGCCATTGGGTATGTTAATTCTATAATCTCGAAGTATTACATTGTTTCAACAACTAGTCACAAAAGTTTCTTTTTCAATATTCTATGAGAAGTGCCATTTTTCATTTTTCAAATTTTGACAGGTACATGCTGATAACCCAGATGGGCTCTTTAGGATTCTTTCGTCGTCTTTCCGGTGAGTAAAAACCTGGGGGAGTAAGCATATTCTAATGTTCAGTTAGAGGTAGCAGCCTTAGATTCATGGATCACAACTCACACCGGAAATGATCATTTTGATATTATATCGTAATAGTTAACTGTATATGCTTGGCTATTATTTTTCATTTTTGTGCTATACATGTCTGTAAGTGTTATTCAGTATATTAGATGTCTAATAAGAAATATTAGGATTCTTACAACTGAAAGAAAATGCTGGAGGTTGTTGGAATTACCTAATTTGTAGTAGCATGTATTTAGGAGGTGTTCCTATCTAGTTGTATGATTTTTTTTTTTGCGCGTAATTATATTTAGTCCCATAAAGTTATTCAAGGTAATTACTACAAACATGGGCTTTACGTCTTTTAGTGAGAACTTTAATCGAGGGATTAGAAGTGAAAATGTAAGTCGCAGAGATAATTTAACAAAATTTTCTGTGTAGCTGGAGACGTAGACAATTATTGACAAACTTGCGTACCAACGTAAACAAAAATGAGATTCGTTCCAATTAATTGTTTTAGAAAATCAAAACCAAAAATTAATTGAAAGATTATATAAAGTTTCTATCTCATTTTGATTTGGATTTAATTTTTTGTTTTGATTGAGGGTTATTTTGGGTTTCAATGTTTTGAATTTTTGAAAGGAACTTATGTTATTTGGATTTAAGCACCAAACTCTCGTACTAATTGTTTGCCCAAGATTAGCTAACCCAAGAGCGGAGTGAATTGGGTTTTAAAAATTTTTGCAAATTTTTCTTGTTAAGCAAGTAAATTATGCAAGTAAAAACAATAACAAGTAAAAATAGATAAATAGCATGCACAAGTTCAAGATAAATAAATTAAAAAGATAGGGATAGAGAAATGCAAACACTATTTTTATGAGGTTCAACGAACATGTCGGTTTGTCTATGTCCCTGGTTTTTGGCAATCTGTTTCGAGCTTTCCACTATCGGATCAAGAGAATGAGCTTGATCGTCCTTTTTACACAACGAGTGGTTTCTCTTTAGGCATACTCTCGCCTTTACAATAGGATTGAATTTGGCTCTATCACGCCTAACTCGGATTATTTAGACTCCGGTGCCAATCTCACCTAAACTGGGTTATTTATGAATCCGGTGTCAACCTCACCTCACAAATACACTTTTGATTTTGTTTGTTGATTCACTCAATAAGAATCTTTCTATATTCTTGATACAAGGTAAGCCTAGAGAGAATAAATAGGAACACAAGATATGATCTAGTTTGGCTTAATTGATTTTTGTGAAAAAGTGGATTAAAAAGTTTGATTCACAAAAGATGATTGAACACTTTGAAAGTATGTTTAAAGCAATGTAGGAATGTTCAAAAAGTTGTTTCAAGTGTTAGAAAAGCTTCTATATATAGATTAGAATGAAAACTAGCCATTTTAAACCGTTTGACAGATAATCTGTCATTTTCGGTAGACCGAAAATACTAGCCGTTGAAAGTGCGGTTGTAAGGGCCGAATTTGAAAAACTTTTAAAAATATATAGGGGAATCGGTAGACCAATTCTGGAGACCGGTCTACCGAAAATACCCGAGAGCTATTTTTGATTTTTATTTCAAGTCTTTTTCAATTATTTTCAAAATGTGATTTTATAAATATTATGTAATATAGGAACTATAGAAATTCATAAATCAATTTAAAAGCTTGTGTAAAATAAATTTCATATTTTAATTTGAGATAAATAGGTTTGATAGTTTTGCTTTGAAAATTTCCACTCTTATGAAGAATTTGAGCCATTAAGATTATATAATATGTAAACAAGTATTCAAGTACAAGAACTAAGTGTATAACCTTTGCTAGTCTAGGTCTTGTAATCTTGAACTTTGTCTTCAAGCTCTTTTCCATAATTCATCTTGAATGTCTTATGATCTTTTCAATTTAACTTGCTACACACTCAAGTAGATTATTAGATCTTAATCATATGTTTGTTAACTTCAAAATAAGAGTGTATGATTGATGATGCAAAGCATGAGTGAACAAAGAGTACTAGACATAATGTCGAGCGGCGCTAGATAAGGTATCTACCAACTCAAAATGAAATATATATATATATATATATATGTATATATATGGGTGATATTTCAATAGAGATTTTTATTTTTACTCCATAGATGAGTACTTTAATTTAGACCATTAGATTTTAATCTAATGATTAGAATAATATTAATAGATTTACTAAAAAAATTTATTATAATTAATACATATATAAATATAGAAAGTTATTTAAAACAAAAAAGATGGATAACCTAATGAATTGGTCAATTTTTTTTTATTTTTTTATAAGAAAATGAAATTAGTGAAAAATACTTAATAATCCTAAATCACTCTCAACTATCTTATTTGCTAGGGAAAAAAAAAACAAAGCATGTACAAATTTTAAGCTGATTCACACATTTTTTTTAAAAATAATTTTTCTTTCAATGTAGTTACTTTATTCATATTTTTTTAATTTAAGAAAACAACTTATTCATAATATGAAAATTATACTATATTGGGTTTTACCTTTCGTACAGTAAAAAAGAAATTTTATGAAATATTGAAGATATAATAGTACATATAGTTTTATTTATAGGTAATTAAAAAAATTAAACTTTAAATTACATTTTCAAAAAGGAAAGAAATAAGAAAAATGAATTAGAAATTAATATATTGAATGATATGACTTATTATTGTAGGTTTATTTCCAAATTAGTCAAACTTACCCATCCATGGAGCAAAAATAAAAATACTCATTGAAAACTCAATCGTGTATATATATATTATATATATATATATAAGTTTTGCTCTTGAAAATGATGTCAAGAGTGCTAGACAGAGTATCGAAAGGCGTTAGACAAGGTATAAAACAATTCGATCTCACATGTTTAGCCGGAATGTGGATCCTTGATGAGATAAGTGCTAGGGTATTTTGTATTTAAAATAATTTAAAACTTGAAAAAGTGTACTCATCAAAAAATTATTAAGAATTATGTATTGCTTAAAATATAGGGATAATAGCATCATTGGTCCCCAACCTATTACTATTTTGGTATATTGATCATCAACCTTTTTTTGTGGCATTTAAGTACTAAACGTTTCTCTTTTTGGTATCATTGGTCCTTTTGGTATATTTAATCCAAGATTCCATTAAAATTCATTTGAATGAGAGAAATTTTGTACATTGATCTCGATTTTTCAATTCTTTCACAATTTGGTCCCTTTTTTTTTGTATTCATATTTCCAATTAATAATATTGCATCTGCCAATCTTTCGGAAAATTAAAATTCTAAAAAATTAATTTTCCGAAAGATTGACAGATGCAATAACATAAAGAAATGAACATTTAATGGAAAACTATAAAATTTTTCGGGCTTATTTGCTGTAAATAGTTAATTAATTTTTTAGAAGTTCAACGACTAAAAAAAAACTTTAAATAAAAATAATACCTACTTGATTATGGCCCTATATATATTTACAAACTATGGAATTTTTGAATGTCAACTTTTTTTTTAATGGGGTTCTTCACAAAATATACCTTTGCTATAGTATATTTTAGGGTTAATGGCACCATTGATCCCCAACCTATTACCACTTTGACATATTGGTCCTTAAACTTTCTTTTGTGGTATTTAAGTATTAAACGTTTCTCTTTTTAGCACCATTGATCCTTTTGGCATATTTCATCTAAGATTCTGTTAAAATTTATTTGAACGAGAGAAATTTTGCGCCATTGATTTCGATTTTTCAGTTGTTTAATAATTTAGTCCCTAATTTTTTTTTATTCATATTTCTGATTAATAATATTGCATCTACTAATCTTTCAGAAAATTAAAATTCAAAGACGGATATAAAACAAACAGTTCATTATAAAACCAAATTCAAAAAAGAAAAAAAAATTATACTAATAAACCTTCGCTTATGTCAAACTATAGTACTTTATGAACAAAAAATAATTATCCTACTATTTTTAAAATAAAAAAAATTTCACGTACACGCTTTTATACCAGTCAAATTTGATTGAAAATTTATTCGGCTATAATTTGAGTAGTTAGAAAAAAAAAGTAATATACATATTATTTAATGCTTTTTTTTCTTTACCTTTTACCATAAAAAGACGTGCGTGATGAATTTTAATTGGACAAAACAATATAAGTAAAAAAAATACCTACTTGGTGCTCATATATAATATATATATATATGGTCATAATCTATATAACAAATATTATAACAAACATAGAGCTATTTTATATTAATTTTGGTCAAAAATAAAATAAAAAAATCACTAAGCTCACTTAAAATAGTTTTTTGTTCCGTAGTATGTAAGATTACTACTTGTTACGTACCAAATTATCATGTACTAAAGTTATAATCTTTAAGAGGAGCTAAGCTGTTCTTATCATTTGACATACAAAATTCACTATAATCTTTAATACTATCAAAATAGATATGCAATAATGGGTCGCCTGGCCCGGCCCGGCCCAACTCATTATTTTCGTGAGCCGGGCCGGCCCACCGAAGAAAAATGGTAGCTCAGTTCAGTCCATAGGCTATCCTATATGTGGGCTGGGCTAGCCCGCGGGCTAGGATGGGTCGGCCCATAATAGTCCATCATGAGCCGGCCCATTCTAGCCTACCATGAGTCGGCCCATTCTAGTTTAAAAAAAAAAAGAAGGAAAAAAAACACTTTGTTTAACTTTAAAGTTATTTTTTTTTATCAAATCCTCAATAATTTACATACAATTACAAATTAATTTAAGTGTTAATTAATATAAACAAAAAAATATATTTACTAATATTACAAAAATTAATTTGGATAAAACTAAATAATTATGTGAACCATTAACAAAATTTTTATTTATGACTGCTTTATTAAAAATCTTACAAATCAAATTCAGTAGGACAATACAAAACCTTAGTTTAGTAAGAAAAAAAATAGTATAAAATAGTTAAGATTATACAAAACAAAATTTAAAAAAAATAAAAGAACGAAAGAATATAAAAATAAAAGAAGAATGAGCCAAAATGGATCGGCCCATGATGGTCCAGAATGGGCCGGTCAACCTTGGTCCATCATGGGCTGGCTCGTCCTGGCCCAGGCCTAGGCCCAACCCATCCATTGAACTTTGGTGGGCCAGGCCGGCCTACAAGCCACCAGCCCAACCCAGCCCAGTCCAGCCCACAAATAATAGTAGACGGGCCGACCTGACCCATCTACTGTGGCAGGACCGACCGACCGATCCATCTTAACACTGTAGTAAGACGAGCTTGGGCCAGCCCATGGGTCGCGGCCTATAGTTGCATCTCTATATCAAAATATAAGATATTTAACTAAATCCGTATATTGAAGATTCAGACATAAGATAAGATTGTAAAAAAAGAGAGTACAACTAGCCGTTCTTTTTAAAAAAGAAAAAAAAATTTGAACTAGAGAATCTAATTTTTATAGTTAATAGTGTCATTTTCTATTAATAAGCATGGGAAAGCAATTTGAAAAAAAAAAAAAAAAAAGAAAAAAGAAAAATAAAAGAGATAAGAAAATTTGAAAATTCCTTCTTAATAAAATTGCGCATTTAAAATGCTCAATAATTAATACATATTTTCCGGCCACCGCTATGACGGTGTAAGCTCTTCTAAGTTCTGACTATAAGCTTCACAAGGCACTCTTCAATAGGTCTATTGATTACCTATATATATATAGATATATTCTCTCCTCTCCATACTCCATCCATACAAATCTCGTCACCAAAAGACTCATCAAAAGGCTGAAGTCTCAAATCAAAATTTTCAAAACCCAGTTTTCAGACCAAAATTCTGTTTGTTTTCACGTGACCACGACAGCCGGAGGAGCCACCGAAAACTGCGATTTGGTGGCAGGAGGCGGCGAAATAGACGGGAACTTGTCGTGGGGTTCGGTCAAGGGGACCTTTGACCACTTCATCAGCATGAAACTGGTCTCTCGCCAAGGTCCCATGTGGATCTTCTTCTCCTTCATGGACCTCTTGGCCGCGCCGCACACGATCCGAACCACCGCGTTTAGGCAGTCGGCCTTTCCGATGTAGTACTCGGGCAATAGACTGAGAAGCTTCCGATATTCCTGGCATGGCTTGGCGATCTCGAATTGGTCTCGAAATTCCAGTTCTATCAAGTATGGGATCTTCTGCGCCTTCTTTCGACTCGATGTGCTTCCCATCACTTCCATATATTCATGGCTACCTGATCAAATTTGCAAAATCATAATCATAATTCGTTAGAAAATTATGATCAAAACTCCTGTGTTTTTTGTCATTTTTTTTAAAAAGTAATGAGCTGAAGAAAAAAAAAATACCTTAAAATTTTTGAGTATTTAGTAATTTAAAATTTAAGACTCTGCAAAATAATATCTTAAGATTAAAAATTTTTAAAAAAATAATATTTTGAACTGATTTTTTGATCAATATTAACAACGAAAAAAATAATAATATTTTTCATTAAAATTGAATTAATCCTTATTATTGTCTTTTATCCGTTAACATTATTCAATAAGTCAACTCAAAGTATTAATTTAAGAAATTCTTAATCTCAGAATATTATTTTGCAGAATTTTGAACTTCAGGTTTAAATTACAAAATACTAGACCTAATTATATTTTTTTTACAATTATCCCCAAAAAAAAACCTTGTAAGAAAGTAAAATTATCTATCCTTTTTCACACAGCAGGGGGAAAAAAAAAAAAGGTAATTAGCTCAAAACAAGTTTATTTTGGATCTTTTTTAATCAAGAATTTTTCTTTTAATAACAACTATGTATTCTGTAAACTATGACAAACTTGCCGTAATGAAAAAAGCTGGTAAACTAATGAATTTGCCAAATTAAAATTGTAACCAAATAAAATACTAAGCTTGTTAACCTGAATTTTTGCATGCTTTTGCTTGCTTACAAGTCTAGTTTAACGAGTTTACTGTTTTGAGTATTCGATTAGTAAATTTATTTTTTTACATGATTTTTTTTAAGTCAAAGTGTGAGATATGATATATATATATATAATGAAATTCAAGTTATATAATAAACGAAAAAAATGATTCTAATGGTTCTGTGATTCTGATGGTTCTGTGATATACATATATATATATATATACATATGTTTTTACTAGATTCTTATTGGTTAATTAATCACCTTGGGGAAATTTTTTGGTGTTTCTCCATTTGGATGAGCAGAGAGAGGCATTGATTCCATTTTCACGAAGAATTTCGACGACTGTTCGTCTCAAACAGTAGTTGCAGCCATGATCAGTGTTGGGCTTGGGACAATGGCAATAGTCTCTCTCTTTCGCCATATCTATAGTTCGACTAATCTCTCTTCTCAACTTTGACCCTGTTAAGCTATATCGCTCCAAAACCTCCTGTTAAATTAGCCTATATTAACAATCCGTATAAAGTTGTTTCTTTACAAATTAAATAAATTGAATGAACTAGATTGAAGCGTCAATTCTAACATATATGTACAATTAATATCAATAGTTTCAAACAGTTTTTTCCTTTTGATCTTGTTCTTATTTCTTCTAAAATTAAAGTTTGTGTTATGTACATGTACCTAAAGTTAGGCAGATTAACAGTAGTATAAACTGAACTTAAAGTAAATAAATAAATTAAAAATAGTAGTATAAACGATAAGGTGTTTTAAATGGGATTTGTCCTCACTTAAAATTATAATTTTTTTTTAAACATATTTGTTATATTTTGTCTCGTAAGAAAGACAGGTTTGTTCAATAGCTTAATATATGGACCACAAACAACCGAAAACGTGGGATAAATATATACCTGTTATTTTAGTGACACTTGACACGGCGCTAGTGGAAAAGAAAAAAAAAATCCCATTAATTTATTATGTTTGATGAGTATGTCTAAATGACTTTTGACCATAAATTTGATATAAAAATATCTCAATACTGAAATAAAAAATGACATCATTTGAGAAAAAAAAAAAAGTTCGAAAAAATTAAATGAAAGCTAGAGCCCCTAAAACAACAAGACTGATCATATATGATCATAAATTCATAAAAATCCGTCAAAGAATTAATATGAATAAGCAATAATTGAAAAAATAATAATTCTAATCAAATTATAACTCTCTGGGAAATCAATAATTCATTCTTATTTTCTGACTTATAAGTTTATATCTTCCAGCGGAGGATCGATATATTGCAAAATGGGTTTTAAATAACTCTGATTTTTTCTTTTTTTTTTTTGGAGAGAGACTGAAATTAATTAAAATAAGATACGAAATATTAAAAATACCTGAAGAAGGGAGTATTGAGATTCCCAGTACAAGGTCCTCTCTTCTGGGTGATTCGAGTCATCTTCACCGTCGGATTGATCATATTCCAAGCAACGACGACCGTCGGATTCATCTGAATAATAATAATATTCATCGAAGAACACAGAAACTCTCTCTTCAAGACTATCCGTGGCCTGAAAATTATTGTCTTTATCACCCTTCTTTTCCAACAAATGACTCATCGTCTTCTTCATATTAGCTAGAAAAGAAAAGATAGAAAGAAAGGAGAAAATAGAAAAAGTAATGGCCCTGTTTGCAAAGATAGCAAGACTATGAGATGAGAGACTAGTATGTATATATATATATATATATATAAATAGGATTTGTCACGTCAGTGATAAAGAAAATATCATGTATTGAAAATAATAGCATTTGGGAGAAAGCTGTGGACAATTATGGAGAAATCCGGAATATGCTTGACCCGGACTTGGATAATTATTAATTAGGCAGTATTGTGTCCTACTCTGAGTCAATTATATTCCTTACGGGTTTATGGCACAAATGGTCCATGAAATATCACGCTGGTGGCAATTTGGTTCTCAAAGTTCCAATTGTCACAATTAAGTTCTTGATCTTTTTGATTTGTAGTAACTTAGTATTTGAATTATCTAAATTATAACATATTATTAAATTTATGACCAAAAACACAGATAGAAAGCACATTGTAGCATTTGAAATTATATTTAAAAGAAAATAAATTAAACAAAAAGACTTGAGGAGAAAAAAAATACGTTCTTCATATTTTTAGGATTCTTAGAATTTCACATTTATCGAAAATTTTTCTCTAATTATTCATTTTTATACTTAAATCTCAAATTATCTTTCAAATACATTTTCAAATGCTATTACGTGCTTCTTATGTATGTCTTTAATAAAAAATTTAACAACATACTGTAATTTAGATAGTTTAGAGATTAAATTATTATATATAATAAACTTTATAGACTTAATTGTTACAATTAAAACTTTAAAGATTATTTGTGCCATTAACCCATTCCGTATTGTTTAGTGAATTTTGTTTATTTTCTTATTTTTTTTTATTATGACTTGGTGAGTTGTCCATGGCAACCAGAAAGTAGGACCCTCAATTTATTTATTACTTGATTAATTGTTCCCACCTGAATTTTTTGTGGGTGACGACAATTTTTCACCACCAGTCTTGCAATTGCAAGTTGCAATAGCGTACAGATATAACTGAAGGTCATGTATAAATACCATCTATTATACGTAGTAAAACATCAATATATGATCACTATACCTCCCAAAAAAAGAAAGAATTATATTTAATTCCCTCAGTTGATTCCTTTTCACCCATTCACCTATATTTATTGTTAATTAAGTTCCAGCTTGTGAGTTTAATTTGCTTCTTCTTTACAGATTCTGTATATGTTAACTATGTTTTATTACTAAAAATAAATAGTTTGTTACTTGTTTTACAAACCTTATATAATCGATACTGTACTAAGATAAAGAGTTTTGAAGAACCTCTTATTGAAATACAAAAAGAGGAAATTGTAAATTTTAAAGATATATTTAGCTTATAGCTAGAACGGGCTAGAGGTTTTTTTTTATTTTTTTTATTTTTTTATTTTTATAGAATTGTTGTAAACTGAGAAGATTTCGTGCTGTGTAAATCCTGCACTTTTAAAAATGGGTGAGTTTTCAATGGGTATTTTTGTTTTTACTCCATGGATAGATAAGTTTGATTAATTTAGAAATAAACCAACAATAACAAGTCATCTCATTCAATATATTAATTTTTAGTTCTTTTTATTTATTTTCTTTTTGAAAATTTAATTTTTTTGAGGGTGAAAATTTAATTTAAAGTTTAATTTTTTAATTATATTTAATTTAACACTATATGTACTATTGTATCTTTAATATTTCATAAAATTTCTTTTTTACTGTACGAAAGGTAAAGTTCAAGGTAGCATAATTTTCATATTAGCTTAAAATTTGTACATCTTTTGTTGTTTTTTTTTTCAGCGAGTAAGATAGTTGAGAGTTGTTAGTGTGGATTTTAATCCGTGACCCAACGCGCGCCACGCGCCCTTGAGTGGTTCTCTCTCAAAGGAGTCTAAAACCCATATTTGATGTAGGTGTGGTCCGTACAGCCTTGAAGAAGACTGTGCCTAGACTTTTTACCGACTAGTAATGGGTGGTACCGGTGTGGTACCTGCCAAATCTCCTCAACAGAAAAAATGATTAGCGATTCCTTCAATGAAAATAAATGACGATGAGAGGAGAAAAGGCAAATAGGATTTTTGGGACTTGTGGCGGCTTACCTCTTTCAGGTGATTATGGGACTATTTATAGTGGTTCTGTGGTCCCCCAAAAGCTAGGGTTAATGTCCACGTGTCCCTGGAAAGTGGTCCCCCAGAGATTAGGGTCGATACCCACGTGTCCTTGCAAAGGCAGAAAGGGATCTTTCATACCCGCTTGTACGGGTGTATGTGAGTGATTAGACCAGATGTCAGCTTTTCCTGGGTCCGTATCTCCTTTGTTCCTTACCTTGGTCGGACTTATGTTACTACGGCTTTGGTCAGCTATTTCTTGATCTTACTGGTCTTTCGTTTAGGGTCTGTTCGGACAGTGGCATAAAATCCGACCACAAGGGTCTTTCCTTGATGGGCATGGCTTTGTAGCTTCCTTTCCACTCGGTCCTCCCTTGTGTGGTACGGCTTCATTCTGGTCGGGTAGAGAGATCAATTGGAAACGACGTCGTCCTTGGTCGGTATCTCGTTATGTCGTTTTCTCTTATATAAAAAAAAAATAAAAAAGTAACAAAAATTGATCAACTCATCAGGTTACCCATTTTTTTTTAATTAACTTTCTATATTTATATATGTATTAATTATAATAATTTTTTTAGTAAATCTACTAATATTATTTTAGCTATTAGAGTAAAATCCAATGACCCAAATTAGAGTACTCATCCATGGAGTAAAAATAATAATCTCCATTGAAATATCACCCTTTAAATATATATATATATATATATATATAAATTTAGTATGACAAGGAAGATTTAAATGCACGGAAATATGATCTGTTTCCAAAAATTTCAAATCTATCCATTAATGTTTACGTTTTAGTTTTCTACAAGCAATTTGAACCAAATAAATAAAAAAAAAAAAGAAAATAGCTAGATTTCAATTGTACTCAATGTCCTTCTTTACTCTTAGAGCCTAAAATAAAGACGGTTTCTAACACTTTTACTTATAAAAGCTAAAAAGAAATACAAAAATATAGAGGTTGGATTTTTTTTTCAATTTTTCGTATGGTTTTTATTAGAAAAATATCATTTTAAAGATGGATATTAGTTTCCGGTTTATGAAAATTAGTTACCAATTACCATTTATATACCAGTTATAAATACATTTAGTTACCTAATTTCTATTTTAAAAAATAGTATTTTTCTAAATGTGTTTTACAAAATGATATTTTTCTAATAAAAACTAGACCTACAAAACAAGCCATTGTATTTTTCAATTTTTTTTTCCAAAAATATCATAAAAGGCCCAATTTCCCAAATACAAACGAAAAAATATCCTTCTGTGAGGCGAGTTTCTTTTTGAGAAATTTACTTCCAGTTCTCGTTTTTATACTTTATTTTCATAAAATACACGTTTTTAATTTTTCTTTTAAAAGTACATATTTCTATGGTATATATTTCATGTGTAAAATTTGAGTGGTATAAATTTACAATATAAATATTTACTTATGAGGTATATATTTTATATGTAAAATATGAACGATATACATTTATAATGTAAATATTTACTATAATTTACATCTTTCATTATAAATTTGATTTATGATATATATTTTAAAATGTATGTTAAAATTTAGTATAATTTTTACTCATGAAATATATACCACGGTATACATTTAACGTAACAAAATATATATTTTTATATGTAAATATTGCTGATCTACATTTTTCAAAAACGGGTATATAAAGGAGTATTAGTAAAATAAAAATAGTAAAATCTACAATGGATGCCCATTTTTTGAGTCCTATGTAAGTAAATATTCGTTTCTTTTAACTTCTATGCCCATCTTCCAATTAATAATTTTCCTAATGACTACTTTACCCTTCGAGTGGAAGGGGTGAAGAAACAGTCTGTAGCCTTTTTGTTAAGGCCCAGTGAGCTTTGTCAAATTCTCTATACTCTCTCTCTCCTCCAGCCTCTTTTCGTCTTCAACCGCCGACTTTCTCCGGACCTCCATCGGTCTCTGCCTGGAGCAGACAATTGGCCGTGAACCCAGGACCAAGTCCGACGCCGTCATAGCCCTTTTTGGGGGATTGAATCTTATTACTTTTTTTTCGAAATGATTGAATCTTAATATTTGTTTGTTTGCTTTGATACTAAAGTGTACAAAGCTTGATTGTCTCTCCCTATGACCGCCGCTACAGGTTTCTTCCTCCTCTTCTTTCAGCTTTTTGGGTTTATGGTAATTTTCTTTTTATTTTAATATC
The DNA here is from genome assembly GCA_002914845.1 of Trema orientale. Classification (NCBI taxonomy): domain Eukaryota; kingdom Viridiplantae; phylum Streptophyta; class Magnoliopsida; order Rosales; family Cannabaceae; genus Trema; species Trema orientale. Next base: position 1,669,496 of record JXTC01000020.1, read on the forward strand.
TTTTCGGGTTATCATTGTACTTTTATATAATATGGTGGGTTGCTAAATTGGAGAAAACATTAATGGCATTGAATCTCGGGAAATTCTTTTTTCAAGGGAAAAAAAAAAAGAGAGGAGAAAACGTTACCATTTTGTCCTGGTTTCCTTTAGTTGCATTATTTGTATTTATCCATATTTTTCCTTTTTTTTGTTGTTGTTTTTTCGAAGATTTGGTGTGTGTGTATATATATGTTTATAGTAGTGGTGATTTTGTTCTTTTTTAGTTTTGGTTTGGTTGGATATGTGGAAAGGACGACAAGGGAATTGTCTGATGCCTTTGTTATTTTTTGCTCGGATGCCTTTGTTATTTGATGAACTTAATTGTCTGTCGTTTCTTTTACATTTTGAGACTTAAATTTGGGTTCCATCTCAAAGTTGAAAGCAAGATATATTCGAGGCTTAAAGCATATGCTATAAAGTTGTGCTGCACAAATACAAGTATATAACGGTGTGCATCATTGGTTTGTCTCCAAATTTGTCTTGCAACTCTTTTGGATATCAATCGTAAATAATTGATTTTTTAAGTTCAGGGTAAATTAATAATTTATCAATGGTGTAATAGGAAATATATTACTGTATATTGATGGTAAATTAATGATTTTTTAGGTCACGCTAAATAAGTTATATACTACTTTGTAGTAGTGGTTTATTTACTAAGTGTATAATGATAGTAGATTAGTTTATCATGGCAAATGAGAGATTTTTTTTCAAGGTCGTGGTAAGCAACTGATAGACCAGTTTATATTATGCTAAATAAGTAATTTACCACTACCTTTTGATAAATAATGCCAAGAAAACTATGTCCAAACTTTTACTTATTTTTGTACTACTTTTTTTTTTAGAAAAATAACAAATTCTTGCTAAGAAAGACCAAATAACATCTTAAAATTTCCATTTGTTCTTTGTTTTTTTTTTGCTACTAGTTTACTTGTAGCTGATTACTCTTACAATTAATTACCAATTTATTATTAGAAATCATAAACTAATTGATTTTTGCAAACTAGAAACCAAATTGGTTACTAAAAACTAACAACTATATTGGTTACTAAAAACCAACACCATAAATATCATAACTATTTAGTTAATAAAAACTGAAAACTAAATTAGTTTCTATCATAAACAGTAGAACTATTTAGTTAATTCAATTATTGATTACTAGAAACCAATTTGGTTATTGGAAACTAGTTGCTAGAATTCAAAAACCAATATATATTTTTGTTGCTTTTACTTCAAAAATATAATTACTTAATTTGAGAACTTGATCATATTCTTCAGCGTCCTTGTTCAATGCCTCACCCAATTCTTGCTACAAGGCATTCTTCAAAAAGGAAATCACAATAGCTTTCATGAAACTTTCATTATTTCTTTTGATTTGAAAAAGATACCACAATGGCTTCTAGGAAATTTTTATGGTTTCCTGTGATTTACTTAGCTACAGGGCAATCTGCTAAAAAGAAACCACGATGGTTTCCTGTGATTTATTTAGCTATAGGACATTCTGCAAAAAGGAAACCATAATAGTTTTTCGGAAATGTTCATGATTTCATGTGATTTATTTACGTATAGGATATTCGGAAACCATGATGGTTTCCTGTGATTTATTTAGCTACAAGACATTCTGCAAAAAGAAAACCACAATGATTTTCTGGAAATGTTCATGGTTTCCCAAAAATGTTCATGGTTTCATGTTCATGGATATTCGGAAACCACGATGGTTTTCTGTGATTTATTTAGCTACAAGACATTCTGCAAAAAGGAAACCATAATGATTTCCAGGAAATCATTATGGTTTCATATGATTTACTTACGTACAGGATATTCAGCTAAAGGAAACCAAAATGATTTCTAGGAAACCTTTGTGTTTTCCTGTGATTTACTTACGTATAAGGTTTTCGGCTAAAGAACCAAACTGGTTTTCAGGAAACCTTTGCGGTTTCCTGTGATTTACTTACTTACAGAACATTCCGCTAATAGGAAACCAAATTGGTTTATAGGAGTGGTATTAGTGGTTTATAGGAGTGGTATTAGTGGTATACCACTTCATAGTAGTGGTATTAGTGGTATATAAGTAATTTACTAAGAGTATAATAATAAATATACTACATTCTATAATTAATAAATTTTTTAAATTATAGTAAATAAATTATACACCACCTCATAATAGTGGTAAATAAATAATTTACTAAGGGTATAGTGGTAAATATGCTATCTTCTATAAGTAATAAATTTTTTTGAGTTATGGTAAATAAATTATATACCACCTCATAATAGTGGTAAATAAGTAATTTATAGGGGTATAATGGTAAATATGCTACCGTCTATAAGTGATAATTTTTTTTAGTCATGGTAAATAAATTATATACTAATTTATAATAGTGGTAAATAAGTAATTTACTAGAGATATAATGGTAAACATAAATCATTACTATTGAAAAAGGGATATATTTTATTTTTAAAAAACCGGGATATATTTGTTAATAAAATAAAAAAGGGATATCTATTAAATTATACCTTCAAAAGTGGAGTATTTTTGTTCAATCCCCATAAAAATAAAAACGGGTATTTATGTAAACATAGTTTTAAAAATGAGTATTTATGAACTTTTTCCTTTCTTTTTTGAGCAATGCTATTTATTCCGAGTCGGAAGCCTAACATGGGCCACGTGGGAGAAAAATAAGACATAAAAATAAACATTCAAGTGGGCTCCACTGTTTAAATGAAGGCTACGTCAGTTGGAAAATTATCCTGTTTGGGATAAAAAGCTTTATTGTTATTTTATTTTTAATAAAGAACATGTAGACATATAAACCCATTGCATGTTGAATCGTAATGTAGTAATGACATATAGTTTAAAATATAAAATTATCTTATTAAATTTTAATTTTAGAGTAATGTTAGAACATAAAAATTTATCCACATGTGACTTCCATTTTAACATTAAATTTCAAAATATCTAGCCCACTTTAAGGTAAGATGATCATTGAAATTGATATATAAGGCCCCGTTTAGGCGGCCGGACTATAGGGAAAGATTAGATTCTTTTATTCAGTCCTATCTTTGGGCTTGAGGGAGAAATAGACAAAAGAGTCCGGCCTTCCAATTTAATCTCACATGGAGAGAACAAAGTTGCCCCCTCCCCCTGGTGAGCTTGGGTTTAAATAAGCCCTTGGGCTTTTTTCCCTTTCTTTTTTTTTTTCTTTTCTTTTCTTTTTGCTTTCCATATTTTTTTTTCGGTACTCTTTTCTTAAAAATAAAAAATTTTATTTTGAATTCAATTTATTAAGAAAAAAATTAAGTATAATATTTTATTTGGCTAAAAATCTTATTTTTACTTGTTATATTATGTAAAATCTTATTATTTATCTTATTGAACAATTAGATTGCACTAATAAATTAAAAATTATTTTGTTATGTAAATAAACTTTTAGTCTTGGATTACACCAAACACATCACAGTACTAAATATTCAATCCATTCCAATCCAAACTAATAATCTAGGGCCCGTTTGGTTACAGTAGTGGAATGGTAATAGTAATGGTAATGGTAATGAGAAGGGAATGGAAATGAATGAGAATGTAATTATGTTATTTGGTTAGAGCTTTGGAATCATCAGTTGAATGAGTATTCTTATGTTTGGTTGACTTTGAAAATGAATGAAATAAGATGTATTTTGACAAAAATGCTCTCAATCTTAAAATGCATGTTTAAGCAATTTAATATTATTTTTTTACCTCATCACATTTTTAGTTAAAAAAAAAACACATTCAACATTTTTTTAAAAAAAAAATTATAAAAATATTAATAAAAAAATCATATTTTATAAATGGTGATATATTAGTTATTGCTTATATACGCGATGTAACCACAATGTCCATGTCATTGTATAAAAAAATATGGAAAAAGAATTGGCCAAATCATATAGGCCATTACTATATTAGTAAAAGAAGAGTTATATTAATTAGCTATATAATAGCACTTCATGTCACATTTATCTGAAAATATCTTATAATTAATCAAAATACATAATAAGATGTTTATGTCACCTCAAAATTATTATATCATCAAGGAAAGTCATATATGATCATATCCAAAAGATGGCAATTAACTTGCCAAATACACAAAACTTGTTTCTCAAAAAGATTTCCTTTATTGTATCAATATATTGTCTTAGATAGTGTCGTCAAGGAAAGCTCTCACCCATTCATCCTTACCATCATCAGGGACACTAAAAAAATATGAAACCATAGCATTGTCTTGTATGATCATTCGAGCTACCTTATGGCGTTCCATTGTAGAAAGTGTTGTGGTCCTTTGCAACTCATTTCTAAGTTCTATATGTTTTTCATTCATATCCTCACCAGTAGTTTTATTCAAATGAATAAAAGCTTTTTCAATAAATCCTGTAATAACATAAGATGATTTCTTAAATGCATCATTGGCCTATCCATTGCTTGCACTTTTCCTCTTTTTCTTAGATAAGCCATATGATTGAGATTGAGATTAAGCAACTTTTGGTACTTCTGAAAAAGATATAAACTGTACCTCATCTGTACCCATTATATTGTTAGTATTATTAAAATCATCTTCATCAAGGTTAATTTCTTCTTCATTATCAAGTTTGTCAACATCAGCTGGTGTCTCTGTATTTTTTCCAGTAGCATGGTCTTTACCAAAAATGATACATAAGTCATCATAAAAAGAGAATGATTTTATCCTAAATGGTATTGCTTCTTTATGATTCTACATTTTATATGAACAAATAAGATTAATTTAAACACAAAAGGGTAATATGAAAAAGTAAAAAATAATAAAAGAGTAGTATTTATAATTACCTTCAGATATACATCCTGCACTGGTTTTTTTGTAGTCACAGTTTTCCTTTCACTATTCTATCTAAATCCACTACAATATGGTTGAATTAACATTTCATGAATAACTTGAAATGAGTTTTCAAAGTTTTTATTCTTGACTCAATGTGTGATTTTGCTTGTAGATCACATCCAGGCATCCTGTCATGCAACTTATTCTCAAGTGCTTTTAAGTGTCATAGCTTGAAATTTCCTCCTGCTTTAAATTTTTCTTTATTGTGTAACTCAATAAGTGAATCAATCAAGTGTTTGTTCTTTTTATTTGTCCAAAATTTTTTATTTTGATATGGACCTTTTGCTTTTGAAGTATCCATCCTATCAATAAGAAACACAATGCTCATCTAATACTTGTTCTTATATAATAATATTATCATGACATTAATCAAGATAATTAAAAGAAAAGATAATTATTATGTAAAACACAATCCCACAAATAAGAAAAGATAATTCAACGTATACTTAAAAACACACTTTATTACAATTGGTATGCATGTAATTTGAAAAATAAAAAATCAACTTGTTCCCCTACGATGTCTCCATTCATTATACATTTCTTCTGCTAGATTATTTCTCCATGTACTCCACTCATCAGAAGGCTCAACACTTCTAATTATTCTGTTGGCATTTTCATATTCTTCATCGTCATTGTCACTATCACTTTCTCTCTTAATATCTGAAGGTACATTAGGATTGTCATCAGGCATCTCTCTTCTAATAAAATTGTGTAACAAGCAACATGCCAAAATTATTCGATTTGAGTCTGTATTGGATAGTATGATGGACTCCTAAGAATTGTCCATCGATTCTTAAATATACCAAAATATCTCTCAATCACATTCCTAGCAGCGGAATGCTTCATATTGTAAAATTTTTATGTACTATTAGGAGAGTTTTCATCTTCCCACTCGTTGAGGTGGTAATATGGGCCTCGATATGGTACAAGAAATCCCTTACAATTGGTATACCTAGCATCTACAAGGCAATAATTACCTAAAAAAATATGAAAAAAATTAAGTTTACTAATACGTGCAATAACACCCTACAATCTAATATCACTAAATGCATCATTTGGAATACGCAAACCATTTGTCCTACGTAATGCATCACGTAAGACTCTACCATCAGCTACGGAGGCTTCCTATCCAGGTAATATAAATATGACTTTTATATTTTGGGAACAAACTCCTAAAACATTTATGGCTATTTTTCCTTATCAGTTACAATATTTAGGTCTCTCTATCATAGGTACTCTCACCCTAATATAAGTTCCATCTAGTGCCCCTAAACAATTCTATTATAAAATAAATGAAGGTAAGGTAAAATGAATTCTATGATTAGTAAGGTAAAATCAATTATTCAAATTGCATAATGGGTACAACTAAGGCAACTAACAAATATACCTTAAACCATTTCCATCTTTCATCATTGGAATTCTCAAGTACGAGCTTAGGTATTTTCAACAGTTGTCCATGTAGCCAAATGATCGAGTGTAATATATTATGAAAATACTTACTAACAGTCTCTCTAGATCTTATAAATCGAAATTTGATGACTCTATTTTTTATATGATGAGTAAATATATACAAAAACATAGTCACTTGTTCATCTACTTGCAAATACTTTGATGCTTTTAGCCCACCCTAAGTTTCACGCATTCTGTATAAATTTGTGAAAGCATGTCTATTCATCCTAAGTTAATCTAAACATGTGATATCATTCTCTTAAACCATTTAATGCACAATTTGCCTATTGACAAATATGTCGAGCACATATAGTTGTCTTTTCAAACAATTGGATTCAATACCCTATATTATAATTTTTTCCTATAATTTGAAATACCATTCGACTACATACATAACATTCAACTAGTGCAAGCCATAATCTCCTTCTTCTCATAATTTGTCTTTCAGCTAAACTTAAACGAGTCATTATCCTATAATCATAATAATGAAACAACATGAAACTCAATTACAATTTCAATCACACATGACTAAATCATATATTGTTTTTAAAAAAATCCCAATTCCGCAATACAAATTATTAAACAAACATACTTTATATTCAATACAATATAAGGTTAAGCAAAGACTATATCTATATGGAAAGAACTCGTAATTATATCCATTACTATTATGAAAATGACTCAATAATCAGCATGTTATTATTAATAAGTCCAAATTAAAAAGTTGGCTAAAAAGCTGACTAAAGCTTTGGTCGTGTATGCAACAAATACATTGAATAAAGAATGACATGATAAATAAAAACTAAAAGACAATAAAAAATTTGGCTAAAGCTTTGTGATGTATGATGCAGATACATTTAACAAAGAATAAAATGTTAAATAAAATTAAATCCAAATAAAAAAGTTAGCTCAACATATCACCTATTAATCGATGGAACAACTTTATGAAAGAAAGAATAAATTTCAGAAAATATATTATATTTATATGTGTATATATATATACATACACTAACTATACCATTATAACGATTATAAGATCTGATATGGTCCTTTGAAAGAAAAAAAAAATAGATCGGTTTCATTCTCAATACCCAACCAAAATCATACAATCAATTCACTCATTTCCATTATAATCATACCTAGAAAGGAAAAAAAAAAAAAAAAGAACCTTATACAGAAATAGTTGCAGAGAGTGACGAGGTCAATGACTAACTTTTTTCAGTGTCGATGAAGAACTGTCCACGGAGGAGGGTCGGTGGCGGTGAGTCCACAATGAAGGGTCGGCTGTGGCACGTTCCTGGAGGAGTGTTGGTGGCAGAGCTCATATGGATGGTGAAATGGTATTCTAGGTTTTTTCTTTGTTAGAGCTCTATGAAGTCGTAGAAGTAAAGGAGCTAATTGGGAAAAATAAAAAGGGTTCAATGGAATTATAGTGTCTTCTAGCATATTCCACCGAAAGTTAGATGGAATAGAATTCCATTAAATTTCTTTCAATTGAAAAGGCTTTCGCTACTTGGCTTTCTAACCAAACATTAGAATTGGACTTTTTTGTAATCCTTTCCTTTCCTTTACCTCCAACCAAATGGGCCACAGTCTAGTCCAATCCAATCTGACGTACCAAATGAGTCGTATATATATATATATATATATATATGTCACATATTAGTGTAAATTTTTTATACAAATTATTGGTGTCCATATTGATATTGAGATAAACGAGTTAAATTCATTCTAGTTTCTTAATTTAATTAATTTGTAATTAACACATTATGAACATATGATCTCCATACTAAAAAAGCTACTTCTTTTTGTTTCCCCTCTTAAAACACACTCAATCTCGTGCTAAAAAGTCTGCAACTACTGTCAATTTTCTTTCTTTATGCATGTATAATTTAGGCTCCGTTTAGGATTGCTTCTAGATTCTACTTTTAACTTTTAAAAGAGGATAGAGAAAAGAGAGAGAGAGAGAGTGAGGCATTTGGTAAGTTACTGGTTTTGGCCAGCAGATTTTAAGTGTTATTGTGTAACTATTATTTTAAATAAAATTTAAAAAGCATGATAGAAGTTATTTTTTAAAGCTGATTCTGTTTTTTATAATATAAATTATCTAAAATAATATTTTATAGCACACAAAATCTATAGTTTACCAAATGCTAAATACTGTTTATAAACAGCATAACAATTTTGTACATTGAATTTATCAAATATCTAAACCTTTTTTCTCACAGATATTTTTTGCTTGCAGCACAACTATAAGACTATAACATAGCTACAGCACATCACATCAATACTAAACTGGCCCTTAATTCTATTGTATTCTTCGAGTAGCTGGTTTCCATATTATTAGATAAGGTCCGAAGAAGTAAGATTTCAAGTTTCATGATGGAATGGATGACCATATGAAGTCCATATCCTTTTTCTCGCTCACATATTGATTATGCTCATAGTGAAGATTGATAAGGCATATTAACGCACGTGTTAATTTCTACATTATCCACTTGCTAATTTTTTTAGATTTATGCATATCTTCCGCGTGCAATTTTACGTTTAGCCAGCATGATTTGACTTGCATACTCGAAAGGAATATTCCCTTTCATTTAAAACTCAAAGACTTGCAAGCTGCCAAGGCGTTCAGCCAGAACTTACAATGATTGCTAGATTAGTTTTTTTATTTATAATTGGCGCCATGAGAACAAGATTTGCCTCCATTATAGTACTTAACTATGATACAGGGGGGCTATAGTGTCACATTGACACCCCTATTTGATATTTAAGCACTCTTATTATAATAAAAAGACTAAATAAGATTCCTCCAAAAAAAAAAAAAAAAACTAAATAGGACAAAATGAAAAATTAAAAGCATACACTAAAGCCTCTAGTTTTTTTAGTTTTTTTTTTTTTCTTGATAATAAAAAGAAAGGCAGGGCGACCAACATAGCCAACTTTTTTTAGCATGACCATAAGAGGTGCAGGTTCGAACCCACGACATTCAGCTTTCAGGATAACAACGTTGCCACTAGGCTACCTGTTCGGTAGTACTAAAGTCTCTAGTTATTTCCATTATCTCACATCTCTGTAGACACTTTTCCAGTTCTTGGCCTCCTATAGCACCAACTCTCTTACTTTGTTTTTATTCTTTCCTGGATTTATTTAGTATTTTTTTTCCTCTAATCTTTCTAACTTTCTATATAATTTCTTTTTTGCTATTTTTTCTGGATTTTCAGAACTATGTTAGTAAGATCATACGACCAAAGCAAGCATTTTAAACAAAATGAAAGAAATAACCTAAAAAAGCAAGCATAAAGAAGAAAGGAAAAGCAATATATAGACGAATTTTAATTTAATATAAGATCGGGGAATAAAGTTTGATTTATGTTATAGTACTGTATGTGAATATCTTTTAGACCCTTTTTAAACAAATGAAAATTCAAAATAAAAAGAAAATCATTGTCGCAATCAATTTTGCATCCTGCTATAGCTTATTGAACTTGCGATGATTTATTGTATTTTTTTTTTGGATCAGTATGTTTGGGGTGAGAGGATGGATTGCACGCACTTATTATATAATCTAATATAGTTTTCATTTAACTTTTTTTTTTATAAAAAAGTTTCAGATAGATGTCCTCTATTTGGTCTTTTTCTAAAATTATGGGGTGCCTTTATCTGAATTGGGTGCAGTAAAATCCCCTATGATATAATTCTAATTTATATACGATGCCATGCAGTACTTGGAAGAGGCAGCTCAAATTTAGTTACTTTTCCATGAACAAATAATATTGTGCCTCTAATTAACTATGTTGCCATGCAGTGTAACATCTCCCACAACATATATTTTAGTACTTGATATCTCTCCTAATTTTAACTTCATAATATCTTTTTTTATCATATATAGTCTATCCAACCAACCAGACCTAATTTTGACCGTTAGATTTAAATTTAACGATTACAAAAATAAATATCATTATTTAATTCGTATCAGAATTCATTCTAACGTAATTAATTATAACTAAGTTAAAAATAATTTCTCATAAAAAAAATCGCCATTGTACTCATTCCAATAAATAATTAGTATAAAGTTCATAAAAAAAAAAATCGCCATTGTACTCATTCCAATAAATAATTAGTATAAAGTTCATAAAAAGGCAATTTAACCACTTTTAATGTCATTTTAAATGTCCTTTTTTTTTCTTTTCTTTGAAAGGACATTGAAAATATGAACTGAACATTTTTTTCAATCATCATTGCGTCAACTTTATCAAGTTGATTATTTTTCTTTATTTTGGCTAATAGAATAGGCTACATAGGATTAGTCTTTATCCGTTTAAATCTTTATGAAAAATTAGGTGATAGATTCTTTTAATATATATCATTTTAAAAATTGTTTGCAAATAGACTTTGTGTGGTAGTGACTCTCGTGGGCATGTATAATGTGATCAAGTTATAAAAATGGTCAATTTTTCACAACACATTATAAAAAGGATCTATTTTGTAAAAATTCTAATATTTATCGTAAAAGTTAAAGTGTAAATCCAAGGGCCCAATATGAAAGAGATTGATTGAGAGTGCATCCATTAATATCCAATTAGTACGAAGTGATTGTTTATAAAGATATCAATGTTAGAGATAATTCAAATGCATGATATTTCATTGTTCTGTCCCCATAAAACTTAAAATAAAAGATTCCCTTTAACCTGCCTGGTACCGTCCTTGATGGCCAACACAGTATTTTTTTTTGGGGATCTAAAACGTGTAAATGTAAGTGTAATTAGTAATTAGCTAGCTTAATTTTTATAGTCATTGACATGGAATTAGTAAATAACTTCACTGCAATATACATGAGTTTCACTTGAAATATATGTTGATGAATACGAATTATATCACAAATCATTTGCCACTTTGTCACTGACAATTATATAAGAGAAATTATTAATTTACTTTAACTAAACCTTCTCGTTATTATTGTTATTATTATTTTAATCTTTCTTCACGGATTTACTAGAATCAGCAACTAAATGGATAATCCAGCTATAGGTTAGCGTCAAATCAAATCAAAATCCACGTACGTCTAGGAAAGAAACTAAAAAATGTAAGAATTTTTGGTTGGGGGAGTAGTCATTATAGCTTGGCAACCACTCTTTTGCGTTTCCCAAAAGGAAACACATTGCGAAATTTTCTTTATTATAAGATAAGATAACTAGCATACTTATCCAAATTCTTGGAATTTTCTAACAAGAAAAGGCTTTTATACATTTGGTTAAAAAAAAAAAGAAAAGAAAAAACCTTCATTAGCGACAGACCAGTGAGCTGTAATCCACCTCCAGAGATGGAAACCTTTGGTGGGAAGAAAAACTAGATAGACGAAGGCAATCAATATCTACTATCTAGATTTGTAGTAATTCATGGACCCAAAATCTAAAAAAGCTAAAGTAATGAACACATAAAGTAAATAGCTTATACTTTTAGACTCCATGAATCATATTACCGACACTTTTGTCACATAAGCCTGTCGCATCTAGATCGTTTATTAACATAGCTCACACTGGAAAAAAACTTGCGCAAATAAAGGATTGAAAACTTGAGATGTTTGATAACAAAAATACGAGTACATATTAGTCAATTAATAAATTTGTTAAATAATTTACTGCGATATCTGAGTGTTTTGGAGACTCGATTTAAAAATACAGTTGATCAATTCATAAACCCAATATATATCAAAGCGGTGTTTAATAAATGATTGATACACTTAATTTCGGGTATAAACAGGAAAAAAAGAAAAAAAAGCAAAGGGTCTTTAGGAGAAGAGTAACGATACGGGGCATCTTAAAGTACTCAACATCAGACAAGGTGAGTTTCTAATTAAATGATTATAATTAATACACTAGGTCTTATATGGATCCTCTAATGAGAAATGCTCATTGTATTCTTTTTTTGCACTCTCCAAATTCATTAATTGACATGTGGATTTTACTATAATTTGTTAATTATTACATTGTTAAACTATTAATCCTAAATTAATAATAATATTACACATTCCACCTTATATCCTAGTTTTTTATTACCACCTGATGTGTCATATGATTGTCACTATAATACCTTTCAATCTATTTGTGTTAAGTTTCAATTCACTAATTGAATTGTAACAATTTATTTGTCACATCATTTGGTAATAAAAATCCCTAGTACTATCCTTAAAATAAATAATAGAATTCACGTGTCACACAAATGAAAATAGAAGATATAAAAAAGAGTGTATTTAGCACTTTTTTTTGAAGTTATTAAAAAAATATATGTCCTTTTTGAATATATATATTTATATATATTTAGTTTTATGTTTTGGTATATAAGTTATATAGTGAGTATCTCAAACCCGTTTAGTGGAAATACGGTAAATCAGCTAATAGAAAATATATCAACTCATGTATTCAAACATAAAACGTTTTTTTTTTTTTAAAAAAAAAAAGAGAAATTAAACAAAAAAAGAAGAAGAAAAATGAATGTTGAGAAATTTAGGTAGATGACCAAAATTTTAAATTTGATTAAGTAGATGTCCATTTTTAAAATTTTATAGCTAAATGTCCAGGTAGATATATTTTTACACTTGGTAGATACACAGATCTACCAATTTTAGTTACTGTTAAAAAATGCACTGGGTATATAATTTTTTATACTTGGTATATAAAATTTTACACTTGGTATATATGCATATATACCGGACATTTTACTATAACTTTTGACAAAGGGACATTTACTGAAATTAGGCCCAAAATTTGGTCATATTTCTATATAAGCCCCAAAAATGTTCATTTGGGCCAGAGAAACTTTAAGCCCATTTAGGCTAGAAGGCTAGATAACCCGCCTCAACGGAATAGACTTACTAAAAACTTGAGCCCACAGATTTTGAACTTGATATTCATTATTGGGCTTTGTATAGAAATGCCCTGTTTTTGGGGTTTTCGTTTACTAAATATCCCTTTTTCATTCTTGGAACAAAAAAGCCCTTCTTTGTTATTTGAACTTTTTTAATTCTAAAATTACCCCGTAAGCTCTTCTTTTTAGATCTGGTATAAGTCTATCTTTTTCTCATCTTAACCCTCTTCATACTCCTGAAACTAGGGTTCAAGGATCTTGAAGCTCTGGCTGCCGTTTTATGGGTTTCGAGCATAGAGAAGACGTTGTTTCCAAAGTTGGGGTTTCTAAAGAGCTTAGGAGTTTTGATAGAGGAGGTCGTGGTGATAGTGCTGCAGTGCCCGGGTATTTTACCTTCAATATTGAGAATAACCTCAAGTCGAAATTTTTTGGGGTTTTCTTGCTTATTGTCCTTAGCCCACCGAATCTGCCATCGACGACAACTCCATTAATCTTTGTGGCTTGTTCATTAGTTTTGTAATCAAATTAGTACATTTTGCTTCGATTGTCGAGGGAAACCTCTTTGCTAGGTATTTGCAGACAGTTTAAGAGAGAAGTTTTAATATGTGTGTATTTGTTTTTATATATATATATATATATCATTTTATTTACTAAAAGTTATGGAATTGACTAAGTGGGAGTGGTTAGGTGGGCTTGAATGGTTGTGGAGCTGTGGGTGCGGGTGATTTATTCACACCTTGGATGATTGTAGAGTTGTGGGATGGGGACATAGTCGTATTTATATGTGATAGTTTTGCCATTTATTATTTACCATTTTTCCTCAAATAAACCATATAACTAATTGATATTTTAGTGATATTTTATGTTTGTGGTAAATTAGTTATATACCATTGTATATGAGTGGTAAATAAATGATATACTACTTTATAATGTGGTAAATGAAAAATGTATATAATGGTAAATTAATTATATACTATACTAAATCAATTATATTCTATGATAAATTAATTATATATGTTAGTAAATTAATTATGAATTGGTAAATTAATTATATTCGTCGGTAAATCAATTATATAATTATATACATCAGTAAATGAATTATAAAATATGGTAAATGAACTATATACTATGGTAAATGAATATGTTGGTAAATTAATTATATTCATTGGTAAATCAATTATATAATTATATACATCGGTAAATGAATTATAAAATATGGTAAATGAACTATATACTATAGTAAATAAATTATATACATCGGTAAATGAATTATATACTATGATAAATGAATTATATATACCGGTAAATGAAAAATTTACATCGATAAATGAATTATATATTATAGTAAATGAATTATATATACTAATAAATGAAAAATATATATCGATAAATGAATTATATATATGTTGATAAATTAATTATATACACGAATATGTCAAATTAATGTACATAAGAGTATAATAGCAAAATATAATCATTCAAACTTTAAAAGTAATCTTTTTATCAATAAAATGAAAATGAGATATTCATTAGGGTGGCTATAGAGCCATCTGCTTGTCTACCCTCCATACAATCTTTTAAATAAATTTTTTTATTTACCAAAAGAACCCCAAATAAAATTATATTTAAGTATATAATTGTAGAAGACACCTTCCTAAGAATGACAATGGGGTGGATCGGGGACGGTTTTTCAATTACCATTCTCATCCCCCGAAGCTAATCACAATACCATACCCGCCTCATTAACCATTCTTTTGGATGCATGGATGGTGTGGGTATTAACCAATAGATAACGAGGAAAACCGTGGTTACCCATTACCCATTGATAATAATAAAATATTAAAAAAATTAAGATGAAATTATTAAATCTTTTTCATAATTAACAAAATATTAAACACAATGATATACTAATAATTTTTAAACTCTAAAATTTAAATATATAAGTATATATAACTCTCCAAATTCATTATTTTACTAAAGATATATAAGAATATAAATAATATAAAATTAAATAGATATTCACATATATAATAATTTTTCTATGTAAATATATATATCGGGGTGGGCACGGTGCATATTATGCTAATACCATCCCCGCATTATACCCGCATAATAATGGTGCGGTTATTCCCCACCCCGGTCATTTTTCCGGTTTGAGCGATTTTTTTCCTCCCTATTCGGATCGGATAATCACGAATACCCGTAACAATGGGTTATATTGCCATCCCATCTTCCCTTCGTATACATGTTAAAATTAAAGATTTTGTTTATCAAAAAAAAAAAAAAAACAAAGTATTTTGAATACATTTCACTGTAAAACACCCTTCTATTCAACGTCGTTTTATGCAAAACTGGATAATTTAACGTGAAGCTTCAAAAAAAAAAAAAAGAACATTTCAATAGAAATTAATCGAGTCAAGCTTATAAGCTTGAACCAGAAAAAAAGGAGTAAATAGTTTATAAAAAGAAAAATGAGAAAATGAGAGATGGGTGATAAAGGAGTCAGAAACTTTTAGAAAGACAGTCCATCGGAGAAATAACTAATGAAATGTAGAATCTTAAAAGGCATTCAAAACCAAAAAAAATAAAAAAAATCAATGATTAGTTTTTTTTTTTTTATCCAGAAACTTTCTTGTATTCCTATATTTGTATTGCTTAGATTCTTAGATCCAATCTTATGGTTTAATTGACAATTAATAGAAATTTTTTAAAAGATCATGGCAAATCTTAAACGCTGGAATGAGAATGACATTTTGGGTCGATAAATTTATCATCCTTGACCTCTAATAATTTTGTTTTCTTTCTCTTATTTTCAAAGATTTGTCTTCGTCCTAATTTAGTTTTTTCACGTAAGATTATTCCTTTTCTTTTAAATTTTTTTTTTCTATAAGATGGTTTATGGGTCGCCATACTTAATAATAAAATCAAGAAAATTAAGTTAGAGAGGAATTATTCACTTTGGAAGTTTTGATAGATACAAATGCAAACTAAATTGAATTTTCAGGGTGCAACGCTTTAAAATTCTGGGTGTATTTTTCAAGTTATTTCATGAATATGCAACAATGACTTCTAATTATCCCTAGAAGAAGAAAAAGGAAAGAATTGGGTGAGAAAATATAGTTTGGGGGTTGTTTTGGAAAAATAAGAGGTATAATTAGTAATAATTATATTTTAAATTTTAATTGAGGTGTGGTATTAGCGGAGAATAAATTATAGACTGAGAAGTGTCCCAGCCTATTCATTCATTAACACACATAGCTTTAAAATTGGGCATATGTGGCTTAGTTTCCCCCTCATTATTATTAACGTTCGCTCACACACACTCGTTATCCAATTTCTGTGGACTGTGACAATGCTGACTCTTCACTTCCTCCTTTCGCTCTTCTCTCTCTCTCTCTCTCTCTCTCCTCACCACACCCATTCCCATGGCCATCACCACCACATTCTCCAATCCCTCCTCTCCATTTGCCCCCGCATTGTCCCGAAATTACCTTACTGCCCCCGTCCGCTCCTCCCTACCTCTCCTCCGCCCATCTCCGCCGGCCTTCCACAACGTCTCCGCTTCTTCCGCCAAAATCCATGGATTTGACCGCTCTGCCCCTTGGCATTCCCGCCGAATCAGGTGCGAGGCGACGGAGGTTTCGGTGGCGGAGGAATCGTCGGCGTCCGGCGGCGACGGAGGAGAGAACTGGATCCCGGTGGTGCCGCTTTCGGCGCTGCCGAGGGGAGAGAGGAGAGTGATATTACAAGACGGAGAGGCGATCCTGTTGTTGTGGTATAAGGACGAGTTGTTCGCCATTGAGAATCGCTCTCCTGCTGAGGGTGCCTATTCTGAGGGTTTGCTCAATGCTAAGCTCACTCAGGTTTCTGCCTTTTCTTTTTTTTTTTTTTTTTAATTCAATTCTGTAATCGGACATTTATAGTTTAATTTCTTAGAATTGCTTCGCACTGATATGATCATCATCAAAAAAATCGTTTAAATTTTTGGAATTAAATGATTTATTGTTTAAATCTTGGAATAAAATGATCATCAAAATCGTTGGGTTGGTTTGTGAATTATGCAGAATAGTTGGAGCGTGTTTTTGATATTTTTTGTGACTCATAGATAGGATAAAAATATTTGCTTTCTGCCCTTTAATTCTATAATGGTCAAGCTTTATGAATGTCCCCTTTTTTTTTTAAGGATGGCTGTATAGTATGCCCAACTACTGATAGCACATTTGATCTTCGAACCGGAGCAATCAAGGAATGGTATCCGAAAAACCCAGTACTCAGAGTTCTAACACCCGCTTTGAGGACACTGTTTGTTTTTCCTGTGAAAACTGATGAAGAAAACATATATATCAGCATTAAAGGAGGCATAAAACCTGAAGCATCTGCTGAAATTGTGTTCAGTGGGAAAGCTCAACCTGGTGTCACTGCAACTGATGTCAATGTAGAGGAGGTAAACTATGTCAATCTATTTCTTTTATGTGATGCAATTGAGCAGTGCCACATTGGCGCAACTAATTAACAGATCGTGGCCATTGGTATATCCCTATGGTACTTGGTTTGATTTATGTCCAAGATGTTTCAGTATTGAATTATGTTGCTTCCTATCAAAATGTTGGATTCGCATTTTCATTCATTTCATTGGTAATTAGTATCTGTGGGTTCTGTTCTTTTGATTCGTTTGAACACTTGTGCATTTTAGGTAAGGATGGTAGTTGATGAGAATCTAGAAGGGTTCGGTTTCACAGGGAAGAATGAGATTATCAATGGGAAAGCAGCTGTAATTGGGTTCCTGTTGTTGTTGGATTTTGAGCTCTTGACTGGTAAAGGTCTTCTTAGAGGCACGGGCTTCTTGGACTTTATTTATTCCATTTCAAATGCTTTTAAATAGTAGTTCGCCCGGAATCAAAAGATGAAACGCTTTGTTGAGTTAACCATGTTTTGATTTTTTATTCTCTGTATGTTATTCATGTCGTGAAGAAATTAGAATGATATAATATATATATATATATATATTTATATATAATATAGATTCTTCTTCATATTTTCGACATTATATTTTTTTAACAACCTGTACAATATACAGACACTTTTGAATTAAAGCATGCAAACTTTGTAATTTTAATCTTTTTTTTATTTTTTGACATTTGCTCCGATCATTCTGTTTTTTATTTGCTTATATAGACACGTGGGTTAGGTAACTTGTTTTGATTATTTAATTAACTTTCTTTTTTTTCGTTGGTTCTGCAACTTGGGTCATCGTGGCGACTTATAATTTGTAGCGAACCCATTATCATCTATAGTATTTTTTCTTTTTTTTGTAACTATTTTAAATCATGCAGTGCCTCTCCCCTCAGAAGATCAAATGAAAATAGAAATTCCCGGATTCATAATCATGTAAAATATAATTATTACTTGTTCTAAAATGGAATAGTCTTGTCTTGAGTAGATTTTTTTACGTAGGAATTGCATTAGTTGTCTATTAGTGGCAACAAGGTCAGGAAGACTACTTCCGTTCTTAAAAAAACAAAAAAAACAAAGTTTCTCTTTTTGGTGGGCGATAAGTTAAACACCGTCATTGGTCAAACCAAGGACAGAAAGTTAAAAATTAATAAAAATAAGAATAAAAAAGTCTTACAACGTCAGTGTCACTGGACTTACGGATTACCCCGAAAGCCAATTTGAATCCGTCAATTTGGCCCTTCTGCTGGATCCCAAGTCCAAATTAACCGTATCTCATTATTATTATTGGAGAATTCTAGTGCTCCTGCACCAGAATTCTCCATTATTATTTACTATCCTTGCTAAATTTAAATTGTGTATTTTGTGATGACTATTTTCTATTAAATATTTGATAATTTGTGATTAAAAAAGTTATTATTATAATTATTATATAATTTAAGGACTATTATTATGTAAGTTGAAAATTTAAAAATCAAAATAGCACAACAAATTTAATTCACGGTTATTAATGTTATTAGCCCTAATCAAAAAGGTAGTTCAAGTTTCATAGAGATTTTAATCATTTTCCTTCTTTTCTTTTTTTTCGGAAAATAAAGTTGTTTTCTGTCCTATAATGAGGTTTTGGATAGAATTTTATTGGGCAATGACATACATTTAACGAAATATAAGGAAAAAAAAATAAAACCATATAGAAATATAACCAAATTTTAGGCCCAATTTAAGTAAATGTCTCTTTGTCAAATATTATAGCAAAATATTCGGTATATATGCTTATATACCAAGTATAAAATTTTATATACCAATTATAAAAAAATATATACCTAGTACATTTTAGTACAGTAACTAAAATTAGTAGATATGTTTATTTACCAAATGTGAAAATATATATACCTGAATATTTAGCTATAAAATTTAAAAAGTGCATATCTACTTAATCAAATTTAAAATATTGGTCATTCACCTAAATTTTTCTTAAAATAAAATCAAAGGGATCTAACGTTGAAGCAGGAAAAAGAAAAACAATTTAGTTAAGACTCGTAGCATTCCCAAAGGCAAATCAAAAGGAAGTTGACCTATGTGTAATTGAAAAATTTTGTAAGAAAAAAAAGAAAATATATAATATTATTAACAGTTAATACTGACAAACCGTTTATTCAATATATATTATAAAGGCTTATGAACCGTAACAATAGCGTTAAAACTAAGGTAAAATCCCCAAACTATTTAGGGCCTGTTTGGGATAGCTTTTACTTCAAAAAGTAAAAGTATAAAAAGATCTTCCTAAAAAAGATGGTAGGTCCATGCTTCTTTAAAAAGATCTTTTGGATAAAAAAAGATCTTTTAAAAATTCATTCAAACACTCCTAAAAGATCTTTTGAGCCCTAAAAGATCTTTGAAAGCTGTGTCAAACGGGCCCTTAGTTAAGATTTTAAATTTTTAATTCCTTGACACGCTCAGGTCTCACCATCCCTATTCCCTACCAACAAGGCAACAAGCGTCTACCATATATGCCCTGAAAAGATTGCCATCACAAAAATACATGCGTATCGCAATAAATTCAATAGTTGCATTTTTAGAAGCTCTATTACACTACGACAACAAAGAGTACGTATCACTGTAGATAGCAACAACATTGGAGAATACTGCAGCAACGATCATGAACACAGAAACAATCTTATCCTTCTTGGTTGATATACCATGTCGATCCCTAAAAAGCCAAAATAAACAAATAAATAAGTATGAATATTTGAGACCAACAAACTTAACTCGTACTTAACAAATATAATAAATATTTTTTAGAAAATTTTTTTGCAAAATAATACACAAAAAAACCATTCCAATGGTTAATTTTTCGGATGGACCATTTAATGAAAAAATTGAATTGTTGAAACAAACACACATTCAAATGGATTTTCTATTCTAATGGAATGGAATGGTTAAAACAAACAGGGCCATTAATATTGCATGTCACCATCCCACGCGTTAGCTTAGTGTATACCACGATTGCTTTGCAATTTGCATCCATTTGTATCACTCTCTTAATTATATTGTCTACTAGGTACTTTCTGCATATGCACCCATTTCTCTCCAAATTTACCAATTAGTAAATAAATCTTAGTTCATATACTAACCAAAGGAAAGACAAAAAATAATATTCTGTTGCGTAGTGATAGAGATACTCATAATTCATACCAAATAGTGTGGGATGGTTTTAAATCACACAATCTTTAATAATGTAATCCCATTTTGAGATGAGATGTAATTGAAGAAAAATAGTATGAGACATATTAATAGAGTCATGAGACTCATTAAAAAATTTATTTTGGGATCACACACTCCTATGAATGTATGATGCTTAATATGAGTAACTTTGTTAATGTGAATACTACTCTTAGAATGCTAAAGAAGGAATTCAAATTCCCGTTCGTTCTAAATTGTGTGCAGCTAATGCAATAATATCAAATCAATCTAAAAATTATGTCGCACAACTAGTTATTTAAAATTTTAATTATGTGAAACGAGGTTTTCTTTTTCATTTTTTTTTTCAGCTAAACAGATTATATTAGTTCAACGTGATTTGAGAAAATAAAATTGCACAAAATCTAGACTTCAAAAGAAAAAAAAAATTATTGAAACATAAAGTCAGGTATATTACTACTATTAAGTGCGGTAAATAAATAAATAATTTTACCTTAAAAAAATGAATAATTTATCAGACGACCGTGTCTTTGACGTTTAGACTTGCACATATATAATTGAAATGGCTCCAGGAGTCACCTACATCAGGTGTTCAAATTCTTGCCCGAAAGGGACAGCTTCGCACGTGTTAAATTAATTGAATCCATGGAAATTTACTTCATTAAATCTCCCAGTCTCCCACTGATGACATTCCACAAGACCCTTTTTTACATTGAGCAATGCTATGGGGTATCAGTGGTGCCCAGCACCACAGTGACATGTCTGTTTGTCACTGGATGATTTAATTAATAAACTGGGTCCTATATAGCCCCCACTTAAATTATAATTATGATTAGTCAGTAACAGACTGACACATCACTGTGGTGCTGGGCACCACTGGTGCTTATAGTATTATTCTTTTACATTTACGCATATTTTTTACTTTCGATATTAAAAAACAAAAATTACTTTATTTATAGGTCATAAACTACTTTTTGGACTCAATTCTTTTCCTAAATTTGTCAACATATATATAATATTTAATTTTAAATTGGATAGTCTACCAATAAAGTAATCACTTATCATTAAAACAGATATCCTCACAAAAATAGTGACTCAACAAATTTTCCGAATTCCAACACGTTTTTGTTGTCCGACCTTTCATGTCATTAATTAGTACTACTACCCAACTTGGTATATGCATCCCCTTCTAAAGGCTAAAACCACCGCCCATTATTATATTACAAATCTTAATTATTTATATTTCCAAATTGGATGGTGAAATATCCTCTTACTTTGACCATGGAAAATCTTGACCTTCCTCCGCCATCTCAAAAACCAATCCTAGCCTCTCGTTCATCCAGAACCCACCTCTAGAACTTTACCTTTGACCTTTTGAAAATATTGACTTTCATCTAAAGCTAAGTACCAGGCAAGTTTCTCCATTATCTCAGTAAACAGCTCCAACGCTGACTTTATTTCAATGTTCAACCTATATATACTACATTTGATTCCCCACTTTTGTTCCTCGTGAATAAACTTTTGCCTTTAAGCTTTGAACCGTCGACGACAACGAGTTTTGACGAAAAACAAAAAAATGAGTTACGATTCGGAAGAGAGCGGTTCCAGCTCGGCTCAAGCGACGAAGTACAAGGGCGTACGACGCAGAAAATGGGGCAAATGGGTATCCGAGATCAGGGTCCCGGGCACCCAAACCCGGCTCTGGCTAGGCTCGTACGCCACGGCGGAGGCCGCGGCGGTGGCGCACGACGTCGCGTTTTACTGCCTCCGAAGACCCTCAACGCTGGAGACCCTCAACTTTCCCCTCATGCTTCCGGCGGCCGGTCTCGCGGCCGACATGTCGCCGAGGTCCGTACAGAAGGCGGCTTCCGACGCCGGGATGGCGGTCGACGCGCGGGTTCAGTTGTCGTCGGCGTCGACCTCGCCGGGGACTGAGCGGAAAGTGAGTGGAGTGCAAAGCGGTAAGTTTCCGAGTTTGGATCATCAGGCTCTGTTTCTGGGAGATGTGGGAGAGAATTGTGGCACGTGGGAAGGGGGTGAGGTGGGACCCAATGGGGAGGCTTTGAGCATTTCTATTGAAGATTATCTCTAGTAGTAAGTAGTACTAGTAGTAGGTGTACTCATTTTGGGTCTTTTAGTGCGACCCAAAATATGATTTTGCATATTTACGTCTTTGTATATATAAGTAGCCGGACAAGAAGTTCGAAAAGGGGACAAAATATCGTCAAGAATGGTAATAATTGCTAATTTTACAACCAATTATAACAAAATGACCACATACATTTGTGAAATGACGAAAATTTAACACCTTAGTTAATGACTTTGGTGAAATGACGAAAATTTTAGCACTGGTTATTTATCACAACAAAAATGACTTGAAACTAGAACCTAAATCTCTTAACATTGATAATTGATTGATTCGAGGACAATTTTCAAACAATTTTCAAAGTTTCACGGCACTAATAAAAGCAATACTATAGGGTACTAGTGTGTCCACCATTACAATGACATGTCTATTTATCACTGGATGATTTAATTAATAAATTGAGTCCACATGACCCACCTGAATTATAATTATGATTAACCAGACTGACATATTATTGTGGTACTAGAAACTACTGGTGTCTCATAGCATTATTCCAAAGTGTTCAACCGATACACTTTAATCTCTTTTGATTCTAACCTCTTTTGACTCGACAACAATACCATATTGTTAGGGTATAACCTCCCCAATAGACACACAATAGTGGAAGCGATAAAAATGAATGTGAAAAATAATGCTGAAATAAATAAATAGGACACACAAAATTAGCGTGGTTCACCAATTTGGCTACGTCCACGGAGTTGCTGCAGATTTTCACTATTGGGAGAAAAAGAACCTTTACAAGTGTTTACACTCAATACTCTCAACTCGCACCCCAGATCCCGAATACACCCAAGAGAAAAAAACTGTATTTTTCTCTAACTCTCAAAGAATAAAATCTCACAATTTTACTCTCTCTTTCTTAACACTTGGTGTTTCTTACTTTTCTGGGATGATTAAACACTGAAGAATAGGTCCCTATTTATAGCTAAGGCTCACCCGTTA